>JASEVX010000004.1:131182890-131782890 GCA_031761405.1 Serripes groenlandicus | reverse complement strand
AAAGTTATCAAGTTCAGAGGGATGGCTTGATTTCTTGTAGACTTTATAAAATGTGTTTGCATATATATCTGTAATACATTTAAATGAAAGACCAGTTTCAAGCCCGATTTTCGCACAAAGCATACACACTCATACTATTTCTGACTGTCGCTTTGTCGTTTTTCATGTTATCGTCTAGGATGCGTGCTCTGTTACATCTTTACAATAAAATCGAGGTGGGACAACAATTTTGTCACAATGTTTTCAAAATTCGTCAGCTGCAGATGCGTCAAAATGCGTCCTCGATTAGGAATGGGTTAAACGGGAATATATAAAGCTCGTCTGGGTACTCGAAGTCTTCTTTCGATTGCGCATGACCTTACCTCCTAAGTTAAGGGTTAACTGTTTTAAATATTTGTTTGTTTCAAAGTGCGTCAAAAGTCTTCTCAATGCGCAAATGCCGATATCTCCTTTATTTCTTGTCCGAATGTAGTCGTGTTTGTACTCGTTGAAAAGGGTTTCGTATTTTCTATCGATTGAGGAGGTCAAATCGGAAGTTTGGTCTCTCTGTAAACCGGAAGTGACGTCATTATACATTACAATTGTCATATCTTCCTTAGTTCTGAACCGATGTTTACAATTTGTATATCATTCGGAATCTCTCATCGATATATGAGTATATTCGAATTTGAAAGATATCCGATCAATGGTTTCATGACATTGTACTTTAAATAAGCAGCGCAAAGGGTAAAAGAACAAAAGGCCCAAGAGGGCCAGTATCGCTCCACGGCCATAAGGCAAAAATAAAATCTCCAAACAGCCCTGCCCCCTTGTGGCCATGTTTTTTACCAACCACCATGGCTTAAAAGAATCTTGTAGAGTGTCACCCAAGGAATGTTTCTGCAAAATTATTTGAAAATCGGCCGGACACTTTCGGAGGAGAGGATATTTTAAGTTTTCACTATAGCCATATAAGGCAAAATAGCCCCACACTCTGGCGGTCATATTTTTCAACCAATCAACATGGCTTGAAGGAATCTGATAGTGGGTCAGCCTAGGAATATTTCTGAGATGTTTTAAAAATTTTACAGTACAACTTGTCTGTATTTTCTAATTTATTATTAATATCAGAAGAAACAGTGAAGCCAATTTCTGTAGCTCTTTGTGTGTTGTGCTAAAAGAAAATGGTTTACTGTCCGACGAAGCGTGCCTTCGCTGCATATGACGCATTCTAATATATAGACTTGCAAATGTATCAGCACATTGAGAGCACGTTGAGAGCTCCCGGTGCACCGGTGCACCAACCCCCGGGTTAAGAGTTCGAGAGAAGATTATAAGGGAAGAACACCATCAAGAAAAATACTAACAATGGATTAAATAACGTGCTCTCAATGTGCTGATACATTTGCTAGTCTATATAGTAGAATGCGGCATATGCAGCGAATGCACGCTTCGTCGGACAGTAAACCAATTTCTTTGAGCACAACAACACCAAGAGCTACAGAAATTGGCTTCACTGTTTCTTCTGGTATTAATAATAAATTAGAAAATACAGACAAGTTGTACCGTAAAAGTTTTAAAACATCTCAAAACAGTAACTTTGTATTCAAACATACATTCACGTGTATGGTCAGTGGACCCACCTCCTGTGGGAAGACATTCTTTGTTACCAAGATACTTAAATCTGACAAGATACAACCAGCTCCACAACGAATAAAATGGCTCTACAAAAGATGGCAGCCGTTATACGACGACTTAAAATAAACCGTGTATCCCAGGGTAGAATTTATACAGGGAATTCCTCACAACCTAGTGGATGACGCTTATTTAAACCCCAATGTGACCAATCTTATTATTTTGGACGATCTCATGTCAACGATCAACAAAGACCCGAGGATTACGGACCTATTTACGGAGGGGTCACACCATAGAAATCTATCAATCATGGCACTGAATCAAAATCTATACTTTAGTAAAGATCCAACTCAGAGAAGAAATTGCCATTATTTAGTCTTATTCAAAAATCCAATCGACTAACAACCTGTCATGACCTTAGCGCGACAAATGTATCCTGGAAAAGGCGGGTCATTTCATGAGTCGTTTTCAAGAAGCTACGAATCAACCGTACGGTTACCTTCTTGTCGATTTGAAACCAGACACTCCAGAAGCTTATCGTTTAAAAGATCCGATTCACAATAATCCGTCTGAACCGTCCTATATTATAAGAGAACCAAATCTAAACATTTCTATAAGGGATACCCCGGTATAGTACATAGAGAGTGATTCCAGCATCGAGTCTAAAACCAGTCTAGACATGCCCGTTTGCGACGATTGCGGTATCGTGTTTGGTGACGTTCATTCTTTACAAAATCACGTCAAACGATGGTGTAATGAACGTTCTGCCTCGGAAGATCACGTGGAAACGCCTCCATTAAAACGGTGGATATCCTATGACCAGAGCGAAGAAGATGTAGAAGATAAAGACAGCGAAGAACAGAAAGTGTTTGGAGTCATGTACCTTAACGCTTCGAACAATAATGAAAATTCTTGGAGACAGAAAATGGAAAAGTATGAGCGAGATGGAATGTCCAATGACGAGGCAAAAAAAAGGCAGATTCAAAAATAGTAGCGGAAGATACAACACATGTCTTACGTATGTATAGACAACTGCTTCTCCACACATTCCAATTAGAACACGGAGTCATTCACCAACGTGTCATGGAAGATGTGCACGAACTCATGTCCGAGGGAATGATACTAGAACAGGCCATACAGTCGGCCGTTCAGAAACACCGTTATTTAATAGAAGGTATAGTGCAATCGGAGAACGACGACGTTAGCGACGACGGTAGCGACGACAGTGATGATTAAGAAATGCTATAAGAGGAGGAAGTATGGAGATAATATATAAGAATATTACTATCACTCGCTGTGTACTTTACTACCGTCGACGATGGACAAAGTAGAAATGTGGACACGACATTTTCAGCAGATGGCTGAAGGGAAACTGAAACCTAATCATAAAGGACAACACGTAGTGGAAAAAATACAAATGGGTGGGGCGGTGAAAGAACCCCTACCATTAACTGTGTGACACTCCTGACTCACGCTGTCGAACAAGCCATGTCAGAGGTAGCCAGAAAAAAAAGATATCCGGATTGAAAATGCGAAAAATGGGTATCGAATGCACGGACCACCGGGACTACGTGACTAAATTAACGGAAAGAAAATGCCTGGGGGAGCCCTAAATTAACCACGTTTACAAGATAACGGAACGGTGGACAGTTATTCATAAACGTCATGGATGGAGTATGAGACGAATTGACAATCATTTTTATCTCGTAATGAATCGTGATTTGTGAATACTGTGTTCAATAAATAGTGTTAGTTATTTTGATTATGCGAACTACAATACTTGATTATATAATAAAATTGTAGAAATTGTATTCATGTCTTTGTTTTTCTTTTACCCCTTGCGCTGCTTATTTCAAGTACAATGTCATGAAAACATTGATCGGATATCTTTCAAATTCGAATATACTCATAGATCGATGAGAGCTTTCGAATGATATACAAATTGTAAACATCGGTTCAGAACTAAGGAAGATATGACCATTGTAATATATAATGACGTCATTTCCGGTTTACAGACAGACCAAACTTCCGATTTGACCTTCCCCAATCGATAGAAAATACAAAACCCTTTTTGAACGAGTACAAAAACGACTACATTCGGACAAGAAATAAAGGCGATATCGGCATTTGCGCATTGAGAAGACTTTTGACGCACTTTGAAACAAACAAATATTTTTATATATACAAAATCTTTCCAACGGTATACTTGAGGATAGGCAAGTTCATTTTGGGGGTTTAACAATCTCTCATATTACATAACTCGAAAACGGTAAATTATTATAGCGACAAACTTTGAAATGAAAGCTTTTTGGGTCTTCTATCATTTGGTAGCATAACGAGAAAAAGTTAAAGCGTAAATAGAGTCACAAATTAGCAAAAACTGATTTGACGCTTTTAATGGGCTCCTTTTCCCTCTATATTTGAAATCTGATCAAATTGGTAAAGTTGTGTATAACTTCACTGACACTTTTCAAGTGCTTGTTTAGACATAAGAAAAACTTTCATCATGTAGGGTAAACTTTTGAACAGCAGTGTAAAGGGTTATTCTCAGGCAAGTGTTAACGTGTTCCCCAGATACTGTGGCGCCATTTGGTTTAAAGCAGTCTATTCATCCATTGCCCACGTTTTCCGGCCTTAAATGGACACTATGGTGAGTTTCTGATGACATATTCGATAGCGATTGCGAAATAACGAGTCTAAAAATAGATCAGGACCTCTGTTATTTGAAGTCTGGACGTTATAGAGGTAAGACGTTACATTTATTGCTTTACCTTACATGTTTGACTGCGTGCTTCGGCTCGACTATACGACATACTAAAGGGATATATCGTGTCGTATGCATGTTTCAGTTTCCCTATACAATGTAGCAAAGGTTCGGTCGAATTTCTCCGCCATTATATTCGAGGGTTCCAACAACATGCCCGCTAGAATCTATTGGTAGAAGGCTAGAGACAAATCGTTGGTAGTGCTGAAACACTTGCTCCATTGTTAAAGCTTTCTTAGAATAGACCTATGATGTCATTCTAAATATAGACATATGATATCATTCAAAATGGCCGCCACTCATGCGCAGTCATTGTTTATAAATAACTAGGTCAAGAAAATGGCGTCCTCTTTTGTGTCAATCCTTATATGCAAATGAGATACTATAAATAGTAACTAGTTCAACAAAATGACGCCCGATTACATCATCTTTGTTTGGGGCCAAACTACTGAAATGTATTCGTGCTTCTTGAAATTAAAAACTATAACATTGTTTTGAATAATAATACAGTTACCTATGTTTGCTTACCGTGACACCTTTCACACTGTAAACGAACAGAAAACGGGGTTATATAGTAGTTGAATAAATAACGGAAGTGATTTCCGTTTATGACGCATAGAGAAGGTAAAACCCTTGTTCGGTAAAAAAAAAAAAAAACACGTGACTCGGTTACATTAACTCGATTACGAGTCTACTAGGTAGGGGTTAATTGTTTCAACATCTTCAATTTTTTTTTTTTTTTTTCATAACATTCGTTTTAAGCGAAAACTTAGCATAATAATACAATTCTTGCTTTCTTACTTTCTTTAATGTCTTCTCTTTCGTTCTTTTTTTTTGTTTTTGTTTGTTTTGTTCGTTTCTTTTTTTCTATCGTTCTTTCTTTCTTTGTTTCTTTGTTTCTTTCTATCCTTCTTTGTTTCTTTCTATCGTTATTTCGTTCATTCTTTCTATCGTTCTTTCTTTCTTTCTATCGTTTTTTCTCTATATCGTTCTTTCTTTCTTTTGTTTCGTTCTTTCTATCGTCCTTTCTTTCTTTCTTTCTTTGTTTTTTAGTTTCTATCGTTCTGTCATTCTTTCCTTCTTTGTTTCTTTCTTTTTATCGTTGTTTGTTTGTTTGTTTGTTTGTTTCTTTATAACGTTCTTTCTTTCTTTCTTGTTTCTTTTGCTCGTTCTTTCTTTCTTTCTATCGTTATTTCTTTCCTTCTTAATTTATTTCTTTGTTTCTTTGTTTCTTTCTTTGTTTCTTTGTTTGTTTCTTTGTTTCTTTCTATCGTTATTTATTTATATCGTTCTTTCTTTCAATCGTTCTTTGTTTGTTTGTTTGTTTCTTTTTATCGTTCTTTATTTATTTATTTCTTTCTTTACATGCAACTTACTCTACGCACATTTCAACTACGGTCCTATTGTATAACTATTTGGTCTTATAAGCTCACCAGAGAGTTATCGCTGCCACAAGTAGTTAAAGTGCTTTGAAATCAATGCAGATTCAGCTGTCTCTCCTGAAATATACATTGTTTGCAACTTAGATACAACATTTTACTAAATGTGAATGGAGTGGTTCGATTTTCAACATTTAAGAGTCAGTCGACTTTGTGAAATTTGGCAGTGAAAGAGTTAAATAGGAATCACAACTCTAATAAATCAATCAAATATGTATCCATCTTGATCGGTTAGTTAACTGGGGTCCGGGTTGAATCCCTGCTCACGGTAAACTGACCTTGGTGAACTGACCTTGGGCAAGGCACATTTCCTAGACTAGTACTGGCGTACTGCGACCCAGATATAACCAGGGACGTAGATAAGATATAACTAAAATATCGTTGAACACGGGATACAATATCAATAAACAATTACTCCTTGTTGTATATATATATATATGTTATACTACATCGTTTGGAGCTGAGCTGCGATCCTGATATAACTGAAACATCATTGAACACGGGATAAAATATCAATAAGTAATAACTACCTTGTATATATATATGTGCTATATTTTGTCGTTTAGAGCTCTGAGCGAAGATGAGATCTCATTATTATCTCTTTCCTTTATGTTAAACATTATCATTCAATTATATACCTACATATATATTTAAAGATTAATCACAAAAGCCATTAGAATAGTCGCACACACCATTAGACTAGTCGCAAAAATCATTAGACTAATCGCAAAAATCATTATACTAGTCGCAAAAATCATAAGACTAGTCGCAACATCCATTAGACTTGTGGAAAAGGTCATTAGACTAGTTGCAATAACCATTAGACTGGTCGCAATAACCATTATACTTGTCACAATAACCATTGGATTAGTCGCAATAACCTTCGGAATAGTCGCAATAACTATTAGACTAGTCACAATAACCATTATACTGGTTGCAATAACACTTAGACTAGTCGCAATAACCATTATACAAGTCCCATTAACCATTATACTAGTCACAATAACCATTAGAATAGTCGCAATAACTATTAGACTAGTCCCAATAACCATTAGACAAGTCCCAATAACCATTATAATAGTCACAATAACCATTATGATAGTCACAATAACCATTAGAATAGTCGCAATAACCATCAGACAAGTCACAATAACCATTATACAAGTTACAATAACCATTAGAATAGTCGCAATAACTATTAGATTAGTCAAAATAACCATTAGAATAGTTGCAATAACCATTAGACTAGTCCCAAAATCCCAAAAACTATTATACTAGTTGCAGTCACCATAATACTAGTCACAATAACCATTATACTAGTCGTATTAACCATTAGACTAGTCGCAACAACAATTAGACTAGTCAAAACAACCATAAGACTAATCGCACTAACCATAAGACAAGTCACAATAACCATTATACTAGTCGTAAGAACCATTAGAATAGTCACAATAACCATTATACTTGTCACAATAACCATTAGACTAGTCACATTAACCATTGACTAGTCACAATAACCATTAGACTAGTCGTAAGAACCATTATAATAGTCACAATAACCATTATAAAAGTCGTATTAACCATTAGACTAGTCGTAAGAACCATTAGACTAGTCACATTAACCATAATACTAGTCACAATAATCATTAGACTAGTCGTAATAACCATTAGACTAGTCGTAATAACCATTATACTAGTCGCAATAACCATTAGACTAGTCGCAATAACCATTAGACTAGTCACAGTAACATTATACTAATCACAATAATCATTAGCTTAGTCGCAATAACCATTAGACTAGTCACAATATCGATCAGACTAATCACATTAACCATAATACTAGTCACAATAACCATAATACTAGTCACAATAACCAATAGACTAGTTGGAGTAACGGTTAGACTAGTCGTAATTACCATTACACTAGTTGCAGTAACCATTAGACAAGTCGCTTTAACCATTAGACTAGTCACAATTACCATTAGACTAGTCACAATAAACATTAGAATAGTCACAATAACCATTATATATTAGTTGCAGTATCCATTAGTCTAGTCGCAATAACCATTATACTAGTAGCAATAACCATAATACTAGTCACAATAACCATTACACTAGTCGTAACTACCATAAGACTAGTCACAATAACCGTAAAACTAGTCACATTAACCATCAGACTAGTCGCATTTACCATTAGACTAGTCACAATAACCATAATACTAGTCACAATAACCATTAGACTAGTCGCAATAACCATTAGACTAGTCGCAATAACCATTAGACTAGTCAAAATAACCATAATACTAGTCGCAATAACCATAAGACTAGTCGCATTTACCATTATACTAGTCACAATAACCATTAGACTAGTTGGAGTAACGATTAGACTAGTCGTAATTACCATCATACTAGAGTCATTAACCATTGGACTAGTCACATTAACCATAATACTAGTCACAATAACCATTAGGATAGTCGTAATTACCATCAGACTAGTCGCAATAACCATTAGACTAGTCACATTAACCATAATACTAGTCACAATAACCATAATAATAGTCGTAATTACTATTAAACTAGTCGCAATAACCATAATACTAGTCACAATAATCATAATACTTGTCACAATAACCATTAGACTAGTTGGATTAACGATTAGACTAGTCGTAATTACCATTACACTATTCGCAATAAGCATTAGACTAGTCACAATAACCATTAGACTAGTCACGATAACCATAATACTAGTCACAATAACCATTAGACTAGTCGTAATTACCATTAGACTAGTCGCAATAACCATAATACTAGTCACAATAACCATTAGACTAGTTGGATTAACGATTTGACTAGTCGTAATTACCATTGGACTAGTCGCAATTACCATTAGACTAGTCGCAATTACCATTATACTAGTCACAATAACGATTAGACTAGTTATATTAACCATTAGACAAGTTGCAGTAACCATTAGACTAGTCGTAATTACCATTAGACTAGTCACAATTACCATTAGACTAGTCACAATAATCATTATTCTAGTCACAATAACCATTAGACTAATTGCAGTAACCATTAGACTAGTCACAATAACCATTAGACTAGTCACAATATCAATTAGACTAGTCACAATAACCATAATAATAGTCACAATAACCATTAGACTAGTTGGAGTAACGATTTATCTAGTCGTAATTACCATCAGACTAGTCGCAATAACCATTAGACTAGTCACAATAACCATTAGACTAGTCACAATAACCATTATACTAGTTGCAGTAACCATAAGACTAGTCACAATAACCATTAGACTAGTCGTAATTACCATTAGACTAGTCACAATAACCATTAGACTAGTCACGATAACCATTATACTAGTCACAATAACCATTAGACTAGTTACAGTAACCATTAGACTAGTCACACTAACCATTAGACTAGTCGTAATTACCATTATACTAGTCCCAATGACCATTAGACTAGTCCCAATAACCATTAGATTAGTCCCAATAACCATTAGACTAGTCGTAATAACCATTAGAATAGTCGTAATTATCATTATACTAGTCGTAATTACCATTATACTAATCACAATAACCAATATACTAGTCGTAATTACCATTATACTAATCACAATAACCATACGACTAGTTGCAGTAACTATTAGACTAGTCGCAATAACCATTGGACTAGTCGTAATAACCATTAGACTAGTCGTAATAACCATTAGACTAGTCGCAATTTTTTTTTAGTCTAGATGCAGTAACCATCATAGTAGGGTTGATTTTCGCTGATCACGGCTCAATTGTTCTTGCTGGATATTTCTTTGTTTCTAAGCTTAAACATACTTGTGACAATGTCAATATGCATGTCGTCTATTAGTCTCAAGTTCTTTATGCCTTCTTTCTTTCTTTCTTCCTTCTAACAATCTTTTCATTATCATTCGACTTTAGATTTTTGTTAGATTCTTTCTTCCCATTTTTATTCTTTCCATAACGTTTACCATTTACTTGTTCTTTTCAGTTGTGTAAAACTGTAATTCCTCAATATGAGTTTGTCTGGTTTTCTTTAAGGTTGTCCGATACATCCCTCAGCCCCCTTTCTGCTGAATTTCTGTAAAATCCTTTCCTTGTAACAAGTCCCTGCAGATATATCGAAGCATTTTAGATATTCAGACGTTAACCCTTTTCCACATACAGACGCTTTCCACATACAGACGCGCAGGCTAACCCGGTCGGTCACTTTTCGCCTCCTTTGGGTTTTCTGCTTCAGGCATCATTACTCAATACCTCCATCTCCCTGAGACGGAATGTGTCGCCCGGATTAGCCTGTGTAGGCAGATCTGGATCGATACATTACGCAGAGACCGTAACGATAGTTTTCTCGTGGGACGGCTTATATTGTTCTTTGGAACTACAGATCTATACGCATATCGGTGTACCGTGAAGTCAATGTTAACGTTGCATGGTCAAAATGAGTTAATTTGCATTATTATTAGTATTACCTCATTTGTAAGTCACGTCCCTAAACGTGATATATCGGACAATTAGTCATGCTCACATTCTTCTATGCGTTTGTTGGTGTGTAATTCCGAAAGTGTCAGAATATAAAGTCGCATTAATTTTTGGAAACAGAGATATTAACAAATTTACGGGAATAAACAGACACGTCGCGATTAAATGTTGACTAAGATGAGACTGCATAAATGTTCGAGCTAATCTTGGTCTGTATTATTCGTAAATAAAATAATCGAGCCGTTCCGTGAACAAACTAACATTATGGACTCTACGTAATGTACCGACCAAGATCAGCCTGCGCATTCCGCGCAGGCTAATCCGGGCCGACGAACTCAATCTCAGGGGGATAGAAGTATAGAGTAATGATTCTTGAAACAGAAAACCAACAGGAGGCGAAAAGTGTCTGTCATGGTTAGCCTACGCGACATGCTTAGGCTGGTCAGGGTCGATACTTAACGCAGAGTCCACAATGTTTTTTTTTCGTAATTCGGCTCATATGTATCTATAAACATATGTTATATAGGATACGACTAAGTAACTTAGGGTTAGAATGATTCACATTTTCTATCACCAGGTGTCGCTTGTGGCATTCATTCGTTTCCCTTATTTCCTAGTTTTGAGAGATTTCCACTACCTGTTTAAGAATCTTTAAAATCGATTTTTTTTTGTTTGAATTGTGATTCTCGGGACTTTCTACGGTGTTTCGGTTATATAACTGCATTTCATTGGTATATTACGATTTAGTTAAATATTGTGTTATTTTATACCAACTCACGCTCGATGTCTCGTGACTTAGACTCAATACTGTCGTGGTTTTTATGGAAAGATCCCAAATGCAGAACCTGCTCAACACGGGTGTAGAACCCGGGACCTTTTGTACGAGAGGTCGACGCTCTACCACTGCACAACTGTCTTCCAATATTACGCTTTATCCTGACACCAGCCTAAAACATGTAACAACTCTATCTAATAGTCAAATTTCCATATTTTTGAGAAAACCAATCTTGTGGACTATGCTTAAATTATCGACCCGGATCAGCCTAAGCATGCCGCGCAGGCTAACCCGGACAGACACTCGTCGACTCCTTTGGGTTTTCTGTTTCAGGAATTATTACTCAATACCTCCATCACCCTGAGACAGAATGTCTCAGGATTGATTGATTGATTGATAGATTGGGGTTCAACAATTTTTACATATCACGGCGGCCAGTTCCCCTACTCATATGTTTCCTGGTTTTCTCATACTAGTTTTCCACACAACATACTTTCCAAGCAACTGGCTTCTTTTCCCACACAGACTGGTAGCCCCTTGGTGAAAGGCGAATGACGCTTGTCACAGTGACTTTTGTCAATCGGTGGAAAGAATGTTGGCCGAGCTGGGATTCGAACTCACAATCCCTGGATTGACAGCCCGCGTCGCTACCGACTGAACTACCGAGCTCGGCCTTAGCGCCTCGGAGGGAAGCAACTTCTGCTATATATATATATATATATACATGAACGATGTATAGTGTGACAGGACCTGTATTCGAATCCTGATTGCCATTCTTAGCCATGAATCATCTCGGTGTTTACAGTATGTCTAATGTTATTGTTAAAAAACTCTTTCAAACTGCCTAAATTATTTGAAGAGAGTAAAATTGTCCCCATAAATGTTCGTCTGCAAATAATTTAGACTTAGATGCATCTGTTCACAAAAAAACACCTAGAAATTAAACTCAATTACGTTTACATTAATAAAATGGAATATGATTCCGTTACGGCATACCCGAATAAGACCCACAAAATGCGTAGACGAAACTCGAGTTGTTCGTTAAATGCATAAACACCCATTTCATTGTTAGCATTATGACTAGTATTAATATGACACATGTTATTGAAATGTTTCATATTCGTCATGGCTCCATGCTATACAAACAATAGACACATTGTCTACATAACAAACTACCAGTGTTGACAATATTATCTAAAGATTGAAAAAAATATATGTTCAGTACTGAGTTACTAAGCTAGGCTTAACCTTTCTAATACGGAATTCAAAAATAGACTAGTCCAGTGTCTGGCATTTAGACGAGTCCACAGCTAATTAAAAGGAAATCAAGATTAAAATGCGCAACACACGTGTGTAATTATCCTGGTCATGAAGAATTAACTTTATGGCGATTAAAAGTTATATAATCTATTAAGAATAAGAGTTCCTTGTGAAACAGACCTTCATTGATAGCTCATGTTACATTTTCGGTGGAAATCATCGGGGTTTTCCTCACAATTTGAGCTTCATCACACGACACGCGAACCGACATTCGGGACTATGAAAACAGTGTGGAAACTGATCCGTGCGGTCTAGTCAAGATCGTCAATCGTCACACGGTCGTGTAAAACATGTTAAAAAACAATTGGACAGAAAGGTTATGGCCCAAAAAACCGACTCAACAAGTTTTACATTTGTTTGTAATTACCTATAGTTTCAAAACATCCAAAAGGTTTATGTTCTTGTGTCGTGGTTGAAAAAATTCCAATATCCACTACAATCGTACCCGTTACATGATTCACCGCCTAGGGTGGTTGGGGAGTGGTAGAGCGTTAACTTTGGGTGTGGGAAGTCGTGGGTTTTTATCCCCGGTCGGTTCATACCTAATTCTTTAGAATTGGTAACAATGACTTTCCCTCCTTGTCACTAAGGATTGTGAAGATTGTGAAGATAGCATTACGGCTATCTCGCTGTTGTTAATTTACCAAGGACATATAACGCGTGATATAACTGAAATAATGTTGAAGTCCGCGTAAGCGCTACACAACAAACAGAACCTGTATTATCAAAACATCCAACATGGATATGTTCGAATGCCCCGCAGTCCAATTGAGTCTCTGTAGTAACCACCATAATTGTACGCGTTATATGAAATGGAAAATACTACGTCGACTATACAGAGCATAAACGCATTCATTTGTCACGATGAACTAATCAACATTTGCATTGCTAAATGCGAAATGTGTTGCCTATAATATTACTGACGCGTTTAGTAGCCCTTCTGGAAAAATGTGAACTTTCTCAGAACGAGCTATTCCTCCGTTTTATCATTGTCTTAAACTTTATATAAAAGAAAATCGACTTCCAGTTATTTCAAATCAGATGATGAATCTAATGTTATTATTATTACTTCTAATTATAGGAATAACTCTTAGCCCGTCTCAATGATGCAGCAGTTAATGCGGCCATCTCGGAATTAGTGATTTCGCAATTTCACACTTAGAGGCCGAGTCCCGATAGCTCAGTCGGTAACGACGCGGGCTGTCAGTCAAGGGGTTGTGAGTTCGAATCACGGCTCGGCCAACTTTCTTTCCGACGTTTAACAAAAGTCATTGCGGCATGCGTCATTCGTCTTCCACTAATGGGCTAAGTCTATGTGGAAAAGCAGCCAGTTGCTTGGGAAGATTGTTATGTGGAGTACTGGTGTGAGAAAACCAGGAAACACATGAGTAGGTGAACTGGCCGCCGTGATATGACTGAGAAATTGTTAAAAACGGCGTTAAACCCCAATCAATCAATCAATCAATCAACGTTGAAAATTGATAGGCAAGTTGTTGTGTATATCCAGTCTCGAGTAAATAAAACAATAAACATACACGCGTTTTAACTTATTTATTTATTGCTTGGAGTAAATCGTCGATTTCAACAATCATTCAGTCTTATCACGGCGGGGAGTTCCTGTACATATTTATTTCCCGGCTATTTGCCACCAGAACAACACAACTGACTGCTTTTCCACATAATACTGTTTACCCATTGGTGGAAGACGAATGACGCTTGTCGCATATGAATTTTGTCGAAAGCCATAAAGAATATCGGTCGAGCTGGGGGTTTCCGATATTGAGAATTCCAAACCAGCAAATAACAATCCAATTAATACAATTACCTAAGTTATTTTTAAAACTACATGACTAACACTTATCATATATGTTGTTCGCACTATTGTTCAGGTTATATCATCTAGTGCATTTTGAAATAGGCGATTACGTCAATACTTAACCCTTTACCTCATACGACAATTCTGCAGCAGACGACTTTGAACTTATTTTGTCAAAACATAGAAAATATCCATAGTTGAATGGATAACTTATGACAAAAAGTGGAAAACATTGTATCAAAAGGAGAAATTGCACGTTTTGTGCAATTTCCTCTTTTGTCACTATGTTTTCAAAAAGTCGTCTGCTTCAGAGGCTTCAGAAAGCGTCTATATGAGGGAAAGGGTTAAAACACATTAACAAATTCCGTATGTTTAGTTAGTTTATGACGCATATATATAATCGAATAGAGAAGGTAAAACCCCTGTTTGGGGGTGGGGATTTGGTGTGGGGGGGTGTGGGGGGGGGGGGGGGGGGTTGGGGGGGGGGGGGGGGGGGGGGAGAAACACGTCACTCGGTTTTTGTTTCTTTTGTTCGTTCTTTCTTTCTTTGTTTCTTTCTTTCTATAGTTCAACTTACTCTACGCAGATTTCGACTACGATCACCAGAGAGTTATCGCTGCCACAAGTACTTAAAGGGTTTTAAAAACATAAAATTTTTTAGGGGAAACAGCTCATAACGAGCTATTTCTCCTGAAATATGCATTGTTTGCATCTTAGATACAACATTTTACTAAATTTGAATGGAGTGGTTCGATTTTCAACATTTAAGAGTCAGTCGACTTTGTGAAATTTGGCAGTGAAAGAGTGAAAAGGAAACACAACTCTAATAAATCAATCAAATATGTATCCATCTCGATCGGTTAGTTAACTGGGGTCCGGGTTGAATCCCTGCTCACGGTAAACCGACCTTGGTGAACTGACCTAGGGCAAGGCACATTTCCTAAACTAGTTCTAGCGTACTGCGACCCAGATATAACCAGGGACGCAGATAAGATATAACTAAATTATCGTTGAACACGAGATACAATATCAATAAATAATTACTCCTTGTTATATATATATATGTTATATTACATCGTTTGGAGCTGAGCTGCGATCCTGTTATAACTGAAATATCGTTGAACACTGGATAAAATATCAATAAATAATAACTACCTTTTATATATATATATGTTATATTTCGTCGTTTAGAGCTCTGAGCGAAGATGAGATATCATTATTATCTCTTTCTTATAGGTTATCATTCAATTATATACCTACAAGTAGTATAGGCAGCGGTTTGGACCCAAACAAAGATGATGTAATGGGCGGCCATTTTGTTGACTTAGTTACTATTTATAGTATCTCATTTGCATATAAGGATTGACACAAGAGAGGACGCCATTTTGTTGACCTAGTTATTTATATACAATGACTGCGCATATGTGAAAACGGCTGAAAAGGTTATCGACAACCCCGGGTTTAAATGAAAGGTTTTGGTGTCCTCTACCATTTGGTAGCATAAAACAAAAAAGTTAAAGCGTAATCGGTTGCACAACTCGCTAAAAACTGATTTGGCCTTTCCTAGATCATTTGCACGTACAATGTTACGCAGAAACTATTTTGTATTGACCGTTAAAGACCCCGGCGCTCTAGGAAACCATCGGAAGAAGTTTTATTACATCTGTTAACAAATCTACATCTGCACATCCATGCTATCGGACCCAAATAGACATTGTTCGCAAGAAGTTTCTTGAAGTCCTCTATGACTTATTGCCGATAAGTGCAGAGACAGATTGGACTGCGCGAAAGCGCAATCGCATTTGGCTGTACATTTGTCGCACAAATCATTTGTCTAGTAAATAAGGCCCATTAGGCTAGTTGCAAATACCATAAGACTAGTCGGATTAACATTTGACTAGTCGTTAAAACCATTAGAATAGTCGTAAAAATCGATTAGTTTAGTCGCCAAAAAGAAAGACTTATCGCAAAGGCCATTAGAATATTAGCACAAACCATTAGACTAGTCGCAAAAATCATTAGACTAGTCGCAAAAATCAGTATGCTAGTCGCAAAAATCATTAGATTAGTCGCAAACACCGTTAGACTAGTCACAAAAACCATAAGTCTATTCGCAAAAAACCATAATACTAGTCGCACAAATCATTAGACTAGTCGCAACATCCATTAGACTAGTGGGAACTGTCATTAGACTAGTCGCAATAACCATAATACTAGATGCAATAACCATTATACTAATTACAATAACCATTAGACAAGTTTTAATTACCATTATACATGTCACAATAACCATTATACTTGTCACAAAAACCATTATACTAGTCCCAATAACCATTATACTAGTCACAATAACCATTATACTAGTCACAATAACCATTAGACTAGTCACAATAACCATTAGACTAGTCAAAATAACCATTATACTAGTCACAATAACCATTATACTAGTCACAATAACCATTATACTAGTCACAATAACCATTATACTAGTTGAAGTAACCATTATACTAGTTGCAGTAACAATACAAAACTACAATACAATATGTTTATTCAGTAATTTAGGCCTCTGGCCCATTATACAAATTTACATTTACAAAATAAGTCCACATGAGTGACATCACCTTAGATTGGTTGAAGTAATAATATTTCTATCATAAGGTCGATAACCTTTATACTAGTCACAATAATAATTATACTAGTTGCAATAACCATTATACTAGTCACAATAACCTTTATACTAGCCACAAAAGTGATTAGACTAATCACAAAAACCATTATACTAGTCGTAATAACAATTATACTAGTTGCAGTAACCATAATACTAGTCACAATAACCATTATACTAGTCACAATAACCATTATACTAGTTGCAGTAACCATTAGATTAATCACAATAACCATTATACTACTCACAATACCAATTAAACTAGTCACAATACCCATTATACCAGTTGTAGTAACCATTAGACTATTCACAATAACCATACTACTAGTCACAATAACAATTATACTAGTTGGAGTAACGATTAGACTAGTCGTAATTACCATTAGACTAGTCGTAATTACCATTAGACTAGTCGTATTTACCATTAGACTAGTCACAATAACCATTTGACTAGTTGGAGTTACGATTAGACTAATCGTAATTACCATTAGACTAGTCACAATAACCATTAGACTAGTTGGAGTAACGATAAGACTAGTCACAATAACCATTAGACTAGTCACAATTACCATTATACTAGTTGCAGTAACCATTATACTAGTCAAAATAACCATTAGACTAGTCACAATAACCATTAGACTTGTCACAATTACCATTATACTAGTTGCTGTAACCATAAGACTAGTCGCAATAACCATTATACTAGTTACAATAACCATTATACTAGTTGGAGTAACGATTAGACTAGTCACAACTACAATTAGACTAGTCGTAATTACCATTAGACTAGTCACACTTACCATTAGACTAGTTGCAGTAACCATTAGACTTGTCGCAATAACCATTATACTTGTCGCAATAACCATTATACTAGTTACAATAACCATTATACTAGTTGGAGTAACGATTATACTAGTCACAACTACCATTATACTAGTCGTAATTACCATTAGACTAGTTACAATAACCATTATACTAGTTGCAGTAACCATTAGATTAGTCACAATAACCATTAGGCTAGTTGCAATAGCCATTAGACTAGGCACAATAACTATTAGACTAGTCACAATAACCATTAGACTAGTCACAATAACAATAAGACTAGTTGCAAAAACAATTAAACTAAATGCAGTAACCATTAGGGTTGGGTTTCGCAGATCACGGCACAATTGTTATTGCTGGATATTTCTTTGTTCCTAAGCTTTAACATACTAGTGACAATTTTAATATGCATGGCGTCCATTAGTCTCATTGTTCAGGCGTACATTAAATCACATGGGTTGTGAGTTCGAACCTTAGCTCAAGCTTTCCGACAATTTAAAAATGTCAATACGACAAGCGTCATTCGTATTCCACCAATAGACCAACATTCTAAGTGCCAAAGCAACCAGTCACTTTGAAAGACTGTTTCGTGGAGTACTGGTGTTAGCAATCCAGGAAACACATTGGTAGATGAACTGGCCACCGTGATATGAGCAAACAATTCTTGAAAACGGCGTTAAAGAACACAACCAATCAACATTTGACCATATATATGGCCACGGAGGCGACCTTTTAACATGTAAAACTACATTCGTGTCCATACATTAATTCTTTTTAGTTTTTTATGCCTTCTTTCTTTCTTTCTTTCTTTCTTTCTTCCTTCTAACAACCTTTTCATTCTCATTCGACTTTAGATTGTTGTTAGATTTTTATCTTCCCATTTTTATTCTTTCCATAAAGTGTACCACTTACTTGTTCATTTCAGTTGTGTAAAACTGTAATTCCTCAATATGAGATTGTCTTGTTTTCTTTAAGGTTGTCCGATACATCTCTTTCTGCTGAATTTCTGTAAAAACATTTCCTTGTAACAAGCCCCTGCAGATATATCGAAGCTTTTCAGTTATTCAGACGTAATCCTTTTCAACATACAGACGCGCAGGCTAACCCGGACGGACACTTTTCGCCTCCTTTGGGTTTTCTATTTAAGGAATCATTACTCAATACCTTCAATGGCATCCCCATGATACGGATTGTGTCGGCCCGGATTAGCCTGCACATGCAGATCTGGATCGATACATTACGCAGAGACCGTAACGATAGTTTTCTCGTGGGACGGCTTATATTGTTCTTTGGAACTACAGATCTATACGCATATCGGTGTACCGTGAAGTCAATGTTAACGTTGCATGGTCAAAATGACTTCAATTGCATTATTATTAGTATTACCTCATTTGTAAGTAACGCCCCTAAACGTGATATATCGGACAATTAGTCATGCTCACATTCTTCTATGCGTTTGTTGGTGTGTAATTCCGAAAGTGACAGAATATAAAGTCGCATTAATTTTTGGAAACAGAGATATTAACAAATTTACGGGAATAAACAGACACGTCGCGATTAAATGTTGACTAAGATGAGACTGCATAAATGTTCGAGCTAATCTTGGTCTGTATTGATCGTAAGTAAAATAATTGAGCCGTTCCGTGAAAAAACTAATACTATGGACTCTACGTAATGTACCGACCAAGATCAGCCTGCGCATTCCGCGCAGGCTAATCCGGGCGGAAGAACTCAATCTCAGGGGGATAGAGGTATAGATTAATGATTCTTGAAACAGAAAACCCACAGGAGGCGAAAAGTGTCTGTCATGGTTAGCCTGCGCGACATGCTTAGGCTGGTCAGGGTCTATACCTAACGCAGAGTCCACAATCGTTTTACTCGTAATTCGGCTCATATGTATTTATAAACATATGATATATAGGATACAAGGAAGTTAGTTAGGGTCTAGTAAAGAAGGAGAATGAATCACATTTTCCACCACCAGGTGTCGCTTCTGGCATTCATTCGTTTCCCTTATTTCCTAGTTTTGAGAGATTTTCCACTACCTGTTAAAATCGTCCTAAATATAATTTATGTTTTGTTTGAATTGTGATTCTCGGGACTTTCTACAGTGTTTCGGTTATATAACTGCATTTCATTGGTATATTACGATTTAGTTAAATATTGTGTTATTTTATACCAACTCACGCCGATGTCTCGTGACTTAAACTCAATACTGTCGTGGTTTTTATGGAAAGATCCCAAAGGCAGAACCTGCTCAACACGGGTGTAAAACCCGGGACCTTTTGTACGAGAGGTTGACCCTCTACCAATGCACAACTGTTACGCTTTATCCTGACACCAGCCTAAAACATGTAACAATGAAAGTTCTTCAAACCTATTTAGCGCCTAGGATTGATTGATTGATTGGGGTTTAACGCACGTTTTAACAATTTTTACATATCACTGCGGCCAGTTCACCTACTCATATGTTTCCTGGTTTTCTCATACTAGTTTTCCACACAACATACTTTCCAAGCAACTGGCTTCTTTTCCCACACAGACTGGTAGCCCCTTGGTGAAAGGCGAATGACGCTTGTCACAATGACTTTTGTCAATCGGTGGAAAGAATGTTGGCCGAGCTGGGATTCGAACTCACAACCCCTGGATTGACAGCCCGCGTCTCTACCGACTGATCTACCGAGCTCGATCTTAGCGCCTCGGAGGGAAGCAACTTCTGCTATATATATATATATATATATACATGAACGATGTATAGTGTGACAGGACTTGTATTCGAAACCTGATTGCCGTTCTTAGCCATGATCATCTCGGTGTTTACAGTATGTCTAATGTTATTGTTAAAAAACCCTTTCAAACTGCGAAAACTATTTGAAGAGAGAAAAATTGTCCCCATAAATGTTCGTCTGCAAATAATATAGACTCTGATGCATCTGTTCACAAAAAAACACCTAGAAATTAAACTAAATTACGTTTACGTTAATAAAATGGAATATGATTCCGTTACGGCATACCCGAATAAGACCCACAAAATGCGTAGACGAAACTCGAGTTGTTCGTTAAACAATTTCTCCATTTGCAACAATGATTTCAAGTCTTTGCAATGGTCATATTATCATTTATAGAGACTTTCTATATTTTGGAATTGATACTTTTAAAGTTGTCTGTTGCAGTTTAATACATGTACATATAGTGTATGTGAGCAAGGGTTTAGTTAATTGCATCACTGCTAAGATGTTTGCGGATGACTTTTTTCGGACCAAATTTACCAGGGCTTTGTCACTGTAAAAACTGACATGATTCTACGCAACATGTTTAACATTGTATTGAATCTACTAAAACAGGTTAAGCATGAGAAAAAGGAACACAAACTGTTAATTTACGCAGATATCAGTTTGTATAAAACGAGAGTGGTCACTTTCTGCATGACATTGCATGACATTGCTTACATACCTTTCCTTTTGTTAAGCGGTGGTCGAAAATAAGATATGAGATAACAGGCCCCCATTTCTTGAATCTGAATAGGCCCGGACTGAAATGAAGAGCCCAACACAGATTTAAGCAACTTATGACATGTCTTGAATTATAATTATTGTATGAATAATAATTCTTTTAACAGAAAATATATGCAGAACAATATCGTATGTTACTGAATAAATACAGGCCCATCATCTTTGAATTTGAATGGGCCCGGCAAGCAAAATAATGTCTTTGACCCAGGGGGCCGTGCTAATTTTAACCACTGGTGGAGTTTACTGCGCTTAATTTGTTAATTGGAACATTAATGATTTTACCTTCCAGTAAATCAAGCAATGTTAATGTGAGTCTATTGAAGAATACCCCTCTTATGCAATCACAACCTATTACCAAACGAACGTTGCTGATATTTTCATGTATCACAATGAACATTTTAATTGTCTAGAAAAAGATTAAGACAATAACAGATGTTAAAACTGTCAGAAATTTAAAATGATAACATTTATTCTCTTGTTATATTATTCTAGGATTTTTGTCAAACCCCTGCTTAAAAATTGTTGAAGAATCGATCCACACTCATTTACTCTTTGTTAGACCTACTAACAAAAAGTGTCAGGCAAGTCCAAGTGACCTATGATATTCTAAAGCTGATGATAAAATGAGACAATGATTCCTTTTATCTTTTGTATATTAATTGCTATAATTATATAGAATTAAGCAGTCTCTTGATTACGAGAAAGGGTTTACGAACGGACTAGTCTTCCAATGGATTCCTCTTTCATACAGCATTTCAGACAGAATATATTAACATGCGTTACATCTAGATATTCAGAAAATGTTTCTTGTTGTTATATAACTTCATCATTTATTTACAGCAAGTGTTTATGGTTATTCTTAAAACTAAATGTATCTGACGTGTCTTCGAAATGTCTACCCACAACAGTGACGGTATCCTTTTCCAGAAATGAATATTTCCACACTAAGCGTCGATTTTTATATTTCATGTAAATGGTACAGATTACAGACTTCATGCGGAATAACTAGTCTAGACAATGAGTCCAGTGCAAACTTGTTTTTGTCTATCATCTAATATTAAACACTATATTTATTTTGGTCGGCTCTAAAATGAATCATCTCCCTAAATAATTATATGTACCCTACCGGTCATAGACCGTTTGGGAACTAAAGGTTTGCTTGTGTCCATTAGTCTGTTCGTAATTTCCTGTCCGGGCTGTATCTTCCACATGCTTGAATGGATTTTGATATATAACTTGTGTTATGTAAATCACCCGACCACCTACTCCTAGGGTCAAGGTCACAGTTTGTCTGTCTGTCCAAAATTTCGTGTCCGGACTGTATCTTCCACAGGCTTGAATTGATTTGATATTTCTTCACACATCTTTTTCCCATAACAAGATGATGTGTCATGCACATCAACCAGCCACCTACTCCCTAAAGCAAGGTTACAGATTGTCTGTCCGCAATAGTGTGCCCATTCTGGAATGGATTTTAATATTATTTTACACGACTGTTCTCCATAGAAAGATCCTGGATGTATCTTCAACATGCCGAATCAATTTTGATATTACTTCACACAATTATTCTCTGTTACAAAATATGTCATACACATCACCCAACCCCATACTCCCATGGTCAAGGTCACAGTTTGGGCTTACACATTCTCAGGCTTTTTTGTCATTTTCAGACTGTGTCTTTCACATACTTGACTGAATTTTTATATCACTTCACAGAAATTTTCTCGATAGCAAGATAATGTGTCATGCATATCACCGAGCCACCTACTCTCAAGACCAAGGTCCCAATGTTGCACGCAAATTGTTCTTAAGCTTTTCTGACGCATCCTGGCTGTTTAGCAAGATGATATGTCATACACAATAACCAGCCACCTACTCCCAAGGTCAAGGTCAGACTTGAAGACTTTGTTCTGCAATTTCGTATCAACATCTCTAAAAATTCACACATGTAATCAAGAGCATTAGAAGACCATGTATGTAATAAAAAAAGGGAGAATTGACAGAATAATAGCCTTTTTCATTTTATATCTTTTTTTTAGAATTGACAGATGAGTGCACGTTTTAAACAAGTTGAAGGATTGGTTTCCTTTTCAGGAACAGTTAAGCCGGACCCCTGCAGAGAAGGTAAGTACATGTACTGTCCTTTAACCAACATACAACCATTTTTACAGCAGACGCCTTTAAAAACATCTCCGCAAAGATAAGGAAATTCTCTTCAAAAGAATGTATGTTTATTAGATACATTTGAAAACATTGTGGCAATGAGTAATTTTGCAGATTATAAGCAATTTCTTATTTTACCGCAATGTTTTCAATCAATCCTTTGCAATCATGTCAAAATGTGTCTGCATTTGGGTAAGTGCTAATGGATCTCAAAAATTCCTTCAAAAATAACATTATTTTAAACACTTTCCCATTTGCAGTCGCATTTTTGTAAAAAAAAGTTGCTAATACGAGTCATAATGAGCAATGTTCCTTTTGTCACAATGTTTTCAACGTTACTACAAAATCATACTTATGTTTGTTTACGTTATCAATAGTTTTGCCAGTCATCTGCTGCAGGTTTTTTGTATCTGTCACAGATTGTGAGAGGGTTCATTATTTTGCATCTACTTTAAACCTTGACCTTGTACACACAACATTAGTATGTGCCTGCAGCCGTTGATTTGTTGAAGCTGTTTCGATAACAAATAAAGGATCCATAAAGAGGATAAACATTGTCAGAAATATATAAATTACTGAAATTGAGCAATTTCTCCACTTCCCACAATTTTGTCAACTTTATTTCAAAATGATGCTTTAGATATGTCTTTTCATATCGAGGGCTTGGCGTGAAACGGTTGTAACTCAAAACCTACTTTGAAAACCCTGGTTTAGGGGCAATTTTAACCCTTTTGTAAACAATGCAAATTTAGGTGCCATTGCTCAGAACGAGCAATGGCACCTAAATTTACATTGTTTACCAAGAAAAGTGATTTAACGCTTATAAAGACTTTATGGTGAGGTGATTAACCTTGGTAAAAAAATACCAATTTAAGTTACAACCGTTTCACGCCAAGCCCTCGATATATACCATTCTATTATCATTATTATATAATGTGTTAAAATGGGATATATAATTTCAATTATTGAACAGATAAAATTGTTTGATTTCTGGTCATTTCTTCAATACTTTCCAAATTTGTGTGCTGCAGAAGTGTGAAAAGCAGATGATTGCTATTGTACAGTCATTCTTGTTACATTTTTCAGTAAAGCTGAAGAACTATCCCCAACACAAGCAAGGAATACAAACCGGAGACTTCGTGTCTCTTAAGAAGCAACCTAAACATTTCGATGATGGGCCACTGCTACCACTCTCACCAAGTCAGGAGCAAAATGATTTACAGGATGGGTTTAAAACTCCTGACCTGGACTTTGCAAAGAAACCGTCTTTCCAACCCCAAGTAGACTACTACATACCTGGGTATGAGCTTAATTAGTAACCAAAATACATTTTCATTAACATTTTATCATGAAAACATTTTGAGTGATGAGCAATTGCTTGAAACGAGCAATTTCTCCATTTCTCCATTGGCCACAATGTTTTCAACTTTGTTTAACAATTAGGCTATCTTTTATGGAGATTTTTCAGGTTTTTATCACTATGTTTTCAATGTCGTCTGCTGCAGATTTGTTGTATGTGGGAAAGGGTTATGGATATACCTGTCCAACATACACATTTGCATTAAAAAACAACGAGTAGCCGAACCATAGAAGCTGATCTAAAGAACGAAGATTTTAAATTTTGAGGATCTTGAAAGGCTTTCAGTAAAAGCAGTGCAGAATGCAAAGGTTTTGTCCCTGCTCTATCTACTAATAGTCATTCAAAGGTCTAAACCCTTTCCCAATTACAACAAAACTTTTAAACATCTGAACAAAAATATGGAACACCTTGTTTTGACCATTTTCTTCTTCTTTCAAAAGTCATCTGCTGCAGAGGTATCATAATGAGTCTTTGAGTGGGAAAGGGTCAAGTCTTCTGAGATGGAGATAATGGGGATGTATTTCAAGGTAAACACTGTTATTCAAAATGTTCTATTTTGCTTCAGGTTGGTTCAGCGTACAAGTAAAGTAGTTGTGGTTGATCTGGCAGAAAACATTCAAAGGCTGACTTCTGGAACAACTGGAGCTATAGAGGAAGAGGTATGATTATTTCTTTCCCACATACAACCAAATTGCAGCAGACTACTTTAGTAACATGTACAAAAATATATAGAAACTTTTTATAAATGAAAGAAAAACATAAATAATTTTATTGAATTAAGTTGAAAACATTTTGGCAAAAGGAAAAATTGCTCATTATGAATCAAAATGTTTCCTTACGTCATCTGATGCAGATGCATAAAAACCATTTGCACAAAGTTATGTTTTTACACTTTATAACAAATGTGAAGCAGTAACTACATTCATTTAGTTAAAAGTAGGGAAAATTCCAAAGTAAAAGTATCATCATTGATTAGACGTTAAAACATAATGACAAATAGAAAAATTGCTCTATGTGTCATAATGTGTTGAAAAAAGTTCTTCTGTTGATGAATCTGTACATGTAAGTGGGACATTGTTAACTTATCATTGCTTCACTATATATTGATATGCACCATACATTTTGCTTATACGGCGGGATTTTTTTAAAGTTTATAAATAAGCGCTGGATACAACCTATCGCTCACTGTTTTATGAGTGAGATATACAAGCTAGACAAATCCAGAACATTTTGAGCATAATCTGTGTCAGAAATTTTGCAACCTAGCCCATGCTTGGAATTCATATATAAAAATTCAACACATTCCATTGTTGTTTTCTAATGAAATGAAGTCATTGACAGTCTATTTTAGTTTCGAATGTCTCCGGGCCTCTCACTCTTTTGAAAATGTAAGAATTGAATATACATGTATACTTTTTTCAACCTGTTGAAAATAGAGAAAACATGTTATAAAAGTGATTTTTTCCTCTTTACAGGGATTTGAACCCACTCGTGGCTTGTACTCAGAAGGTTCCCAATTTTCCCTGGAGAAGAAACTTTCAAAGGGATCCTTTGGCTCGGGTGCTTTGTGTTTTGATTTAAAATCTAATAAAAAGTTTTTCCAAAAAACAGTAAGTCTGTAAGCTGGATCTCCGAGGCCCCGTAGCGCAGTCGGTAGCGACGCGGGTTATCAATCCAGGGGTTGCGAGTTTGAACCCCTGATCGGCCAGCATTCTTTCCAACGTTTGACAAAAGTAACTGCGGCAAGCGTCATTCGACTTTCACCAATGGGCTAACAGTCTATGTGGAAAAGCAGCAAGTTGCTTAGAGAGTATGTTTGTGTGGGGTACTGGTGTGAGAAACTGAAAGGAAAACCGAAAACTTATTGAATACGGCGTTAAACCCTATTCAATCAATCAATTGTAAGCTGGATCATGTAATTTAGCATATTTGTCCTTCCACCAGCGCCATTTTTGTGTCCTTGTTACTTAAAGACTAAAGTAACCATTTCATTAAAATGAGCAATTGCCAAAATTGAACGAATCTCCTTTGCTACTTCTTTATAAGTCTCCCAGGAACGTTCTGTCTGTAAGCTTTAACTTTTCCCGGCATACAGAAAATCTGCAGCAGACAACTTCGAAAACATAATTGTAGAATAATTGAAAACATTGTGGCAAAAGGAGAAATTATGCATTATGTTTTAAACAGTTGTTTGCTGGAGAGGTGTCAAAAAGCATGTACAAATGGGAAAGTGTTAACTGAAATGCCGAGCCCCGGTAGCTCAGGCGGTAGCGACGCGGGTTGTCAATCCAGGGGTTGTTAGTTCGAATCCCGGCTAGGCCAACTTTCTTTCCGACGATTGACAAAAGTCAATGTGACATGCGTCATTCGTCTTCCGCCAATGGGCTAAGTCTATGTGGAAAATCAGCCAGTTGCTTAGGAAGATTGTTGTGTGGAGTACTGGTGTGAGAAAACCAGGAAATGCATGAGTAGGTGAACTGGCCGCGGTGATATAACTGAGAAATTGTTAAAAACGACGTTTAACCCAATCAATCAATCAATCAATCAATTAACTGAAATACTATTGAAACTATAAAACAAGACTTTCATAAATGTTTTGCTAACGCAATCAATGTTGAACAGTTTAAGAAATAACTTAAATGTTTTGGTGTACACACATTACCTAGGCCACCTTATATGAAAACCTTTTGCACTTGACAACCAGATAAAAAGCTCAGGTAGTCTGTTCTGATCACTCTCTGTTTATTCATTACTTTTAGCTTTAAACAACATATCTTCCTAAACTACTAGGCCAATTTCAAACAAACTTCACAGGAATGTTCCTTTGATAGTCCTTTTTCAAAATTGTTAAAAGATATAAATTCTATGTAGAACTTTGATGCCTGTCTATTGATACTGATTGGTTGAAAGTCAAAGCAATCAGGCAGCATTTGAAAAGGGGTAAAATTAACTTCAAATGACATAGTCTCCTCTGTTTTACCCTGATAGTCCTCTCTTTCAAAATAGTTCGGTGATATAAAACTAATACGTGAACTTGGTTGCTGCGGCAGCAGAAAGGGAGAACAATTCTTCTCTCAAAACCCCTATAGATAAGCTTGTCCGATGTCAAGATCATTTTGTAGAAATGTACATTGAGTGACCCTCTACAAATCTTATTCAAGTCATATTGATTGGATGAAAAAGATAGCCACCAGGTGGCATCAGAAAAGGAGTAAAATGAATTTTAAGCTTCAAAGAACATCTACTAAACCATTGCGCCTATATAAATCAAACCTCACAGGAATGTTTCTTTTGTGGTTATCTTTCAAATTTAAATTCATTGATTTCATGCCTTAATACACATTTCCTTTACTGATAAGCGTTTTCATTTACAGTGTCCACTCTTAGCAGTTTCCTTCCCATTCTTGATAAAATGTTACATGATGTCAGCTGTTACACATTTGCTTCTATGTACTATCACTCAGGTGATCGATTGATGGCTTTCTTTGCCCACTTGTTGTTCTTTAAAGGTTCCATTTTAAGAGCTTACTGTGTTCATTTTAATTATAGATAGTATTAGAAAACTTTAGGAGCTCAGAAGTAACAGTGCCGATTAGTCTGAACCATGAGAATGTCACCAAACTTTACGGGGTGATACGCCGTAATGAAAAAAATGTTGAATTGCTTATCGAACCCGCAGGTAGGTTGAACGTTTATGCAACATACACTTCATGACACATTTACCAAGAGGAATTTTAATAAAAGTCAGAGACGTAGATTAAGAGGCTTAGAAATATATTTTTCTGTATTGACAATGTGATGCTTGCAGAGCTCTAAATGAGGAGAGTTTTTCATGATTAAAGTTCTTTGTCTGACCGATGAACCCCATGTTGTCAAAAGAATCTCACCAGATAGGCATTTAGTTTGAGTACTAAGGACTCTGATTGTGTGCATCCACTAGTATTGTCTGTTGTTGTGATGTTATAGAACATATATGTAGAAAAAATCCTTTATCGAATCGAAAGGTCTTGAACCTTTCTCACTTACAACAAATTTGCAGAAGATGACTTTGACAACACGAGAAATATTTTAACTCTTCATTAATTATAGAATATTAATCGAATAAAATTCTCCTTTGTTCGAAATGATTTCAAAAGTGGAGGGCTGCAGCAGCTTCAGAAAGGGTCTGTAGGTAGGAAACGGTTAAACACAAATGGCTTTTGTTTATCTAACAATATGAAATCCTTATGTCAAAATTATTTGTTTATTCAATAAAAACAGCTAAATAACTGTAATGTATTTACCCAATCCTGGCCTTTGTACAAAGAAACATACCAATATGATGTAAATGTAAAATAGACAACAATTCAATCAAATTACCTGTAGATGTCTCTGAACAAATGTCAGGATAAGGTTAATAACGTAAAGGTAATAACTTGTTTTCACAAAAATAGACGATTCACTTGTCAACTGATTTCAAAATACTTTCTGATTATGAGCTACCAAAGGCAATATTGAAATGGAATGGTGTCTTGCTGTATCTAATGTATGTCAGAAATTTAACTGTAGAGTCTACTTGTCTTTGGTCTACAAAACCTCTCTTAATGCTAATTTAACCCTTTCACACATACAAAAAATCTGCCGCACATGACTTTCAAAGCATCTAATCAAAAATATGGAAACTCTTTGTAAGGGAAATAAATGATTGAATAAAGTGGTAAACTTTGTGGTAAAAGGAAAACATTATAATTATTAGTACGTTTTCCAGTCACCACAATGTTTTAAAAAGTTGTCTGCTGCAGAGACATTGGAAACTGTCTGTATGTGGGAAAGGTTAAAACATATGTTGTGGTACTCGATGGTATCATCTCACTGAATCATACCCAAAACATAGAGCTTGAAGGTCCGGTTGGAATTATAGATTATGAAAAACGACCCTTATCAAGAGGTTTAAAATCTATGGTAACATCTATTTCTACAATTTCGCAACACAATCGATTTAATTTGGTGTAAGAAGTCAATGCAATGCATCATTTGTACTCACCTGAGCACAAAGTGCTCATCATGATTTATTGTGTACGTCCTATGTCCGGCGTGCGGCGTCGGCGTTAGTCTGGATTACCTGCCCCTACCACTATGTTATATTGGGTGACCTTTGAACTAATTTCTTCAAGCCATCTTGATTAATCGAAAAATGTGGTCGCAGGTGGGGCAGTTTTTCCTTATGTGATTTTATAGAAAACCTTAAAAATCCTCTTCTCCAAAAATATCGAACCAATTTCGAAATAAAGAAATATTCCTTTGGTGACACTCTACAAGATTACTTCTAGGCATGTTGGTTGGTAAAGAAAAGTTATTGTGGTGAGCATCCAAATCACATTGCATAATTTAGATGAGCGATCCAGGGCCATCATGACCCTCTTGTTTATGTCTACATGTTATCTGCTTTAGAATTTATCCAGTTGTGTAGTAATATCATGTTTAGCAAAGCTTTTATTTACTTTAGTTATTTAAGAACTATGATTGTGATTATATTTTGTCCATGTGTCCTTCTCTTGTTATTTCAGGCATGGCTCTGAACACATATGTACAAAATAACACCATTGAGACCCAGAGGATGTGGGACATACTTAGACAAATTATGGCTGGATTGAATCATATGCACTTATATGGCATGATTCACTTTGATATTAAACGTAAGTTTTCACATCTTAACCCTTGCCCATAGACACATTCACAGCAGACAACTAAACAACACTGGTAAAAGGAGAAATTACTCGTTAAGGAGATGTTTCGCATTTGGTCACAATATTTTTAACGCCATTCAATAATACTTCAAATATACTTTCATTTATATAGTTATATATTTTCATCTCTATTAAATAATTTAAATTTCATTTAATAGATTTTTCATATTTTTGACTTAAATGTTTATGAAGTTGTCTGCTGCAGATTTTCTGTTTGTGATAAAGGGGAAAACCTTTACTTTGTAAATATTGAACTTGTTTGCCTTGAATACAGCTGTGGAACTTGTAACATGTAGAAAAAAGCAAGTAATTAGTTTTATACACAATGACATATCGCATAAGAATAATTTGTCTTTGCGGAATGTGCCTTAAAATACTTTTGTCAGTATTAGTAATCGTGAATAATCAAAGGCTTACCTCCTAGGTCATCTGGAATTGTGAGTTTAAACCCCAGCTCGGCCAACATTCTTTCCGTCGTTTGACAAAAGTCATTGTGACAAGCGTCATTCGGCTACCACCAATAGGCTAAGAGTCTATGTCGAAAAGCAGCCAGTTGCCTGGAAAGATTGTCATGTGGATTACTGGTGTGTGAAAGCCAGGAAAATCATGAGTAAGTGAAATGGCCGCCGTGATATGACTGAAACATTGTTGAAAACAGTGTTAATCCCTAATCAATCAATCAATCAATCATAGGTCATCTGACGTAATTTAATTACTTCACCATTGCAGACATTCCGATGCAGAAGTTGACTTTTGAAAACATCTTGGCATAGGGAAACTTTTCTTATAATGATTTATTTTTCACTTTGCTATGATGTTATCAACTCTTGCCATTAGTTACCGGTACAACCTTTTTCCTGAGTATTTTCAAAGGAGTTTGCTGCAGTTTTGTTGTTTGAAGAAAAGAATACATAACAATAATAAGATAGTTTTCTTGAAAATATGTGATAACTGATACTACAACTAAAAGACAATACTGTACAGTAAAGTCATTGCCTTTGAATATTCACTCTTGGGTTGTTGATCTTTAGCGGAGAACATCTGTATTAAAGAGAAGGAAGGGAAATGTTGTATAGTGAAGATCACAGACTTTGGATCCGCCAAACTACCCCAAGAAGAAATTCCGTTTATTGGATGGACACCCGAGTACATGTGTCCAGAGACAAGCCAACTCTATCTACAAAAGAGGTAACTGACCCAGGAAACACCGTGATAAAACTAAATAATTTTTGAAAAATGGTAATAACAGCTTTGCCTCCTTGGTACTTAGGATTGCATTCAAGACTGACTCACTTATGTCAGGATAAATGGATCAGTAGTAGTCCTGGTAACTTACCCATGAATTGCAGTGATTGTTGAAAATTGTTGAAAGCAACTCTTTAAACACCATTAAAAGTAGATTTGTTTTTTGCACAGATGGCAAGATTGTTCAAATTATTCCAATCCATTGACAAACATTGACAGTGTGCCTGGATCTTTTTCCTTATATTTATATGTATATGGTAAATACACTTAATATCCTCTTGTTTTCTTGAAAGACATGGCCAGAACTGGGTGGCTCGTTTTTCTTTCATGTTTAGCGTGAAATCTTTGATACCAATTGAAGTTTCTCTTAAATTAGATAAGCGATAAAGGACTATTATATTAAGTGTGTCTTCTTCCATATGTAAGAGGGCTTTTTGTATGCATGAGCAACGACAGTGTTCTAACATCCACATTTGACACTGAAACCCTATGTAGTGGGAATTCAACAGAAACATCAGTAAGTCGATTTTTTTGAGTACACAGCATAGGGCTTGGATGAGTGATAAACCAGATATTGTGGGAGAAAATACAATTGTTCTCCCCCTTATATAGTCCTCTGTAGCTGTGCTTGGTGTATAGTGATATATTTTATGTTACAGGGGCTCGATGAAAGGAGTGATCAAAGAATCTGATATAACTGGGAAGGTTGACGTTTTTGCGGCAGCTTTAGTCATCATGTATCTGTATGTGAAGGAACATTTACTGCTTAGGCTAATCACACATGGTAAAACATCCTACAAGGACTATGACGATAAATCAAGAACTAGCCTACAACTCGACATACTGAGAATGGTATATATGACTTTGATTGACCCTTTCCAACATACAACAGATTTGCAGCAGAAGACTTTGAAAACATATCTGTACTAATATAGAATATAATTATTGAAAAAAGTTGAATGAAAGCAGTGTTACAGGTTTAAGGAGTCTCTGAAATAAGCACTCCCATTAATGGTATAAAAGATGAGCTTAGAAAAGTCAATCTTTTTAAAGTGTTCCAATCATATTGTATACTAGCGAACAATATCACACACAAACTAACCTTAAGAAGATTTAAAGTGAGGGTACTTAAAAGAATGGTATTATTGAGACATATGGATAGAGGATCAAATAATTTTAGAACATGCGAAACTTCTCTGGACTAGACCTCTAAATCAATCTTTATTCTCGTTTGACAGCTTGCTGAAGATTCACGTTTTATCAAGTGTGTTGTACCAGATGCGTGCGATATTGACATGAGAGAATTACTTGAAGGAATGACACAGCATGATCAACAGGACAGATATACCGCACAGGACATCATTAACTTCATTGATAGTAAGGCTTTTTTGTTTACCTGATAATTGATTGTCCTTCTTTGAAAATACATGATCAATAAATTTGAAAAGTTAAAAGTATATGTTTGATACATTGATACAGAGTTGTAGTATTTGGGGGATGGGGTGCAGAAATTACTCACTTTGATCAATATTTACTCATAAATCATCCATAGCAAAGGGATCAAAAGTTGTCTTTGTAGGAAGAAAGTTACCCCTATTATATTCGAAGACTCAGTAGGCAATTTGATTAAAATTAAACAATATGGGAAAGTGGGACAATTGCCTAACAGGTCAATTTTCTTTTTGTATGTAAAAGTCATTAACTGATTTGTCTCAATTTACAAATTACTAGGAAAGATTCAGTAAATCTTATATTGAAATATAGAATATCAGATGCTTGATTGTATTATGTTAAACTTAACGAATTAGCTAATGTAATGCATTTGCTATGAATCTACATCATGTATTTTGAATTCACAGGTCGATACTTAAGAAAAAAACAATCACAGCAGAATGAGAAGGCACTCAATGGAACAATAAAGAAATCTAAAGTTGCTGCACTTCGGGGGAAATTGAAGCCAAACACTAGAAGGGGTCAAGGTAAAATGATGAAAGTGGAAACCCCTGTGAAGGTGTTGAAACGTAAACAGATGGAAGATATTTCTCTCCCTCTAACACCCATCTCTGAGGTTGCCATGTTGAAGATGAGGGTAAGTATAACTTAGCTCTGAACTGTAGCATGTTCGAATCCTGACCGGGTCATACCAATGTCAGTAATGGCTTTCAATTTTTGGCACTCAGCATTTTAGGGTAAGTATAACGACTGACTCGCTGGTGTCAGGAAAAATGGACCAGTAGTAATGGTAACTTACCCAAGAAGCGCCATGAAATAACTGAGAAATTAGTGAAAGCAGCAATAAACACCATGCAAATGAAACAAATCTTTGCCGCTTAAGGATCTTTGTTTAGCATTACAACTGACTCATTTGTTTCAGAATTAACAGACAAGTAGTACTGGTTCCAATTCCACTAACTTAACTTAGCACTTATCAATACATATTCATCAATTTTGTTTCCCTGAATACCCTTACTTATCAGGATCTCAAGGAATGCATTTACTTAATGCTATTTCAGCTTCCTAAGGAACCTCTTTATTTAACCCTTTCCGACATATTTCAAGTCAGCAGCAGTTCACTTTAAATACACTTTGTCAAGAACACGGGAAATCACTCAAAATGAAGATATAATTACTGATTAATACCTGAACAAAAGTGAAAAAGATTTGGCAAAAGGAAAAAATACTATTATATATCTTAGATGTATGCTCAAAGGATGCATTTACTTTATGCTAATTCAGCTCCAAAAGGAACCTTTTTATTTAACCCCTTTTCCCACATACAACAAATCTGCAGCAGTTGACTTTAAATACATTTTGTCTTAAACAAGGAAAATCACCATAAATGAAGGTATACTTACTGTCTCAGAAGTGAAAAACATTGTGGCAAAATGAGAACTTTTCCCTGCATGTCAGAAAATAAGAAAACAACTATTTAAATAGATAAAAAGGGTAACTTGAGTTTTATTTCAATTTTACAGAAAACTGTTAACCACTCGGAGAGAAATGCAGTTGTGACACAGCCCATGGCAGAACATGCCAACCAGATTGACCAACTCAATGACAGCAGGTGTTCAGTTCAATCCCAGCCTAAACAAGTTATGGTACCAGATACGATTAGTCCAATGAAAAACAAAGTTATCCAACCACGACCGTATCAACCAGCCTCAACTTCATTATTCAGAGTACAAGATAGTACACAGAACACATTCCCAAACGTGAATTACTTGATGGTAAGTAATTAGTTAATGTATATTCGGAATTGATATTACACTGTGTTCGTGAATATGGCGTCATTTGAAGTCATTGACCCATAAAACATACCATTCTTGATTAATTTTCCTATGCTCACCTGAGCACAAAGTACTAACAAAAAGTGCTCAAGGTGGGTTATTGTGATCGCCCGTTGTCTGGCTTCCGTGTGTCAACATCTTCTCTGTAACCAGTTGGTCAATTGGGATGAAACTTACAGAAAGCATCCTCTCAATGACCTCACCAAAATTCCTTATTTTATTTTTATCCATGCAAAATCATTTTTCCATGGCACAAACTTTTAAAAAATTATCATCCCAAACCACTATGCAGATTTTCAAATATTTTATTTAAGAAATGTTCCTGTATCAGATTCCTTCAAGCCATGTTGATTGGTAGAGCGGGCCTATATATAGTGAACATTTTAAAAATCTTCTTCCCCGACAGGTATCTGGCTGATTTCCAAATAATTTTGTAGAAAGGTTCTTTGGGTGACCTTCAATCAGATACCTTCATACCATGTTGATTGCTAGAAAAAATGTGGCCCTCAGGAAGTGGGCTGTTTTACCTTAATATATGTCTAAAGTAAAATCTTTAAAGATATTCTTCTCAGAAATTACTTGGTGATTTCCAAATATTATTTTAAATAATGTTCCTTGGGCGACCCACTATCAGATATCTTCAAGCCATGTTAATGGGTCGAACAACTAGGCCGCTGTCTGCCTTTAATGGCTATAGTGAAAACTTTAAAAATGTTTTCCTCTGAAAGTATCTGGCCGATTTTCAATTAATTGTATATGGGTCATGCATTATCAGATTCTATTAATCCATATTAATTGGTCAAAATACATAGCCGTCAGGGGCAGGGTTGTTCGGCCTTTAATTGCTATAGTGAAAACTTTATTTCATCTGAAAGTATCCGGCTGATTTCAAAATAATTGCGTATAAATATTCATTGGGTCACACATTATCAGTGTTAATTGGTCAAAAGACATGGCCACCTGGGGCTGGAGCTGATTTAGCCTTATACCCAGAGTGTCAGATTTAGAAAACTGCTACATATTATCCTTTCTTGGGAGACTTTCCAATACATATTAATTTAACAACAGACATACAAGATATGGTTTGTTGTTATTTTGCTTTGTGGTAGTTGTGCTTAACTGGTCCTCTTGGGCCTCTTGCTCTGGCTGACCTTTAAAATTAGTTATTGTGGTTGGCATGACAAATCACATGACATAACCCGGTCGAGCGATACAGGACCATGATGGCCCTCTTGTTCTAGATTAGATGGTGTAGGTAAATATTAGGGCACTAGGTCAGATAAACCTTATAAACTTAATAGCATTTTTTATAATTTGTTTTAAGAGATCGCCCGACCAAATTTTTTTTCAAAAATGAAATAAAAATCAAACGGTTTTGAGTTCCTTTTGGGTTTTTTCTTTTACACCGATCTCAATATTTTAATTGAAACAGAAATATAACCGACAGCATATTTGAGCATATTTGAGCAAAAACGCAGATAATCTTGATCTGTCAGACGTTTGACTAATATGGCATTGTTTGCACACTTATAACCATGGAAATATTTTCAAGGCTTTTACATTTAGTTTATCCTAATAACAACTTGTCCTCCTTTGTGAAGTATGAAAAGCGAAAAAGAAAAAAATAGAGTCGCCTGCCTCTACCGGCGACTAATTATATAGTGGTGATCAGTTTAGTTTCAATGCAATGATGTGTTTCTAGTCAAAATAGAAATTGAAGTATTTTTTAAATAATTGATTTACTAATGAAATTTTGCAAATCCAATATTCACGAACATTATCAGAACGTTCATCACCATCAAAACTTGACCAATTAGAAACCAGGTTATTTGAAGAGAAAACAAACAAAAGGTCACAGGGTCATTTCAAGGTGAGGGGTTATTGTCAGTCCAAATTCAAATGGCATATGGTGAGTATATGACAAGGTCAATTTAAGTACCTTTTTGACATGTCACTAAGGCAGATCTGTTTTTACAGAAAATTATTATAGAAGTAAGGATGTCGTTTATATTACTCTTTTAGGTATTTGAGCTGAACAAAGGCCAAGTAAAGATACATATGAAAGAAAATGGGCCAGAACTTGTTCAAGTTCAAAAGACCCAAGCCACTGTAACCCAAAACCGGAGCGGTGTAAGACCCTTTATACCTGCATCATCACCCAATATGACTCATGGTGAGTTAGAGTTTCCAGATGTCTCCAGTTCTGTAGAGATGGTAGGCAATTTGCCATGTTTCCTGAAACGTGCCTGATCCGGGACTTGATCAGCACACATCACAGTCGTAGAAGCTGTGTTTAAACGGATAATACATATAAAAAATATGTGTGGCTTTCTGTATGTTTTGCTTAATTTATTCTAATATTTATTCAGTTTATGAGCTTCCTGTTTCATGCGAAATAGGATATTGTTGCTTCTATCATTAGGCACAAAGAAAAAAAGGGGAATGTATGGTAGTAAAACTAGTTGGCATATATTTCAATAATTCATTCAAATTAACATCTATGGATCCACTGCATCTATGCAGAAGGTAAAGGTTCTGGTGAGACGTTGCATGTGCAAACAGACCCAATATTGCCAGACATTCCACTTGTATTGACTCTTTTGAAATATAAAGGTCGACTTCTCCAGATTAATATGTAGATGCAGCAAAGAAATCTTGTTGTTCTAAAGAGGTTTTGTTTTTAAGATATTTGCGGTTTAGAGAGGTTACTCTGTTAACTAAATTAATTGAAAATCTGGAGCCAAAAATGTAGAAGTTGTTCATGAAAAAGGAACAGAAAGCCACACTTTTCTTTATGTTATATCTTTATTGCATTTCTGAATTTAATGTTATCTTAAATTATTGTTCATATTCAAGGGTTTATGGTGTTTCGTCTATGTTATTCTCATTTATGTTAACTTTAACATGATTTTGTTTGTGCTGCTTCTCTGAAATTAAGATCATATTAAATCATATTTTCAACTTTTAAGACGTTAAATTGTTATGGTTTGAAAGACTACAAATATCATATAAAAAAAAGCAAAGGAGAAATTCCTTGTAATTACTCCTTCTGCTACAAATTTACAATTCTATTCATTATTTAAACTTCGTATTTATGAGATTTCCAAGTTGTCTTCTGCTGATTTGTCGTATATTGGAAGGAAAAGATTAATGAGATGAATGATATGGATAACCTGAACATTGATATAAAAACAATTGTGGAAGGGAAAGATATATAGTGAATTTGCCAGTATGTACCAAAGATGATGTGACAATTATGTTAACGACTTCAAATGAATTTGTACTTCTATTTTTAGCTCACCTGAGCATGAAGTGCTCTAGGTGAGCTATTGCTGTCACCTTTTTTCTGCCTGCATTGTCAACAATTGCACTCTACAGGCAACATTTTGCTTCCAATCTTCATGAAAGTTTATCAGAATATACAACTCAATCAAAGATTTTCCATGTTCAAAACTGGGGCATGTTAGGTCAACAAAAAGGTAAATTGAAGAAAAATCTTGTTAACACTCTGGAGGCCACATTTTTAACTTCAGCATGTGTTGAAACTTTGACAGAATGATTGTCTTGATATTATCTAGGTGAAAGTCGAATTAGGTCATGTCTGGTAAAAATAAAATAGGTCATTAGGCCAATGTTTTTCTTTAGCAGCTTGTAATTGTCAGATTGTTTTTCTTGATGATGCCTAGACTTAAGTTCGGTATGGATATTGTCAGGTTTAAAACTAGGTCACAAGGCCAAATTAAAGGAAAATCGTATTAACCCTCTCGAAGTCATAGTTTTAATTTATGTATTTTGAAATTTTGTCAGAATGGGTATTTTGTTGATATCTAGGCTGAGTTTTAATATGGGTAATATCCAGTCAAAAACTAGGCCACTAGACCAAATTGAAGGGAAATAATGTTAAAGCTAGTACTAGTATTCGCTTAATTAACCGCAATATGAGTTATTGTGATTGACTATATGATTAGCAAAACTCAGGTAAACGATCAAGTGCCATCACGGCCCTCTTGATCTTACATACTGTTTCTTCAAGTTGTGCTTCTGCTTCTTTTTAGCTCACCAGAGCACAAAGTGCTCAAAGTGAGTTTTTGTGATCGCCATTTGTCCGTCGTCCGTCGTCAACATTTGTTTGTTAACACTCTAGTGGCAACATTTTGCATCCAATCTTCATGAACGTTTATCATAACACATATCTCCATCAAATCTAGGCCAAGTTTGAAACTGGGTCATGTCGGGTCAAAAACTAGGTCACTAGGCCAAATTGAAGGAAACTCTTGTTAACACTCTGGAAGCCACATTTTAAAATTGAGCATATTGAAACTTTGTCAGATTGTTTGTCTTGATAATATCTAGGCCAAGTTTGAATATGGGTCATTATCGAATTAAAACTAGGTCACAAGCCAAATGTAAGGAAAATCGTGTTAACACTCTGGAAGCCGCATTTAAACTTGAGCATGTTGAAACTTTATCAGAAAGTTTGTCCTGGTGATATCTAGGCCAAGTTCGAATATGGGTCATGTCATGTCAAAAACTAGGTCACTAGGCGAAATTTAAGGGAAATCTTGTTAACACTCTGGAAGCCACATGTTTGGTTTGAGCATGTTGAAACTTTTTCAGAATATTTGTCTTGATGATATCTAGGGTAAGTTCGAATATTGGTCAGGTCAGATCAACAACTAAGTCACTAGGCCAAATTGTAGAACAATCTAGTTAACACTATAGAGATCGCATTTTTGACTTGAAATTTTGTCCGAAAGTTTGTCTTGATGGTATTGCCGTTGGCGCTGAAATCGTTATGTTCTAAATAGCCCATTCTCAGGTGAGCGATTCCACGGCATCATTGCCCTCTTGTTTCACATTCAGTTTCTTCTTTTTGTTTGTCATCAATAAAGTTTTTCTATCAGAAAATTTGTTTTTGTGTCATAAATGTCCATTATTCTCACATATAGACACATATAGACACATCTACAGCAGATCACTTGGAAAAATAGTCGCAAAGGAGAAACTGCTCATAATAGGAATTGCCCTCTCTTACAGTCCATTTCCATGTAAGCGCAACTCCTCATACTATATGTCTTCTTCTCTAGCCAAAGCTACTTCGTACATTGGGATTCCTATAATAATGGTTGTAATGGACAAATCGCCTTACGTTTGCAAACATGCTTAAATGTCTAAGTATACCAAATACATCTGCGGGACAGGCTTGTCTAGCCAAGTCAAGTTGTCCCTTAACCCTTCCCCACCTATAGACACATCTGCAGCAGAAGATTTTTGAAAACATTATGACAAATGGAGAAATCGGTCAATTTCTCCTTTTTGCCACATGTTTTCAACATTTTAGCTCGCCTGAGTACGAAGTGCTCAAGGTAAGGTATTGTGATCGCCTTTTGTCCGTCATGTGTCGTGCGTCCGTCAACATCATCTCCTCAGTAACCTAGTTGGTCACTTTGGGTGAAACTTCACAGAAAGCATCCTCTCAATGATCTCACCAGAAATCCTTCACATTCTTGGGATCCATGCACAATTCTGGTTTCCATGGCAACGAAACGAAGAAAACTTTTAAATTCTTCTTCTCCCAAACTGGATGGCAGATTTTAAAAACTATTTTGTAGAACTGTTCCTTAGATGACCCTCTATCAGATTCCTTCAAGCCACGTTGATTGGTCGAAAAACATGAACGCCAGGGGGCGGGGCTATTTTGCCTTATATGGCTACAGTGAATGAAAACTTAAAAGCAAAAAACAAATCCGAAATTGTCTGGCCGCTTTTCGAATAGTTTTGTAGAAATGTTCCTTAAGTCACCCACTATCAGCTTCCTTCAAACCATGTTGATTGGTGGAAAGCATAGACGCCAGGGGGCGGAGCTATTTTGCATTATATGGCTATAGTGAAAACTCAAAAAAATCTTCTCTTCCGAACGTGTCAGGCTGAATTTCAATAATTTTGCAGAAATCGTCCTTAAGTGACCCACTATCAGATTCCTTCAAGCCACGTTGATTAGTCGAAAAACATGGCCACCACAGGGCGGGGCTATTTTGCCTGATATTGCTATTGTGAAAACTTAAAAAATCTTGTGAAATGTTCCTAGGGTGACCCTCTATCAGTCCCTTCACTCTATGTTGATTGGTCGAAAATCAATGCCGCCAGGGGGCGGAGCTTATATGGCTAAAGTGAAAAAAAAAAAAATCAGGTGAGCGATCCAGGCCCATCATGACCCTCTTGCTTCAATAATCATACCTACAATTATTGAGATATTTTCGATCATTTTTGGTATTTTATTAATTAAAAGGGAGATTATTGAACTTTATATTGTAAAATTCGTGTAAGATCAACTCCTAACTCCTAACCAATGAATGGATTATGATGAAACTGTATACATTGAAGAACAATACATGAGGATATGCATGAAGGGAGATAATTGAAATTTTGGTAACAGACTTCTCCTTACTGCTAAATGGCTTTGGGTGAATCTTTACACAATTGAAGCACTAAACCTGAAAAAAGTTAGTGAATGAAGATAATCCGGGTCTTGATGAACACGGGGGAAGATAACCATTGTCCTTAATCAAACAGTTCTCTACTCTGTATAAGATTGTAACCAGTGCTCGAAATAATTAACCGTTCCGTTTTACTGCATAAGATTGCCGCCAGAGCTAAAAATAGAGAATCCTTTCAATAATATTTTAGCCATCTATCACAAGTGTTCGATCGTCCAACCCTGTTACGGAAGCTGGTACAGAGTTTAACATAGACGACTCTTATACATAAGACTAACGGGCCCAATGAGAAAATTATTCGACGCATGTGTTCCTAAGTTAAGTGGCCCTCTACCAAAAGTATTGAAACCGTTCTGCTTTGTTTCTAAAGATTGCCTTTACAGCTTAACGCAATTTGGCTTTTGCTTTAAAATTCTGGCCTGTCAGAGGAGTAATCTAAGGTAATTATGGCTCTTCAAAAACTGTCCAAACCTTCCCGTTCCGCTGTACAGAATTGTCGATAGAGCTTACAAAAATAATATTGAAACAAAATAATTTCCTTTTTCTCAAATGCAACAATAAATCTCAGACCATCACGGTCAGTGTAACCAATACCTATTGGTTCAAACTTACTATTTTGTTTACAGCGATTGCGAAATTAGCTTAAAGCTTATATAATCACGTTCGATGCCTGCTTCCTAGAGACCTAACCAGTCCTAACCACAAACATAAGAGATGGGCTATTAGAAGCCGTAGTCTTTCCAGCGGTCCAACAGTTACGTAACTATAAGGTATATATGGAATCCAACACTCGTTATAAATGGTTGCAGAGTTAAATTTAAAAGGCGGTTTATGAATCGCCTGAAATAAAATTAAATTACTATTTTGTTAACAAAAAAGGCACTTACTTATTGGGCGCGCACTTGCCGGTGAGTCTGCACATCCCAGGCAGCAAAATAGGTGATCAAATATAAGACACATTTTATCTTTAAATTGTTTTTCTAAATTCGCTTAACTTTAAAAAAAAATTGATTTTAAACTTTCGTTAAATTTACAAACAAATATAACCCATCGAATGTATTTAAATGTTTCGAAATTATTATAAAATAGTTACCTAACGATTTTATGATTTGCCATTTTTTCCGTAATCTTTTTTAACATTTTAGTTGAATGAACTTAAGTTGTTTGAAATTTTTGGTATTTGACTTAAATACAGGACATTTTAGGCACATGCATTAAATAAACGGATGTAAACCATAGAAATGCACTTTGACGTAACTGCGGAACTACATTTTGTTGCCAGGCGTAAATGAGTACGTCATGTCACATAATTACACTATCGGGTCTTAGATAACGACTGCAAAGTCTGACGTCCGGCATGAAGCAATAATTGCGGTTGCAAATTTTATTAGGAAGTCAATGCCCATATGGGCATCTGACGAAACATGAACAATATAACACATTAACAATGAAAATTAATAACAACAGAACACTAGGAATATAACATATATACATGCGACTTATTATAAGAAAGAATAATAACTCCGGCCAGTACTTTACGTTAGGCACGAGCCGGAGCAAGGCCAACAGTGACTAGATATGTTTATAAAGCACGTAATCTGAACATGAAAACATATATGGATGGTACACGAAGTCTGGTACCCTGCGTTCTATAGTCAAATAGTAACCTCTGGCATTAGTCTGAGACTCATTGTATTATATAGTAAATTGGTAAATATACAACTGAATGTTATAAACTCTACAGCGGACCAGTACAAAATGATGTTTGGAATCAATGCATATGTTATGTGTACCGCGTCCTTCACGGAGTCAAGCCATCGCCGGTCGTTGCTGAACTCGATGAAAAAGTCAACCACTCTTCCAACGTCGCTATAAAAGACGGCTTCCGCAGCAGGGCTGTAGAATGCTCGCCAAATGGCATTAATGCCGAGCGCGAGAGTAAACAACGTCATACAAGAAAGGGCTATAGAACTGATATATTTGTATCTATACCCCATTCCCGTTACATTTCTCCCACTTTTCTCTTGACTTCGACCCAAAGTCACACAAGTGCACACTAACAGTATACCATAGCTGAGCCTATGCACCATCACTTGGAACCACCGGGGTCCGGGATGATGGTGTTGTCACCCCAAAATCCCACCGCTACCATCATCTGTAACTTGTACCGGGTTCCTCACGGAATAAAGCCATCGCGGGTCACCCATCCAGCTACTAACCGCGATGTTCATTGCCTAACTTTGTGAAAAAGCCAACGTCGCTATAAAAAGTCGGTGTCCACGGCAAGGCTGTAGAAGTGGTATGTGTACTCATTTCCGTAACACATATATGGAGCGAACGATTCATTGGGTTTAAAATGTTTGGTCCACAAACCAAGGTAACACGTTTGAATCTATAGCGTTTTACTTACCCACCATGTCCCAAAGGGCGCCGCTCTTTTTCGATGTCTCTCTGACACGAAATTGTAATATAGACATAGACATAGACATATTTTATTACAGGTATTTAGGCCACCGGCCCATAATACAATATACAACACCATAATACAATTATAGAAGAGTGGCGATAAAGCTTGTACAATCATGACAACATACGTTAAGTGTTAATAGAATCTGCAGACATTTACATCAGATAACATATGAATTTAGTTGAAGGAAACTCTAGTCGGCTATGCTTTATGTGAATTCTTCTCTGCAAGAGTTATCTTTCGTTGTCCGTCCTCCGATGGGCAAAATGCGATGTCTCATTTTCCATCAATGATTTCAATCGGACTTTCATATTGTTTAAACAGATCAAACTTATTTTTAAATTGATGCACTGCTGGATGATGAAGAGATGAGATTGACGAGATTATTAAAGATCACAAAATGTCACCATATGAACACTTCTAATTAATAGGATACATAGGGTATTCTTGATTTAACGATAATGGGTTGGGATAACAGTTCACTTATACATGCTGCCTTAGTCAACAAACCAGTACCTGGCTAAGAAATGTGGTACCTAACTTGGGATCAAACCCGGGATGCCCCGTTCTAATTACCCGACGATAACCACTCGGCTACGGTTGATTCCCGCTCTGTAGAAGGCTGTTAGTGATATTCACTTTTAGGTGTGATTGGTGGATAAGCTTCCGTTAGTTAATGTAGTATATATGAGCCCGTCCATGGGAAAAGAAACACGTTGACAGTTCTGTACAGTGTAGGTTTAGTGTTATGTGTACGTCTTATCAGAATCTACACACGTTGACATTAACTTCTAACACGCGTATGAAAGTAATACAGTAGATATTAACCACACAGTACGGATTCACAGGCTGATCTATATCTAGATTGTTCAGAAAAGTCAAACGTTTACTTTTTCGCACGGAATACAAGGAAGATACAACAGGGGTTTATCAGAATAAGCATTTACATAGTCTAAACACTTTGCATTTTTATTTAGAAAATGTCACTGTTTCATTGTTTAGTTTTTTACGTAGCTTTCAACAATTTTCCAGTTATATCACTGGGTAAGTTATCAGTACTACTGGTCCATTTATCCTGACACCAGCCAGTCAGTCGTAATGCTTACCCTGCAACCCTGATCGCCAAGGAGGGAAGCTATTGCTACTATTTATAAAGTATTTGGTATGACTCGGTCGGTGATCGAACCTTCGAGGCGGACGCTCTACCACTTCACCATCGAGAGGGTTGCATTTAGACAAAGCACCCTTCCTTTTATGAAAAGGTTAACATGCATTTAGTCCATTAGTTCAATACACATGTTTCAGATCCATCTACGAGTAAATGTGCCCATTTTTCAAACGATTTTGATTTGTGACATTGCAGAAAAGGGAGAAGAAATGGCTAAAATTGAACAATATATTATGTTCCTACAATAGTTTCAACTCAATCAAAATTATAATTCCAACTTTCCGGGCATTTTTTTTTTTTTTATTAGATACATATTTTTGAATCAAATTTGTTTCATATAACCCTATCCCACATACAACATTTTTGCACACTCCAGCAGACAACCTGGACAAAAATTGGAAAAACATCTGAAAACAACCGCATTATTATTTAATAGAGTTGAAAACATTGTGGAAAAAGGAGAAATTACTCATTTTGAATTATTTCTTCTTTTGTCATATTGTTTTCAATAATCGTCTGCCACAGAGGCGTCAAACAGCGCCCATTTGTTGGAAAGAGTGAGCTGGCAGAAATACCCTTGCGATTATAATTTTGGTTTATATTATGTCGGTAATTTCCTGTTTATCATGTCGGTAATTACCTGTTTATCATGTCGGAAATTAACTGTTTATCATATCGATAATAACTTGTTTTCATGTCGGTATAATAACCTGTTTATCATATCGGTAAATACCTGTTTATCATATCGTTAATTACCCGACTCTGCGTTGTTCATAGATAGAATACAACCTCTCATCGTCAGACGAGCCTTATTGTGCTATTTTAAGTATTGATATCAAATTTGCTTAACAAATACGAAGCAAAATTACAATACAATTCGCCACAGCTGGCACAACGGGCCTATAACTCACCCGAAAATAAATCCTAACACAATGAATATATACATATAAATATCATAGAAATATATACAAATATTTGAGTGGTGGTCTATGACAACTGGTATATAAAGAATTCCGGCGTGTTAAGTAAGTCTTTACAATATATCTGGCTACCTGCTGTGTGTTTTTTTTTTAACAATGCTTTCAATATTTCTGACTGGGGCATGTCGATTAAGTGAGTATCGTGTATGGAATTGTAAGGAAATTCATTATAATGGGAACACTCTAGCAGAACATGGGTTTCAGACTCAATACAGCTTTCTTCACAAATATTACACAGCCTCTCAGCGAGTGGTTCCCCTACATACCTTCTAGTTTCTATGCGAATGGGTAAAATGCCGTATCTAAACTGAGATAAAAGTGATCGTTCGTTTTTCTTCATCAAACGTGTAACAAACCCTTTTGTTTCAAACTCAGATTCGAAGTCAGTTTCAAAGTCTGCTTATAATTGTCATTGATACGTGTCCGTGCTAAATGCAAATCAACCGGCACTTTATTTGTAAAACAATTTGACAACCCTATATCAAACAATATCGACTGAACATCAGTACACCAATTAATTATATGAGTGTGATAATCAAAATCGAAGTCAAACACATGTTTAAGTTATCTGTTGTTATCGAGGGTAGTTAACTTATTCCATAGTCGAATACTATTGACTTTTCGTCTATGCATACCATGGATACACCTGGTGTCACTGACTAACCCCAATAATGGTGCGAATCGGTGAACACTTAACAATTAACGCATGGCTCGGTTCCGTACATTGAGTGTTAACACCCAACACTGATGAGCAATAGTCTGTAATTAGTGTAACACAGCTAAAATATAGATTTATAAAGATTTTGGAAGCCGATCTCTTTAAATTCGTGAATTTTGGATATAATAGAACCAAGGGCTCTACCTCCACCTTTCGCAAGTGCATCACAATTTGAACGGAAACTATCATTCTCGTGAAAAATAACCCCAAGATATTGATATTATTCTACTATTTCTTAATAGTTATCCCCAAGTCGAAATTCAAAAAAGATATTTTGTGGGTCCTCCAATTCCTAAAATGAACACACTTAGATTTGTGTGTATTGATTTAAGCCGTGGTCACACCATACGTAGTTGACCGTAGTGGGGAATGACCGTAGTCGGCCGTAGTTGAACGTATGAAACGTAGTTGAACGTGGTTACACGTAGATAACCGTAGTTCAACGTAGTATTGAACGTAGTTTGAACTTATGATTTGCCCGTAGTAAGCACATAATTTTTCAACATGTTCAAAAATTGGTTACGGTTAAGTACGTTGGTGTGACCCTACTGTGACCGTAGTTTGAACGTAGTTGACCTTAGTTAACCGTAATTGACCCTACTTGAACGTAGTTCACACGTAGTTAAACGTAGTTGTCCGTAGCTACACGTAGTGATACCCTAGTTAACCCTAGCCATTATGCTCGAATTTACTTCACCGTACTTCTACCTAGTTGGCCGTATTTGACCCTACTTCACCGTAGTTCACACGTAGTTCAACGTAGTTGTCCGTAGCTACACGTAGTGATACCCTAGTTAACCCTAGCCATTATGTTCGAACGTACTTCAACCTAGTTGACCGTAGTAACACTACGGCAGACTACGTTTCAAATGAACTACGGTCAACTACGTGCATGAACGTAAGTGTGACCATGGCTTAATACTCGCCACTTTTTACACCAGTTATGCAGGACGTTAAGCATGGTTTGTAGATTATCTTCCGAATCACTGAATAATACAATGCCGTCAGCGTAAAGCAGCATAGAAAACTTTCTGTCGTACACTAAAACACCAATGTCAAAGTCATTTACCTCCTTACGAAGGTCATTTATGAAAACTGAAAACAAAAGTGGTGGCAAACAGTCGCCTTGTTTTGCACATAATTCACACTCAAACCACTCTGTTGTCTTGTTGTTAATGCGTATTCATGATATAGAGCTCTTAAAGTACGCCGTGTCAGTATATATTGACTTCATTGAAATATATAGTTTTCCATCTACTTCCATTAACAAAAGCTTGTATAAAAGCATATCTCTGTTAACAAAGTCAAACCCTTTTTTAAGGTCTATACATCCCGTGTATAAATTACTATTAACTTTCATAAGAGGTTTAAGCTCTACACATGATCCTTGCAAGAGCTTCTTTCTAAAACGGTGTTGTTCGTCGGCAAGGATGTCATTGTCTTCCAGATAATTTGAAAGACGACCGTTTATAAGTGCCGTGTGCACTTTATAAATACATGACAATAGGCGAATCCCTCTGTAATGGAGCAGGATTCGGGGGTCAGAAGACAAGTCCTTTAACATTGGGCATATGATATATTCCTCCACTCTGTAGGGATTATTACATTGTCAAAAATAATCTGAAATAGTTTATGAAGAACATCTATAACATTCGGGTATTTCAGCACAGCGTATGGTATATTATCATGGCCACAAGAAGAGTTCGATCTCGTTGTGTTGAATATCGACATAAATTTTTCTCTAGTAATACTGTTATTAGTTTCCTGATTGGCTACAAAGAGAGGGTCTGACAAATTCATTTCTAATGAATGTGGATTTTATACGTTCATAGTGCACATTATCAAAATCAGTATTGTCACTGGAATTATATAAATGAAGTCGTTTTGCCAACGTTCAAACACCTTAGTTTGATCATGTGTAGCATTACCGTGTTCATCTACTATTTCAACAGGTACAGTCCTGCCCTTCCGTGGGCCTTATTTGCTGATCCGTTGCCAACATTCATTTGGGTTATTTTTAATTTTTAGAGGATATTTCAATATCCAGTGCTACAGACTGTCTATATGCACTTTCAGTTCTGTGTAACGTTTTGTTAAATGTACGCCTAGCTTCAATATAATTACACTTGTGGACTTGCGATGTTCTCCGTGGACCCTTAAATCTTAGAAATTGATGTTCCTTTACCCTCATATGTTCCTATAACTCACGCAATTCATCGTTCCAATATGGTTTATGGTATTTAAATCGTTTATTTGCTCTCGACGAAGCATCATACCGGGTTATGTTTCTACCCATGTTGGTTACTTCCGTGTCATATAGTGGTGAGGATTAAACACTGTCAATATCGGACTGAGATTCCTGCATGTTTCAATAGACTCTATAACCTCCATCAAGGCCCGTCAAGTTAATTCACTTGACATTAAATCCTGTGGTATTTTATGCATTTTTTACCGTTTGTTAGTAATTGTCTCGCTATTATTTGTTTTTTATCAAGTATCTTTCGTACGGGAACAGCGTCGACTTCATTTAAAATGTCATTCAATGAACCCAGCCTAGAATTGAAATAGGCTCCGATCAGCATCATCTCACAGTCATTACTAGTATATATGATCGATACAATCTGGTGTGTCCTAATTATTCTTAGAATTCAGAGCTGGTTGATCCGTTCGTCTCGCAACCTTACCGTTAGCATCTACCCTGAGATTGTGCCCTTTGGGTAGACCATCTATAATTGCTCTGGCGTTAATATCGATAAGTCGTTCGATGTGTGATTTGGCATTTTTAAGAAAAACACGTGTGTAGTGTTCCGTGCCTTTTGGTGTCATCTTGTTGCGCAGAACAAGGATCTTTTCGTCGAGAGAGCTAAAACTAATTTTTTGCCGAAATGAATTGTCTGTCTTTATCAAGAATAACTTCTCCATCGCTGTATTTTAGGCCGCTCGCTGTGATTGTAAGGTCAGGGTCATTCAACGGATTAGTTGTTCGGTGAAATCCCGACGTTGTATTCGTAGTAGTACCTTGCGTATTACCGGGATTTTCACCGTTATTTAACTATGCATGTTCAACAATAGACAACCTTGACCTTATGTCGTACATGTACATGTACGTGTTCATATAGGTTTTTATTTTTAAACGTTTAAGATTTGACCCTTTGAGGCGTCGTTTTTATTGTATTAAGAAAGCAAAATCGTTCATTTTATTTACTAGTGCACGACTATTCCAATATACCTATAAAGAAAGAAGCGATGTGAACCTATGAACTATTATTTAATATAAAGATAAACAAGAACTATTTCCATATACATAGCAAGAAATATGACAAAGGGCCATAACTTAACATATACACATATATACTAGATAAATGTTTTTCTTCATTCTCGGGTTAAATACCACAGTAATAGGCTGTTAACGTCCCCCTTGGATACCTCTCTTAAAATAAAACCACGAATCGAAATAGTTTATTTCATTTTTCAGATGAATAAAATAAAATAGCGCACTTCATCCCCAACATTTCTTTTGTCTAAAAACTCGGTCAACAGTGATGATATGCAGCTGATGCCGAAAAAAGCGTATACTTGAAACGCATACATGTACTATCATCTCAACTATACCCTAAAGGGAATGAAGTAAATTATTATTGTTAGTACTTTGTTAACATGCGAACTTCATAGGGTGCAAACCCAGCAAAAGAACATATTTCCGGCGCAAATATTGTATTGTGACGTCTTTAATGTGTCATTCCTAAAAAAATTATTGTGCGAAAAATATGCTAGTTTATTTGTAAAAATACACGAATTTGTAAAATGTTACTTTATTCTGTCTTAAAATGTATTATAGGTGTATCATGAATGACAAATTGTGTTACAGTACCGTTGCGTAATTCAATAGTAGGAGCTAGCGAAGAATTACTTCTTCTTTGTACCGAAATGTCATTGTCCACGCGCTTAGCAGTACATTACAAAGCAACTTAAAACTACTGGTACAAGAAATTCTGTGTCACCAAGGTTTAAGCCTTATTATGCTGGATTACGGTAACATGAATCATCTCAATTTAGTATTGACAAGTCCCTTCAAATCAGCGATGAAGTATTTGATTAAAAAAGATCAATGAAAAGCGACAATGTAGCTTGAAGGTTCAGACTGGATAAGTGTTTTTTTCGCAAACGCCGCTTAACACCATTTCCAACACACTGACACTTTCAGACGCCTCTGCAGCAGACGATTTCTAAAAACATTGTAGAAAAGTAGAAATTGCTAATGATTTCAGCTTTTTTTAAATAATTATGGTTTGTCTGCTACGGATTTGTTCTGTGTGGGAAATGGTGAATGTCGGATAAGCGTTAGAACTCCTTTGGATACGTTAATCCGACACGGGACAAATCCACTGCACTCGAATACAATCCCCATAGCCATCGCTTTTACACTCAAACGATGTTGGTACATCTACCAGTTGCGTGTAACGACGGGTAAACTTGTAGAAGGGAACGTCATCCACAGATATCTGAAACAAGTATTTAGGTCAGATGGAAGCAAGTCATTTTCCATAGACGACCATTATAGCGATTTTGGCTATGACTCTTTCCAAACAATTCAAATAACCCAGAAATATTCAATTAAAGTTCATTCTTAAAACTACTACTAATCACTATAAACTCTCATGTTGACTTCCCTCTTGTTTGAGCTATGACGTCAAATTAAAGGTCATCCTTATACCGCAGTGAAATTTACGTTAAATTACCTGTGTATGTATTGATATTGTCAAGACTTCTCACAGCAGGACGGGACTTGATAACGATATCTCAATATCTGTTTTGGGTGAGATATTTTTACGAAAGTGGCTGGTTATAATAGTGCATTATAATTCGTTCAGGTTGAATGATTGTCTAACATGCATAAAGGATTTTTACTGGTCATGGCGATTGTTTCATCAAAAACCTGTCTTGCACCAATACACAATTGGTGCATCAATTGTCCAAATGCTGCTTGATAGAATTTCGAGACGTCAGTGAAACGGGGATGTATATTCATAACAATACTTTTAAATTCTATTTCGGTCAATGGAAAAAGAACGAATTAAAATTATATACCTTTTATCAAACGTGTCTGCTTTTTTTTTATGAGCATAATAAATAAGCACAAGTATAGTGTAAATGTGTCCAAAATAAGTCGATTCATGTCGACGATCATTGATCCAGACTCAAACAGAAACACAGTGCGTTAGCGTTTTATTGTCATATAACATGCTGAAAAGTATTTCACTAATGCCTTGTAGAAATATGGTAAGCGTTAAGTACATTTTTTCGCAATATGCCTCATAAATCACTTTATGTGATAGAAATTCTTCGTATTTATTTATTATCACTTTTAATGAACCCGTTAACTAAGCTGAGTCTTACGGCATATCATCTTAGCAAACTCGTTTAATAAAAGTGATGATAATAAATAAACACTCATGAAATATCCTCTATATATCATTTATTGTACCACAGCACTGACATGTTTGGCGGTATATTGGGAAGATAATTGATCAGCAACAAGTTTATTATTCAGACGTCTTCACATAATTGTATTAGTATTTGCTAAACTCGCTTAAATGGTGTCTTTTGTTTAGTGAAATAAATGAGACCCAGCGTGTTCGCTATGTGGGTATGTGTATGAGTTATCCAGTGTTGACACAGTTTCGCGTTCAAATAAATGAGCCTTTCCACGAGAAAACCAACAGTGTGGACTCTGCGTAAAATATTGACTCGGATCAGCCTAAGCATGCCGCGCAGGCTAACCCGGACAGACACTTTTCGCCACCGGTGGATTTTCTGTTTCAAGAATCATTACTCTTTACCTCTATCCCCCTGATACGGAATGTGTCGACCCGGATAAGCTTGCGCGGACTGTATATACTTATTATATTTCTTTACATATAACGGTTATGCTTAAAACAAATACGCTTACTTCATAGTGAGTTTCGGTATAGAGAAAGTCGACTTTGTACACGGTGTTTGATTTGTCTATTACTTTTTCTGTGTATATATATGCTCCGTGTTGGTTATCTTTTATGCTGACTAAATGGTCGTTGGCGCTATAATATCCGAGTCCATATGCAACAGGCATGAAGCCAGGTTTCACCCAAAACTTAAAAGCAAGTCTGCAATAATAAAAAAAACGTAGGTAAACATTAGAATGTGGTCATATTGTGAAATATTACAATCTTCGTTATATGGGTCACCCGTATACTGAATATCCATCTTGAAGGGGTTATTACATCAACATCAACGTTATTCAACCCTTTCCAACACGCAGCAGACGACTTTGAAAACATATTGGCAAAAACGTTACAATATATCACCATAGAATAGAGTTTGCTTATTCATCGTGAGCAATTTCGCCCTTTGCCACACTGTTTTCCAAAGTCGTCTGCTACAGATGGGTCAGAAAGCGTCTGTATGTGGAAAATCAATATACAGATGTTGAGTCACTAGTCGCTGATTTATTCTGTTTTAACAGTAAACCTTTTCTGATTAAGTCTGTACTTTACAATGCATCGCGGCAGTATATTACTATATTCTACATGAAACGCAGTTATGGACGGTCATGTCATTTGTACAATGTTGAACATTTCTGAGAGTAACACAGTTGTTATACATAAGTTATTCGGTTTGGATCCAAGGTCAGCTCCATGTTTTGTGGGGCGTGATCTGGATCCAAACTGTTTGCATTTGTCATCATAAACGGTTGTTGAAATCTGCCGATAACTTGCAGGGAGTTAAGGAATATCTCTGTGTATCAAAAACAAATAACAAAACATATTATAAGGATGAAAAACATACCTACTGTTCGAGTCGAGAGTTGCTGTTTTAATATACGCCCTAACCGTGCAGCCCACAGTAAAGTGTGCGGGAACGTCTTCCAAGTGATTTGTGGTCTGAAATGTTTAGTTGCGCAAACATAATCATGCATAGATCAGAATGACCTCAATATATTCATTTAACTCTTTCAGCGCCAAAGGCAATATTCAGGTTTTTGCAAACAATACTGATTCAGGCGAGTCAGGTCGTAACGAGCTGTCTCACCTAAGATAAGCATTGTTTGCCTTTTAGTTATCAAAGTAGTCCAAAAGTGTATTACATGAGAAATGGAGACGCCCGATTTTGAACATGGAAGAGTCTACTTTAAACAATTCAGCGCTGAAAGAGTTAAGACTAAGACTAATCTCTCACACATTAACAATAGAAACTGGAAGATACGGTCTAAATAGAGTCGACAGAAACCAGCGTCTATTTTCAATTTGTAATGAAAATGACATAGAAGATGAGTTTCATTTCCGTCTGCAACAAATATGACCGATAAATTTCTTCGATATATCGTCGTCGTCGACGGATAAATTACTTCTATATATCACCGTGGGCGCAGATTAATAACTTCGAGATATCGCCTTGATCGACAGATAAATTATTTCCGAGATATCGCCGTGGTCGCATTATAAATCACTTAGAGAAATCGTCGTGGTCAACAGATAAATTACTTTAAGATAATTATCATGGTCGACAGATAAATTACATCGAGATATTGTCGTCGTCGACAGATAAACTACTTCTATATATCGCCGTGGTCGAGTGATATATTACTTTATTATACCTCACTTCTGTCTACAATGGTCAGAAACATTTTCAACCTTTTTGACACGTGACGAAGCGAAAATTGACTGTCAGGTCATGTGACCGCAGTGATATTTTGAATGTCATATAAGGGCAAATAACTGCTTCAATATTTTAGCTAAATCATGACGTGATTGCCTCCTTTATACACATCAGCAGGTGTGACATTGATATTGTCAACCCTCGAACCAGAATGTCACCCTCGGCTTACGCCTCGGGTGACATTCTGCTCTCGGGTTGACAGTATCAATGTCACACATGCTGCCATATGATATTTATATATTGATATATCGCCGTGGTCGAAAGATATATTACATTGATATATCGCTGTGGTCAACCGATACATTACTTCGATAAATTGCCGTGGTCGAAATACATATATAAATTCGATAAATCGTCGTGGTTGACAGATAAATGACTTCGATATATCCTCGTGTTCGACAGCTAAATTATTTCGATATATTGTCGTGGTCGACAGATAAATTACTTCGATATATCGTCGTGGTTGACAGCTAAATTATTTCGATATATTGTCGTGGTCGACAGATAAATTACTTCGATATATCGTCGTGGTTGACAATATTTTGCTTCGATATATCGCCGTGGTCGACTTTTAAATTACTTCGATATATCGCCGTGGTCAACAGATAAATTACTGCGAAATATCACCGTGGTCAACAGATAATGACGTTGAAATATATTTTGGTCGAGAGATAAATCATTTCGAGATATCACCGTGGTCGACAGATAAATAACTTTGAGATACTTCGGTGGCAAACATATAAATTCCTTCGAGATATCACCGTTGTCGAGAGATAAATTATTTTGAGATATCTCCGTGGTCAACAGATAAATTACTTCGAGATATCATTGTGGTCGAGAGATAAATTACTTCGAGATATCGCCGTGGTCGAAAACAAAAATTACTTCGAGATATCGCCGTGGTCGAAAAATAAATTATTTTGATATATCTTCGTTGTCGACATAGTGATCCTTCGATGTATGCTAAATGCATGTATGTATTTTCAGCTTCGAAATGCATAGTGTAGTGGTAGAGCGTCCGCCTCGGGGGCAGGAGGTCGATCCCCGGTTGGGTCATACCAAATACTTTCAAAATGGTAGTAATGGCTGCCGTCCTTGGCGATCAGGGCTACGGGGTTAGCATTGCGACTGACTGGCCGGTGTCAGGATAAAATGACAAGTAGAACTGGTAACCTACCCAGGTAATGCCGTGATATAACTGTCAAATTGTTAAAAGAGGTGTAAACAGTCAAACCATTAATCATTATGAAAAGCAAAACCGTTGAAAAACCATAACATGATAAAAGAGCAACAACACTTATGATTGTCTTTCTCTGAGTAATCTACGGTGGCATAGAGGTGACATGTGTGTGCTTTTATTTTTATTTTACTAAGTCGTGCGCACGAGATACTAAGTCGTGCGCACGACTTAGTAACTCGTGCGCACGACTTAGTAAAATAAAAAATAAAAACATACACATGTCACCTCTGTGCCACAGTACGGTGGCATAGAGGTGACATGTGTATGTTTTTATTTATCTCGTGCGCACGAGATACTATGTCGTGCGCACGAGATACTTAAATCGTTCGCACGAGTTACTATGTCGTGCGCACGAGTTACTAAGTCGTGCGCACGATGATATAGTATCTCGTGCGCACGACTTAGTAACTCGTGCGTACGACTTAATTATCTCGTGCGCACGACATATTATCTCGTGCGCACGACTTAGTATCTCGTACGCACGACTTAGTATCTCGTGCGCACGACTTAGTATCTCGTGCGCACGACATAGTTAGTCGTGCGCACGACTTAATTATCTCGTGCGCACGACATAGTATCTCGTGCGCACGAGTTACTAAGTCGTGCGCACGAGATAAATAAAAACATACACATGTCACCTCTGTGCCACCGTAGTAATCAGAATTGATGGTATGTTGTTTTCAAAAGACAGATCCGTTCAAGGAATTCGTTTGAGTTAAACGACATATTCCAATTATCACATACTCGTGTTATAGTGAATTCATCACAAGTACACATGTACTTAACTGTTCTTATTTAAGTTACAGAAGATATTATGTTCACAGTCTTAATCAGTATGCTAGCCCCGAAAGCTCAGTCGGTAGTGAGGCAGGCTGTCAATCCAGGGGTTGTGAGTTTGAACACCAGCTTGGCCAACATTCTTTCCGTCGTTTGACGGTTTTTAACATCTGCAGCATTCGACCTTTGAATGCCATTCCTTCTTTAGCCATAATGTTTTCAACTCTATTCTATAATTATACTGATTCAAAACGAGTTTCCATACTTGTGCCCACATGAGTTCAACTTAGTCTGCTTTAGAGTTGTTGTATGTGTGAAAAGGTTACTACCTTTACGGGAATTCAACAAGATCGATACTCGTCAGAAAAAGGGTTCGTATCGTATCGTATCCCTTCATATGCTGATGTGTTCTAACCCTGCTGCACTAGACGAAAGCATCTAGACAAAAACAACCTATGGACACTCTCTTTAAACGAAAGTATTAGTATAGAATGGATTTAAAAAGAAAATGGCAAATGGAGAAAATGGAGAAATTACTCATTATGACCGATTTTATCTTTTGCGTCAATGCTTTCAAAAGCCACCTTCCACAGAGGCGTCAGAAAGCGACTGGAATGTTTATTATCACAGTCTTTTTGTTATATTTGCATATTCGTGTGTAACTACCATGCCTCATTACGTAGATACGCAACTAGATCGACAGAATATATAAATATCATATGGCAGCATGTGTGACATTGATATTGTCAACCCGAGAGCAGAATGTCACCCGAGGCGTAAGCCGAGGGTGACATTCTGTTTCGAGGGTTGACAATATCAATGTCACACATGCTGCCATATGATATTTATTTTATTATACCGAACAAAAGTACACACTTCTTTTTATTACACGTTTTTTTAAATCTTTCTTTCCATCAAGAGTGTCTAAATCATCTTCAGAAATACTTGCAAATCGAGACATGTCTACTTGCTGACAGTTCCTGTCGTCTGATGTATTATGTACACATTTAATAGTGAAGTCACTGCTGTAAAAACCTTAATAATGCCACTGTCGCTGAAAGATTTAAATAGACTAGTCCAGTTTTGCATCTGGATGAGTCTATACTAGTGGCCACGGCTTCACAAACTCTATACCAGCAGAAAAAATGTCAATAGTCAATACAAGTATTACGGAAATTGAAAACTTCTGAGAGACCGAATGTGTTCACCAACTACACAACCCTAAACTACCACTAAATGAAATACTTATTATAATGATTGGTACCCATAAACCGCAATTATCTTACAGGCTCGAATTATTTTAGATGATTGACGATATTCATTGAGACTAGCGGCTTTCACCTTCCAAACAAATTGCTAGAATAAGTCCATGTAGAAAGGAAGCCAGTTGCCTTAGAAGAATGATGTGTGGAATACTGCCGACAGAATATCAGGAAACACATTGCTTCTTGAGCGGGAAATGGAATGTTGGAATCCCAGTGGCGACACACATATGGCTGGTAGGGCGTCGCCCAGCTAGTTGAATAATGATACCAAAATGCCTGCCTGGTAAAAATGTAAGACATTGGGAAGACAGTGTGCTTAAATAAGATTGAAAGTATAGTAATCAAACTATACATTCTTTACTTACATGGTAATCTTGTCACCGTGATATGACTGAAAACTGTTAAAAACGGCGATAAACTCCAATTAAACAATAAACTTACCGGCTCGAAAGGGTTCTCAGTCATCGTCTGTATGAAATAATGATATGCCAAGTCTATCGTCTTGCTTAAATACCACGTGTCGGGCAAAGACTCGCATTCCTGTGTCTGAGTATTGAACCTAACACCTCTGGCATCGGATAACCATCCTAGAGTGCATGCTAAGCCGACAAGTGATCCGTTTGTATTCATCGATTCATAACGCAAGTCTTTCGACAATCCAAAGGACGATTCGATAAAGATGGAGACAACGATAATAAATGCAACGCGCATAATTATTCTTCTGCAATCAAACTAAATGTCTCTACGATATACTGAAATGTAGAGAAAAGGGGAAGGAAAGTAGTTAAACAAGAGATGATCGAAAATGTATTACCTTGTTATGTTTGTTTCACTTAGTTACTATACGAACTGAGGCAAAAACTCCTTTATGATTTTAAATAACGTTTTTCATGCATAATTACTGCCGAGAACACATTTAACATGTAATATAAATAGCAATAAAATGATTAATGTGTGTTCAAAGACAATTTCCCCAGTATTTGTTATTGACATAAAACAAAGTAAACATACAATTAATAGAATTCCAGAGTAATTATTATTTAAAGAGAATTTTGAACTAATCAAGAGGTAAATATAATAAATAACCAGGTTTTAACACAGAGCACGTGAATCGAAGACTGTGGTGATTGTGGGTTCAGTGATGAATAGTTAAAATAAAAAATGTTATCTGACTTTTTCCCAACAGACGCTTATTGTCATGTTATCATTTAAACCAATCGCACATCGCCATGTCATAGGCAAACAGGAGATGTCGGTCATGTGACAAAACTCAAGTCACATGACTAATTACTGAATTGTGAAAATTGGTTTTGCATAACTCATACTCTCAACTGCACTGGAAAATAGGTGGACAAGATAGCTCCGTACATCTAAGTATAACCAGGGACACTTTACTTCAGGGATATGAAACGCGTACGGTTACACCTGTCCTATATGTTCGCCTCACGTTAAATGTGTTTATAACAGAGATATAGAACAGCATCTGGTGTTTCTCATTGCCTGTGGAATCCGCTGTGGTCGAGTGGTTAGCGTCGGGGATTTCGAAACCGGGTGTCCCGGGTTCGATCCCCAGTCGCGGCACTACGGTCATGGTGGAGTGCCCTTGGGCAAGGCACATTTTCTAGCCTAGTACTGGTTTGTTTACCCAGGTATCATGAATAATTAAATTTAATTGCGTGCTAAATGACCTTAGCTGTCGATGCGCCATAAAACAATATACATTTATTCATTCATTCTCATTGCCTGTATTTGTTGTTTGACTTTAATGACCGCAATTTTGTTAAAAAACTCCACTTGGAAATGTGCGTGAAGTTAGCCGGAGTAGCCCGAACAGCCGGAGTTCCGGCTACTCCGGCTGTATAAACCGGCCGGATAAGCTGTATTTCCTATTACTTCGACTGTACTTACCAGCCGAATATCATCATTCCGGCTACTCCGGCTGTATTAACCAGCCGGAACTCAGGCTTCTCCGGCTATATAAACCAGCCGGAACAGCTGGAACTCCGTATACACCGACTGTATTTACCAGCCGAAACAGTCGAACTCCAGCTTCGTCGGCTGTATTAACCAGTCGGAACAGCCGGCTGTATTAATCATCCGGAACAGCCGGATCTCCGACAACTTCGACTGTATTAACCAGCCGGAACTCCGGAACAGTCGGACCTCCACATTATTTCACCGGCAATTGCTATCGGGGATAATTTACCATATGGCTCCACAAAATATAATTATCTATCTTTAATATGTGTCATTTATTTTTCGAGAAAAATATGATTTAAATGGTCCTTTTTTAGGTTAAATAAACGTTTTGTCCACCCTGTAAAAATGATGTGGGAGCTTTTGTCCACCCTGCCCAAAATAGCATGGGATCTTTTGTCCATGGGATCTTTTGTCCGGCTCCGGTCAATATCATATAGACAAAGAACAAAATAAAAGTACCCATTCACTTATAATCGATGTATATCAAATATTATTATATATATTTCTTAAGTGCAAACGGTCTCGGATGCGGCACTTCTTCATCTACAATGTAATTTTTATTTTATCAAAATAAATTTAGATTTAGATGGTCTTTTTTTAAGATATATTTGTAACTTCATGATTTCGGATTTGTTCGTGAAAGTCCGACAATGCTCCCGATTTTACCCGAAGTTTTATGACCCTCATAAAGTCAATTAGTATCACCAGGGGATCCCTTTTACATAATCATTAATACTATATACATGATCTATACTATAATCTTCAATGTGAAATGATGTATCTTTAACAACTGCGAATAGAAGGGGTATTATACATTTAGTAACAGAACGTAAATTGGTAATTTACGGCTCTAAAACATTCCTGCCGTAAATGATATAATGCGGTTTTTTTTCTGTTTCTGGTCCTCATTTGGACGGGTTTTAGATACAGAACAGAACAGAACAGAACGTTTATTTAGACGTATACAAAGTACATAGTCATTTATAAACATACATACATATAGAAAATATTCAGTCACGTGGGTTTGAAAAAAAACCAAAAAAACAATAAAGAAATGAAGAAGGAAAAAATAGAAAAATAAAAAATAAATCAGTTGATTGAAAAAGTGAAAAGCAGGAAATTATAGTAAAGAGGCTGAACTTTGATAAAGGTTAACCTTGAAATATCTGTAATCTAATTTCTAATGCGATTTTAACAAAAATGGCAGTTTTTTTAACAATTGATTTGTTTTCTGTTTTGAGCAATTCAACGCATTTTTGCATCGATGGATGTTTAAAAAAATAAGGGTTAATATATTTCTCTCTTGCATCAGTATAGGAAGGACATAACAAAAGGAGATGGTAAACATCTTCAATATCTGTTGTATTGCAACATTGGCAGTACCTTTCATGGTAGGGCACCTGTGGTTTCGAGTATCTGCCTGTAGCGACTCTGAGATTATGAGCAGAAAGTCTTAGTCGCGTCATATTAACTCGGAGATTTACATTTAAAATATCTAGATATGGCTCATAACAAAAGTTTGTCTTAACCAAGGAATATTCTTTAAGTGAAGCGCTTATATTAACAGTGCTGCGCCAATCCTGAATAAAACAGTCTCTAACACGGTCTTTGAAAATAGTATGGAAGTTCTTTAGATAAACTGGATCGGATATATCAAATACATTAGAAAATCCATACTCATCTAGCAGTTTCTTTATGTTGCTCACCCAATTTTTAAATCCAGATTTGCAATCGTTCAATGCTTGATTATAAATAGTTTTTACAATAATATTGTCAGTGTTAACAAGCTTGCACCAATATTTAATGAGTCTTGTATGCCGTGCTATATACATGGGGTATCGGCCAAGATCCCCGTATACACCAGCCGAGCAGGTATTAGACTTAACTTTTAAAATGCGTTTACAAAATTTCAAGTGTATACGTTCTAATTCTTTAGATTTGGAGAAGCCACTGACTTCCGACCCATAACACAAAATCGAACCGATAAAGGAATCAAAAAGTTGACATAAGGTTTTAGGTTGCAGCGGGTATTTACGACATTTGTTTAACAAACAGTGCAAAGCTTTTAATGATTTACCCACCAGATATTCGTTATTATTTGCAAATGTACCTGTGTAATGAAAAACAGTTCCTAGGTAGTTGAAATCATCTACAACTTCTATAACACCGTTATTGTACACCCAGTGCTCATTTTGTTTTACTTTCCCTCTTTTCCTAAAAACCATAATTTTAGTTTTAGAAATATTAACTTCTAATCCCCACTTGGTACAATAATCGTATAACTTGTTGAGATTGTTCTGAAGCTCGGACGGTGACTTCGCGAAAATAGCCATATCGTCAGCAAAAAGTAATAGCAGAATTGAAACATCATCGAATAAGATCCCACTATCTAAATGTTCTTGTAGATGCGTTTCTAAATCATCTAAAAACAAAGATACCAAAATGGGAGATGTGATTTCGCCTTGTCGTAAACCGATCGCCTGCTCGAAGAAGTCGGAAAAGACGTTACAATTTTTAACACATGATTTGACTTTCGAGTACATATTTTTGATGACGCGTAACACCTTTCCTTTTATGCCGGATTTGTGTAGTTTAAACCATAGCGCGTTCCTGTATATACTATCAAAACACTTTTTAAGATCGACAAAAGCTACATATAAACGTTTATTTCTGTTTAAGAAATGCTGCACTAAGTTAAGTAGTGAAAACATTGCATCAACAGTAGATCTATGTTTCCTAAAGCCGAACTGTGCATCGGAAAGTGTATTATTTTCGTCGCAAAAACGACCAATGCGTTTATTTAAGACAGCATTAAAAAGTTTGGAAAAACAACTCAATAGGGTTATCCCGCGATAATTAGATACACAGCTCTTATCACCCTTCTTGTGCAGAGGAATTATAACGCCCTCAAACCATTTTTCTGGGAAACAACCAGAATCGAGAATTGCGTTAAAAATGTCGCAAATGTATGGTAAAATAATATCTGCGCTTTCCAAGAAATATTCATTTAATAGTGTATCATTTCCGTGGGCTTTGTCCCTCTTAAGTTGTTTAATCACGGCCAAGATTTCTTCCTGAGATATTCTGCTATCAAGTTCTTGACAATTAAATGACACATCATTAAAATCATTTTCCGTACAAAATTTCTCCGACTCATCATTTACACATGTATATATATCTTTTTCAAGACCGGAAAAATATTCATAAAACTCATTTGGATTAATGCAGTTTGGCCCACTATTATCGTGAGATTTAAAGTATTTCCAAAACTCTTTTGGATTTAATGTTTTTAAATTTTCAATCTCCTTTAATTTTGAAAGCTCAAAAGATCTCTTCTTTTTGCGAGTTAAGGTTTTGTAATAATTTTTGTATTGACAAAGATAGCGTCTGTTTTCATCCTTTACATTCAGTTTAAATACATTTAAGGCGTCTATATATTGACGCTTCGCATAGTGGCATTCGTCATCAAACCACTCTGCATTTTTCACAATATTATCATGTAGAGAGCCATTATCTTTGTTTGTGAACGTTTTAGTAAATAGAGGGTCAGCAACCTCCTGCAAAATGCTCGTAAACTCATTTACAGCATTGTTTAAAGTTTGTTCGCATGATAAGTCGATAGAGTCGACTACATGGTTTAACTTAGGTAGATTGGAAATAATGCCTGATCGGAACTGCTCGTTAAAATCACTGTTCCATTTCGTCCTCGTGAAAGTTTGCTTTGAGGTCATTTGACAACATAGGTTACTACGAACAGAAAACGAAATAGGACAGTGGTCACTAAACTCATTTAAGTCTTTCACAGAAAAGTGTGCAATATTAGAAAAACTACATTCCTGAGTGAGCAGATAATCAATCACTGATGCACCGTTAGTCGATATATACGTGTAATTTCCGATATTTCGGTCATCACCCAATCTACCGTTAACAATTCTTAAGCATTGCGATTTACACAAGTCCAGCAATTTTACACCATGGTCATTGCAGTTTCTATCCTGAGAGGCCCTGCAAAGGTTCGAATCTGGAATATAATTGTCACAATCTACTGCACTATTTGAGTTATCATGTATTATGAAGTCATTCCTTAAACCAATTCTACTGTTTAAATCGCCGCATACATACACTGTTCCCAACTTTTTAAAATACTCTACATCGATTTCTAACAACTCAAAAAGGTCTACATCCACTGTATTATATATTGGTGAACCTTGGCCCCACAAGTAAATACCACACAGAAAAACATCTTGTTCTAGACTGAAATATGCTTTATCAAGTTTAACCCAAGTACTAGTATTTAGGTTATTTTTGACAACAGAAATTCCGTCTTTGATAGATTCTTTGAAATAAACTGCTATTCCGCCACTACAGCGTTTAGCTTTTCGGTGCTTAAACTTTCTATAAAAGTTGTGAGAAATATAACCCTTAACACTAATATCACTTTTTGAAGAGGTCCAAGTTTCATATAGGAACACAATGTCATACTTATACATGATATTTACAAAAACGTCATTGCTCAGTTTGGCTTCTGAAAGACCATTCACATTCCACGAAAGAATTGACAGTTCACCCTCATCGTACCCCTAGCCTTTAATGGGTTTACCATCTATGTAAAGGGTGTCGTATGCAATCCAGGCTTCCTTTCCACTCGCCCTGGCCTCCTTCAACTTTGGGTTTAGCCTCTTTCTTTTTTCTATGATTTCTTTAGGGAACTGCTCGTTAACATAATAAGAGGTACCCTTGAGCGTTTTCCACTGTTTCCTGACGTAGTCTTTATCCTTGAATTCGTGGAACCTCGCAACTATGTTACGTTTACCTTCCGAAGTTTTTGAGCCCATTCTGTGAACTCGGTCAAGTTTCATTTGGTCAACAAGGTCCTTGGCTACTTTCATTTTTTCATGAATGAAAACCCTTAACTTTTCCTCTAGTTGTGTATTTGTTTCCGATTCTGCTTCGGGTATGCCGGAAAAAGTCAAATTATTCCGCATAGACTGAGATTGGAGGTACACTAAATTTTCTTTCAAATTATCGTTTTCTTTCCGCAATGTTATCATTTTGTCATTTAATTGTCCAACAGAAAAATCAGTACTTTCTACCCTATCCTGAATCGTTTTCACTTTTTCATCGAAACGCTTATCTCTGTCAGTCAGACTATCATTTTCAGGGTGAGGGGATTTTGACTGAGGGGATTTTGAGTGTCTCCCGTCAGGCTTGTCCACAAATTGTTAAGTTCTCTATCAATTTTTTCGACTTTTGGCTTTAGTTCTTCCAACGATTCCAATCTTTTTTCCATATTGCTGAATTTGATATCCATATTTATGATATTTTCGTCAATTTTCTTTAAATAGCGAAGGATATCATCCTGTATGGATTCACCCTTGTCAATTGTAGCACTGTTTACACTTTTTTGAGTAGAGTCACCCTTTTCACACGTTACATATTTGGCCGCCATTTTTGATTTCTCAGGTGACTGAATCAATGAAGAACTCACGGACAAATATGGTTTTGTACTTGTTTCTAAATTGTCATCAAAAACAGAATCCTCGTGGAATAAGACAGTGTTAGCTTGCTTCAAAATTTCACTTACATTACAGTCAGTTGCACATTCATTATCCCCTGATGAGCCTCTTTGCTTTAACAACTTGTGGGTGGGGGCTTGCTCTATACTGCTACTACTGCTGGTATTTTTCTTCCGTTTCTGCTGCTTGTTTTTACGAGGGTTTCCCATAATGGCTGGCAGATATTGAACATTATTGGGTATTCAACGAACCTTTACATCAAAAATTATCCATATATCGTAGTCCAAATAGCCATATAAATTAAAAAATCCAAATTTGAGTGAGCGATTTTTCGTAACGCGTCCACACCATTTTGTACCACGTGACAGGATACAGTGTATACATTGGAGACATTAATCATTAATAATTAGAAAATTAATGAATGTTTTCCATTCTATTCAATTGTTATTTAATTTAGTTCAACATCCATGATTTTCCATAATTGTGCATACTTATATGTGTATCATTAGTCTATTTGTTATTTTTCATCATGGATATGTTTATGTATATACTGGTTAACATGGAACGTGTGTCAATAAATACTATTAATTTACAGATGTTTTGGTTTTATCACCAGCTATAAACCAGTTTATTTGGCTAACTGCCCGCCACGACTATCCCCGAGGCGTTAATTGTTTTATTACCCCGTTCACAGCGTGTGATCAATTATTGGTAAATAACGGAACCTAACGGAGATTAACGAATTGTTTCAGAGCGCAGCTACATGTAGGCTTATCGATATTTGATATTTATCTGATGATCAAAATTCTTCGGTATGGCTGCGTCGGCTGTATTAACCAGCCGCAACAGGCGGAACTCCCTCTACACCAACCGTATTAACCAGCCGGAACAGCTGGAACTTCGTCTTCACCGACTATATTAACAAACCGGAACAGTCGGACCTCCAGCTACGTCGGCTGTATTTACCAGCCGGAACAGAGGGAATTCCAGTTACACAAGCTATATTAATCAGCCGAAACAAGCGGAACTCCGGCAACTCCGACTGTATTAACCATGCATGCTTCAATCCACCGCCCAATCCATCTATCTCGAACAATAGGCACTTTAAAACGAGGGTGAAACCACTCTGTCGGCACAACTCCGGCTGGTTTGGAATCCGGCTTTTCTGGGAGCAAGAGTGTGTCACTTTCACCTGACATATATGTCAGGATGCCAGTTAAAGTCTCTAATATCCAGCGATTTCCAGCCTGAGTTAGCCGGAGTTGGGCTGCCAAAACGCCAACTTCATATGATCATTGCAGCCAGCTGCGATAAATCAGTGCGGAATCCGGCTAGTGCAACTTGGAGCCAGAGTGAGGTACTTTCACCTGACACATGTCACGATGACAGTTAAGCTTTCTAATTCGAACAGGACGGGTGCAAACGCGGCAATATGTCGGGAAATCCCAACTCCGGCTGGGTTTTGCAGCCGGCTGCGATACATCCGGGTGGAATCCGGCTAGCGTTTCTGGCAGCCAGAGTGTGTCACTTTCATATTAAATAAATAATCAGTAAAAGGATAATATCAGACGAGCGTCAGGCACCCGCGGGCGGTGCTCTTGTTTGAAATGATGTGCCTTGTGTTGTAACTTTCCAAAAAATAGAATAGTTGACCATCTTTTTCCCCCTCATACAATGGGTACCGTCACACAGCACTTTCAGTGCTTTGATTCATGTTTCAATCGATATGAACGATTCGTACCAACTAGTTTTCGCTCTTTGCTCTTTGGGAACTGACTTGACCATTTTCTTTCGTTTATTTTTCAGTTCTCTTCTGGCATGTTCAAAACGATTAAACTGATATAACAAATAAACAAAACAGGCTTAATAATTCTTGCTATATGTAAACTACACATGTGAACTTTCATAATGCTCAATCTTGATCATAAATATCTTTAATTTACTTCGTATTTTTTTTTTATATACTTCCGTTTTTGCTATCATACTTTTGTTACTTCTTGTTCGAAATATTTACATCCTGTCTGTTTGCACAGGTTATTTAAATATATTTAACTGCGCCTGTTTCCTTTAAGTCATGCTTCAAAAGCACGCACGGCGTCTTTGATGATTTGCATCAAAATTCTTCTTGTAATTAATTGTTTTAAAAGGATTTGCTTGGTGTTAGCAGGGACACTATATTACAGGGATATGAAACGAATCGATAAGCTCCGTTATCTTCGCCTCGCTGTAAGAAAAGCGGACATTAGCCCCTCTGGTCATTATCCACTTCGTAAATTCATTTCCGCGATGGCAATCGATGTAGATAGACAGATGTTTATTAAAATTAATAAATTTAAAAAGGAATAACCGAGAATGTAAAAAGTCGATTTTTTTCCACAAAGTTGTGGTCAATAAAGTCAAATTTAAGAAATCAGGCTATGTGTAGGACCGTCCTGTGTTCTATATTGCCGTTAGAAACACATTTTAATGTTATATTGTAAATGATGAATGATCAAACTTTGTTCTAATCATTTTAATATAGCTGATGTTTGCCGATAATTACCTAGAATTGTTTGTGAAAACCTGTGAAAAAATGCGATGAATTTAAAAGAAGATCACGGCCATTTGCCAAATGACGAATCGGGGCTATGCAAAACATCATTTTCTGTTCAATGTTGCCTTTATAAATACATTTAAAGGTCAGATTGTAAATGTTAAATGATCAATCTTGGTTAAAGTTATTTTAACAAACCTGTTGTATGCAAAGAAAAATCTAATATTGATGGACAAACAATGCGATGAAATTTAACAAAATGTTGGTCAATAGGGTCAACATTAAGTAAAAAGGTTATACGTAAGATCGTGCTGTGGGCTGTATTGCCGTAATAAACTCATTTAAATGTTTTGTAATACAAAAATGTATGTAATATTATAAATATTAAATGATCAATCGTGATTATTCTTATTTCAACAAACCTCTTATTTGACATGAAATATCAAGTCTTATTCAATGTTCATTTTGTTTATTTCAGAACGGCCAAAATATTGTATAAAAGCAGAATGGGATGAATTTGCAGGATGCCTAAGAACAGATGAAGCCATGAGTAATGCTCGCCAAATAGTAAATTCAGCATGGCGAGTGTAGCTAACCCCAAAAAGCCCGCATTGAAGCCATAATTTAGCTTTATTCATAATGAATGAGAAGACTACACATCGTTGCAGAAGGCAAAACAGTTATTGAAATGATTTTTTTATAAGTTCAATTTATGTCAAAGAAGTGTCTGTGTGTTCCGAGCTCCCGGAAGTTAGAATGAAATTAATAGACTTCTGTGGAATAAATGTATCCTCTCTGCAGTAGTGAATTTACTATTAATTAAAGTATATGTAGCAACTACATACTTTGAGCAGTATAATAATCCCTGATAAAAGTAAATATATAATGCCAGATGATGGTAGCTTGGTCAAAATATGAGAAGCAGATAATCAAAAGTGTTTGTAGTTTAAAGTTTTAAATTTTGAAATAAAAACAATAACTGATAATGAAAAAAATATTTTGATTGATAACGGAATAGTTGGTTATTGAAAATATGGGATTATCTCTTGATTGAATTGTCCCAAACAATGAAATATATGCAATTCTAAAGAGGCCTGCCATATCACAATATACCAGAAGTCAGGGTGACTTATGTTATGCAACATTATGCAATCATTTCCGGCCTTGTTACATGTGTGTTGGTTACACACTAATTAATTGGTTTTATAACCCCTTTATTGTGCTTATGTCGGTACAGTTACGGATTACCGTTCAAATAAAATCCTCAAAATAAGACGAAATCATCAGAATTATAGATGGCTCTGTTCGAGAATGCAATAACTGCATCTTGTACAAGATGCAGGTTCGCCATGCTCGCACGAAGCCGTCGAAATAATTATAGATATGTATATATGTATATAGACTGCTTGTACCACACATTGATAAGAATTAATGAATATATGTACACAGACATTACCTTTATATATAGTGACATATAGGCCCATGGGGCCGGGTGTTTTTTCAACGAACTTTATTAAATCTTTTATTATACGTTATACACATGTCACTTTAATAAAATATTTACTTACTTACTTGTAGGGACTTAAGCTAATTGGCAATTAAAGTCTTCTTATATAACCCTTCTCAACATTCTTAAATTCTGCAGCAGACAAATTCGAAATCATCCTTGGCAATAAATTTGGCAAATATATCTATTTATAAGATTGTAAATGTTATTATGATTAAAATAAAAGGCAAAAACTGTTTATAAAAGCAAAGAAATGCTCATGAATCTTGACTGTCAAGCAATTTCTTTTTTCTATTTTTTTTTTATCAAAAGAAGTTTATTATTATTTATATGTCACAGTTGAATTGGCTCATAAGTAGTTAAAATAAATCTTAAAATAAAATTCCATGTTTAGATATCATGTGTCCTCTTATGCTTGAAAAGGATGCATTCATGTCTCAATATTCAAATCCAAATCCCAGGTAACAAAATCCTCCTTTCCATATGCTATTTACGATCAACAGCACGTATTTCAAATTGAACAAGTATATACAAATGAACATTGAACAAGTATATGCATGTATCACAATGATTCTATATACATATATAGATGGAGACAATTATTTAAATAATAAATATTGCAAAACTTTGGCAGTGATATATTCTAAGAATTTGTATCAGAGGGAGAGTACCCTACACATAATAAAGAATCAAAATTCATAAAAATGACTTATGATATATGATACTGTATTAAACAAAAATGATTTTCAAATTTAGTTACGTTTACAATGAGAATTCTCTGTAAATATTACTCAAACGTCAGTTAAATTTTACAAGAATTTCTTTTATAAATAGACATAATTTTCTGTATTCTATCGTATTGGTTGTTTTGATATTCATTATGGACTATGGATATTGTGTCTTTTAGTGTATTTGCCGTTAAGTAAACGTTTTCTATTTGAGCAAAAATATTGACATTCTAATATTCATCACCTACATCTGAATCGCATAATTGACATTTACGCATATTTAAATCGGTGCCATTCCAACAACCGGTTTCAACAGGAAGTCTGTGGTTACGTGTTCTAAACCTTATTACATATTTTAACATTTTTGTTGGTGTATGTATCAAATAGTATTCAAATTCGAAATGAATTTTCAACAATTGAATACCAGTCATTGACAAAAATGTCTGACAGTAATATAGTGTCCCTGGTGTTAGGAATGACATTTTTAATTGATAAAAGGAAAACGCGCGTAAAGTGTGTAATTAGTGCACAGGACAGTTTATATACTCATTGTTTATGTTCGTAAAATAAAATACATGAATTTGTATTACTGTGTAAATTTTTAATTTTATTCATTTTTATGTTGGTATGACTACAAAAGGAAATAAAATGGAAACCCGTTGCTCTAACCTAAAAAAGGTTCATTTTCCCGACGTTAAATACGTCACATATAAACCCAAGATATGCCATAATGCACCACAGACGTTCCAAAATTCATTGTTGGGGTGGTAATTTCGTCGGAGGTCACCACAAACTATCACATGTATGCTGGTAACCTCTGGCGCGGTCTAACAGCTCGATCGTAATGTAGAACCAGGACGACTCAAAAAACACTTTTCTGTTCCATGTTTTGAAACAGTCTGGTAACCTCTGGCGCGTTGTAACATCCCGTAAATTGATTCCTAGACGGTCAAAATCATTTCAACAAATAATCGTTATAACAAGACAAGCATGTTTAAAGACTGGTTATCTCTGGCACGGCTTAAAAACGCGAAAGTTAATGATCATTTTTTAAATACGCAAGAGAGACTCGCCTTGACGTGAATCTAGGGCTTCAACCCTACTTTGTGCAAAGGGTATGGAGAAAAAAGGAGACATGAATATAAATAAAAATGTTATTACAAATTCGTAGAAAACTATTTATTATAAACATGAAATTAAGCAATATTTTCCCTCAAAATATTTGACGATCAGACATGTTCATTATCAAGGTCTTGTTTTTGTCTGAATGATTGTTCGGTTTTTCACGCCGCTTTCAACTAACATGCCATCACGGAGTTTCCGGGTCTAAATTACCAGTACTACTGGTCCATTTATCCTGACACAAGCCAGTCAGTCGTAATAGTAACCCCGCAACCTTCAGCGCCAAGGAGGGCAGCCGTTACTACCATTTTCAAAGGCTTTGGTATGACCAGACCGGGGATTCGGAGACGGACGCTCTACGGTGTGTTCCCGGAGCGCCTACTCGACTTAAAGTGTATCGGGGAATTAGGGGGCCTTGTAAAGGGTAAATTATAGATTTATTTTGTAGATGACTTTGGAACTCTTTTTTATAAACTTTTGATAAAAGTATTTAATATTTAAATAATAAATTTTGTAAATATAATTATCATGTTTTACGTTCTTACAGTTTGATAGCTATTAATTAATTAATAATTAACTTTAATTTAATCCATTATTAATTTGGTTTTAACATGTAGCACAAACAAATTATCATTCAAACACTCAAAATATTTGCCCTTTAAATTAAAGCTTTATGTTCTTACAGTTTGATAGCTATTAATGTTGAAGGATGTCACAGTAAACTAAAAACCCAACATGCCCACCCTAATATATTCATGGCCATACAGATGTTTAAAGACGTTCAGAATTGCAACGATATCAACAGAATTCAGAGAGCTGCAGGTGGAACTACAAGACCACAAACCCAACGGTACCTGAACATACATTGATCGTCGCCTGATAGTTCTCAAAGAGAGATACCAAACTGGAGTGATTGATTTAATGACTTATGTGGACTCAGCATCCCAACTCATCCAGTTGGGAGCTTAGCTGTTTGAAAATGTATATCATGTGCTGTTGTATATATGTATATGTTTTATCTGTGCTATGCATACACAAGAATGTTTACAAATACTCATTTTCTATATTATGTTGCTTAATATGATAACAAATGAAAATAGTTTAAATTGTATTATTTTGTGTAGTTGTTTATGTGGGAGACACTCAAAATCCCCTCAGTCAAAATCCCCTCACCCTGAAAATGATAGGGTAGTCAGAATCCCCTCGACAAAAATGTTAGGGTAGTCAAAATCCCCTCGACCGAAATGATAGGGTAGTCAAAATCCCCTCGATGGGATTAGCAGGGTAATCATAATGTTTGACATTAGGAGACATCCAAGGTGTCTAAGGCTAACATAACATTGCACTAAAAAGACAAATAACATAGTAAGTAATTTAAATAATTTTAATGTTTCTAGGACATATTATATTTTCACAGTTTAACTAACCACTTTCTACCATATTTAGACACTCATGTGTTTATCTTATTCTTATAAGTTGTCCAATCATGGACAAGAATTCTGAAGGGACTTATAGTTGTGACAAACAGGTTTAAAGCAATTATCACCTCAATTCATTTATAACATGTGACTGAATTATCACCAATCATTGGGGTTTTGTTTAATCTGCATTTTGAATCAGTACGGTTTTGTCTACTCTGCATTTTCAAAGAAGCATTTTGTCTACTCTACATTTTCAGTCATATGGGTTTGGATACCTTGTATTTTCAATCATATGGGTTTTGAATACTATGCATTTTCAACGAGTAGTTTTGACTGTAAACGGAAATGATGTACTATATTTAAATTTGCATTTAGCTTTACAAGAAAATATATGATCTTAGATTGAGCGGATTATGAATACCCATCGAGGGGATTTTGACTACCCTATCATTTTGGTCGAGGGGATTTTGACTACCCTATCATTTAGGTTGAGGGGATTTTGACTACTATGCCATTTTCAGAGTGAGGGGATTTTGACTGAGGGGAATTTGACATACACTCGTTTATGTAGTTTAAATATTTTTAAACCGATCACAAGTGCAGACGAGAATCAAACTCATGCCAACAAAATAAGCTCCCTAACCTGTTGCCTTTTTAGAAAGTATACCACTTGAAATTGTTGTGGGGAAAGTAGCCTTCGCTTTTAACATGCATTGGCCAATTTTCAACAATACGTTTCAATCACATTTCATCCAAATACCATATTTTTTCAACTGTAAAAGTTTTGAAGTGTTTAAATTCAGCCTGAAGCGTAATACATACAAAATAATATTTTTTGTTTATAAAAGAAAAATCTGACCATGTTCAATTATCTTATCAAATAAGTCCACATAAATCTATCACTTATAACTACCCTTTAAAAGGCCCCCTAATCCTCAATTTTGACCAGGTAGAGATTAAATCGAGTAGGCGTACTGGACCAAACCCGCTCTACCACTGCACCCGACCGACGCGGTTGAATTCTTGTTGAATAGATTGTTTAATCAATTTGTTTGATCAATAAACCTGTTGCATGCGACAATGTACACCCATCAGTTGATCACACATATTCAACTCCCCTATGGCATACCCATGTCAAATTAACAGGCATTTGATGAAACTTCACGGAGGCGGCTGATTGACGATCGGGAATAAAAAATCTATGCTCGAGGAAGCGATAAATCCGGGCGGAATCCGGCTAGTGCAACTCGGAGCCAGAGTGAGGCACTTTCACCTGACACATGTCACGATGCCAGTTAAGCTTTCTAATTCGAACAGGACGGGTGCAAATTCGAGAATATGTCGGGAAATACCAACTCCGGCTGGGTTTTGCAGCCGGCTGCGATACATCCGGGTGGAATCCGGCTAGCGTTTCTGGGAGCCAGAGTGCGTCACTTTCACCTGACATATATGTCAGGATGCCAGTTAAACTCTCTAATATCCAGCAATTTCCAGCCGGAGTTAGCCGGAGTTGGGCTGCCAAAACGCCAACTTCATGTGAACATTGCAGCCAGCTGCGATAAATTTGGGCGGAATCCGGCTAGTGCAACTTGGAGCCAGAGTGAGGCACTTTCACGTGACACATGTCACGATGCCAGTTAAGCTCTCTAATTCGAACAGGACGGGTGCAAAGTCGGGAAATCCCAACTCCGGCTGTGCTTAGCAGCCGGCTGACGGAACTTGGCGAAACCGGATGTCATGCAACAGAAAGTCAGTTTGAGGCGCTTTCACCTGGCATGCTTCAATCTACCGTCCAATCCATCTATCTCGAGCAATAGGCACGCCAAAACGAGGGTGGGAGCCACTCTGTCGGCCCAACTCCGGCTGGGTTTTGCAGCCAGCTGCGATAAATCTGGATGGAATCCGCCAAGCGTGTCTGGGATCCAGAGTGTGTCACTTTCACCTGACATATGCCAGGATGCCAGTTAAACTCTCTAATATCGAGCAATATACAGCCGGAGTTGGGCTGTAGACTTGGCCAAACATGTCACGATGCCAGTTAAGCTTTCTAATTCGAACAGGACGGGTGCAAAGTCGGGAATATGTCGGGAAATACCAACTCCGGCTGGGTTTTGCAGCCGGCTGCGATACATCCGTGTGGAATCGAGCTAGTGCAACTTTGAGCCAGAGTGAGGCACTGTCATCTGACACATGTCACGATGCCAGTTAAGCTCTCTAATTCGAACAGGACGGGTGCAAAGTCGGGAATATGTCGGGAAATACCAACTCCGGATGTGCATGGCAGCGGAAATAACATTCAATTAAAAGTCATTTTCAAAATTACTGAAAAATAAATAAAAGCTCAAATAATTATCAATACTTATTGTTAGCTATGACGTCAAATTAAAGGTCACCGCAGTGAATTTTACTTTCAATTTCAGGAAATGCATGTTGTTCTGAAAAATGCTCCGAAACTGTCATTACCATTTTTTCTTTTATTACAAATCAGAGGATAGTCAACTTTATGAAAACAAAAAATTCAACTTCAACAAAATCATTATTGTCCAATGGAAGACCACTTCAGTCAGATGAATTCATCTGAAATCCCCTAGACAAAATTGTCTGCCCAGCGCTCCAAACCGAATTGATTCCCTTTGACCTACAGAAGTTTCTTAACCGGTACATTTCGTAACCCTACGAAAGTTATTTTGTAACCTTGTGTTTGTTATTTCGTAACCACCTTTGAAACAAACATTCTGTCTTTGATAAATTCGTACAAATCATTTATTTGTCTAGAAAAATGTATTTGTGAACTTGTTTTAGTTTTAACTTAATTTATGCCATTGATTACGGGAAATAGCAAGTACGCCTATATTGAAGAAATTGTTTAAATGTGTAAACTTACCTTGAATCCGTCTAAGTTTAAATATATAAATCACATTAAAGATCATAAATTCTCTTTGTATATTTCTTTCATGGAATTAAAAGTTATCTGATCGAATATGAACTGCATGACTGTTGCATTATTGATAGTTCTCCCATGCCCGCAATACTATCCATCAAAATGTAATAAAAATGATCAGCTATCTCTGCCAAGAAATGGTCTGATACACATAATGTCACTAATGTACAAGACGGATGTTTGATGCACAGCATCAAAGAGAAGCCGCAATATTTCGTTTCACATGAAGAAATAAGAAAAAAGATCATTTAAATCCACAAACATTAGAACAATTTAATCTGTAGTCAGTAATGCTGATATCGATTATTGAAGATATAAGTTTTATGTAGGATATTTAACCTGACAGGGTCTGTGTTTTAAGTGAATGAGATAATTTAGAGTTAAGCTGATCATAAAAAGTGACATATAATAATAAAATAATAAATGGACAAGAGGTTATGATAAATTTAAATTAGTACCAAAAACAATCAACTATTTAAATTAGTACCAAAAACAATCAACTAATTGTATTGAACACACGCCCTGTTATTATAATGTTTTATTAAATAATTCTGACACACAGCAAATCTGTTTTTCGTTTGTATCGGTAAGTCATGATAATGGATAAGGGTTTCCCACATAAAACAAATCTGCAGTAGACGACTTTGAAATTATCAAGTAAAAAAAAAATCTCTATAAATTATCGTATGATAATTGAAAAGTGTTGAAATATTGTGGCAAATGCAGATATTGCTCATTATGAGCAATTTATCCTTTTGCTACAATGATTTCAATGATGTTTACTCTAACAGTCTTTAAAATAATCAAGTACAAAACATAGAAAATCTCTATAAATGATAGTAAGATAATTGAAAAGAGTTGAAATTATTGTGGCAAATTGAGCAATTAATTAATTATTAATGTGATACGTATAAGGGAAACGCTTAACATAGGAACTAGTTTCAATTTTTTTGAAAACGTTAACCCAGTGCTTGAAAATTTACTTGAATTTATTTCTCAAACTGTAAATATACCAGTTGATATAAGAGTTGAAATGCTGTCTACATTTACAGTGATAAGTTAAATGCAGTTCAGTTAAGCCGATCACACTTTGTTTGTAAGAACAAGAAGATTTCATTTCATTTAAGTATTCTGGATGTTCACATCGCATCCGTGATAAAACATGTTGTTGGCTAGGCAAAATACACCGATATCGTGTTTACAGCGATATTCATGAAATGTGGAATTGCAACAGCGAAAAAGAACGAAATTGATCTTGAAACAGATATTTCTGTGGTTTAAATCTTTTCATGTCTGCATTTTGCGATGATAATTGTTCTCAAAGTTAATTTTGAATCCAGTATGTACTGAACATGAAAGTCAGATTATTAAAAGCAAAGCAAATGAAAAATGTATGTGAAATTGCGATAAAAATGAAAATCTATAAATAGACTATAGATGAATGGTACTGTCTTTTATTTTAGCTCTTAACTTGATTCGGGAACAAGAGTCGCTGCGTGGCCGCTTACGACATTTACACACTAGACCAAATTGAGATCGGTTTAAAACGCGTTGGTGAATACGGATTAACTCTAAAACGTGGACTAAATATTAAGATTTAGATTAAGACAAATATCTAAATTGAAAAGTTTAGTGAATATGGGACGAGGCTTCTTCGTCTAATTACTGCGTAATATATCATAGCATGTAATTTTAAGGAACCAGACTACATTTACAAATTCAATAGAAGGGTTCTCTATTTTACTGTCTAGAGTAGATACAGTATGAATTTCGCTTAAATAACAATGTACATACATTCAATTAATATACTGGCCTTTGTCTTTTGTTTTTAATTTGTAAAACTCACACATGTATATAGAGTGTAAAAGGGATGTTTTAAAAGTCATTACCTTAAATTAATGTACTTAGAAAGGACAAAGAGAAATCAAGATATGTGGTCACGCTGGCAGGTCTAAATGGTGTCTTCTCGATTGTCCCACATTTTGATTTTACTATTTACCCTTAGTGCGGTGGGATAACGAGCGGTAAAGAGAGGTAAGGGAAAGGTGAGAATACAGTCCTGTTATTATGCCTATTCCACTACAAACAGTAAATTTGCGGTTTCTTTACTGTTTGCACAAACATTCAATTAAGTTTATGCCTATTCCACTACAAACATAGTAAATTTCACAGTATTTTCACCTTTGTTTCATTGCGGTTTCTTTACTATTTGATCTTTATTAATTTCATTTGTTTGCAAAAAAACACACTTATAATTCATATTTGATCTTTATTAATTTCACCTTTGTTTCATTTCTTTCTAAACTGTTTGCACAAACATTCAATTAAATTAAAGAAAATTATATAATTATATGCTCTTAATTATAAATGAACAAACTGTTGATGCATTTCTTGAATTGAAAATTTTGGGGAAAAGTATCATTATTGTTTTTACATCATACTGAAAACATGGCTAACGCGCAAGTAAGACTAGATTTTGTGAAGAACCAGCGCGGCGGAATGAGTCTGGTTATTGATGGCCACAAATTTGTTATTAAGAGCCGACGGGAAGAGAGGGTGTACTGGACATGTTCTAACCGTGCCTGTCCATCACGAGTAACAACCAGAGAAGGTATTCTCGTCAGACATAACGCTCACCATATCCACGAGCCTGACAATTTCCATATAGAAACAGACGATGTGATGCAGAAGATGCGAAAACGGTGTCGAAAAGAAACAACGCCTATTCCAACAATTTACAAAGAAGAGGTATCAGCTCTCAGAAATCGGGATTGGAATGAACAATCTGTTGAATTGGTAAAAAGAATCCAGACTTTTGAAGGATGTAAGTCTCAACTTTATCGTGAGCGAAGCAAAGACAGACCAGTACTTCCGAAAAGAAGACAAGACATACGCCTGGAAGGGGAGTGGACAGAGACGTCAGCTGGTGAGCAGTTTCTGCTTATAGACGAAGGTGAAGAAAACCGAATGCTCGTGTTCGCTACGCAGACAAATCTGGAGCACCTATGCAACGCCAGAACAATCTACGCTGACGGTACCTTCTACACATGCCCGGGACTGTTCTACCAGTTATACACATGGCATTGTTTTATAGACGGACAGATGTATCCTCTGATGTTTGCTTTCCTACCAGGAAAGTCGGAAGAAACTTATCTGAGACTGTTTAATGCACTGGATAGAGAATGTAACCGTTTTGGACTCGAGTTGAAACCCGACATCCTGTTCATGGACCACGAACTCGCTCCAAGAAAAGCTGCTCTACGAGTCTTCCAGACGACGGACGTGAAGGCATGCTTCTTCCACTACACACAGTGTATCTGGCGGAAGGTACAGTCTTCGGGCTTGGCCAACGATTACAGGACAAACGAAGACATTACCGCCTGGTCAGACGAGCAGCAGTTTTACCACTTGTACCAGTCAACTCAGTTGAAGACGTGTGGTTCGAAGCACTCACTGACATTGCTACTTTAGAGCTTCCTGCAGCAGTTGAATTATTCACAGACTATGTAACTGAGAACTGGATTGAGAGCGACAAACAGATTTGGAATCACTTCAATACCCATGGTCCAAGGACGACAAACAATGTAGAAGGCTGGCATAGCATGTTGAAGAAAGCTGTTCAGCATTCACATCCGAACATATTTTCCATCCTTAGAACTATCCAGGAAGTTGAATCATTTTCATGTATCAAGGTAGTTCAGTATGCTACCGGAGGTAAAAGACCAACCAAGAGAAGGAAATATAAAAACATTGACACGCGACTAGCATCCCTAAAGGAACGCCTGCGTGATGGGTCCATTAGCGCAATTGAGTATGCGGACAGAGCAACATATTGTCTACATATGTAACCATTTATAAACTGAGTAAATATTCAACAAAATTGAAAACAGTGAAAACCCAGATCAGACGATGTGATTATATGATGTGTTTAATTTGTTATTTGTTATTTGAATGTATGTATTATAAACAATAGTTCAATTACCTAATTTGAATTAAAATATGTTTTTCTAAATAATTTGATATTTTCCTTATTCCTATGTTATATCAAAAAGAGGACCAAACAAGAGCTTTTTTCTGATAAATTCGTAACATACTGTTTTATAAAAAATGGTTACCAATATAGTGGAATTTTAAATGAACCGAACTGTAGTGATATCTTCGCCCCGGGCAGGGATTAGCCGACACCTTACCTGTATTTTTTCCCGATAGTCCTACATCGATTTTTAGCCCAAAAATCAAAATGTGGGACAGTCGAGAATAAACCGTCTAAATATTCTCCTTGACCGAAAATTAAAAGCATTCCTACAGGAAGCCGCCTCCTGGCGGCTTCCAATAATAGAATATGAACTTATGATTGCCTGCATATTTTTCTGGTAACCGAGTCAACTTGTATATAAAAATACATTATGCATCTCTCTCTCTCTCTCTATGTCTCTCTCTTTCTCTCTTTATGTGTTCTGGCTGTGTGTCTCTTTGTCTCTCTGTCTGTCTGTCTCTGTCTGTCTGTCTGTCTGTCTGTCTGTCTGTCTGTCTGTCTGTCTGTCTGTCTGTCTGTCTGTCTGTCTCTCTCTCTCTCTCTCTCTCTTTATCTGTCTGTCTGTCTGTCTGTCTGTCTCTCTATCTCTCTGTCTCTCTCTCTCTCTCTCTCTGTCTGTCTATGTCTGTCTGTCTGTCTGTCTGTCTGTCTGTCTGTCTGTCTGTCTGTCTGTCTGTCTGTCTGTCTGTCTGTCTGTCTGTCTGTCTGTCTGTCTGTCTGTCTGTCTCACTCTCTCTGTCTCTCTCTGTCTCTCTATGTGTGTCTCTCTCTCCCTCTCTCTCTCTCTCTGTCTCTCTCTCCCTCTCTGTCTCTCTGTCTCTCTGTCTCACTGTCTCTATGTCTCTCTCTCTCTCTCTCTCTCTCTCTCTCTCTCTCTCTCTCTCTCTCTCTCTCTCTCTCTCTCTCTCTCTCTCTCTCTCTCTCTCTGTCTCTCTCTCTGTCTCTCTCTCTCTTTTCTCTCTCTCTCTGTCTCTCTCTCTCTTCTCTCTCTCTCTCTCTCTCTCTCTCTCTCTCTCTCTCTCTCTCTCTCTCTCTCTCTCTCTCTCTCTCTCTCTCTCTCTTTCTCTCTATCTTTTCTGCTTTTGTGAATTTGTGTTCGGTTTGTATAAGTTTAAAATATGGAGGAAATGAAGATAATAATAATCACTTTTTTTGACGCTCCGCATAATTAATTTAATATAACTTAATCATAGCGATTATTGACGTAATTAAGTTGAGGAGAATAATAATATTTTCATCTTTGCAATCCGAATCTGATTTAGCAAAAGCCGTTTACATTTTGTTAGACCTGTTTTTATCACCAGGCTGTCGAGTGCGATTTACGTATATTTGCATGCCAATTTAAGAACAACTAGGTATATTCCTACATTATTCCATGTTATATTCCTAAATATATTAACATCTTTCACATATCAATTAATTATCATCGATTTCATTTTTCGAACATGACACCTCGTTTACTAGACGAAGCCTGTTCCGAAATTATATATAACTTTTAATTAATTATCAATATCAACAACATTTATTTATCAATATATAACTTTTAATTAATTATCAATATCAACAACATTTATTTATCAATGCTTCTGGCTTAAATACAATCGGTTTGAGACCGGTACATTTTGTAAGCCACGCCACTTTGTGCCTTACCAGGAATGACCACGATGTGCCAAATTTGTTTGGATGATCTGATTCAATTTCTTGGTTCAGTGGCCTATCGAGACTGGTAATACCACGGACATCTCTGTCTGACGTTATAGCTGTCTAAAAGATACAATTCGGAAAACTTAAAGTGTATTAAGAATACACGTTTCGTTGAAATGAAACTTTATATTTTCAACAATATTTCACTATAAGATAGTGAGAAAAAGTCTGGTAACCTCTGGCGCGGACTTACAGCTCATAAAGTAATATTTGGATGGTTAAAACAATTTCAACAATTTTCGAATAAGTTTATGAAACAGCATGGTAACCTCTGGAGGGCTCTAACAACTTGTTAGTCAATAACTAGACGGTTAAAACATTTTAAACAATTTTATGATAATCTTATGAAACAGCCTGGTAACATAAATGTGATATTGTCCCGAACGTTCGGGATTGTCCCGATAATCATATCTCTGTCTCGGAGGGACGCATATTTGTCCCGGAAAATTTAGACCCATAATTTTACCAATGTAGGTAGGCAGTTGGCCTGTGGGATTTATTATGTGTGTCAGTGTGGTCATCGCCAACGATCTGATAATTGATTTAATGGTATATTGATATAACGAGTCGGGAAGCGTACTGGTATAATTGACGTCGCGTGGAAGCGCGGCGTCAGTATGGGATAGGTTTTATTTTGTACCATGGGGTGATGTAATCGAAAAGGGAGCAACCAACAATATTATTGTTAAGAAAAACTACAGTTATTAAAAATCTTCAGACACAAGTAATGGGTATTTAATAACTTTTCCCCTAACTTCCTAGGCTACGCGCTTTTTATAGTTTGGTTTACGAGCTAAGAAAAAAGTTTCCGGCGATGTTTTTGCTTATTTTCAATATTGAGATTTTTAAATAAATGGGTAATCTTTAAAAAATGAATAATGTTTCATTTTAATTACAACAAATTACAGTATAATTCTAGAAACTGTGAAAACAACGTTAACCAAACTATGCAATAGGCAGGGCCGTATAACGTGACATACTATTATTTGTAAATGCAGCATGTCATCGCTTGGCGATTTTGGTCATTCTTATTTAATAGACGACAATGTGTCATCGGTTCCCATAGATTAAGTTGTCTCTGCTTCCTTCCGTTATGAATACTTCGCTGTTTTCACGATTTCATACGATTTCTGAAATTCATTGGATTCGTATTCGGTTTTTCATGTTTCAATCGAGATGAACGATTCGTGCCAACTGGATTTCGCTCTTTGCTCTTTGGGAACTGACTTGACCATTTTCTTTCGTTTATTTTTCAGTCTCTTCTGGCATGTTCAAAACGATTAAACTGATATTACAAACAAACAAAACAGGCTTAATAATTCTTGCTATATGTAAACTATACATGTGAACTTTCATAATGCTCAATCTTGATCATAAATATCTTTAATTTACTTCGTATTTTTTGTTATATACTCCCGTTTTTGCTATCATACTTCTGTTACTTCTTGTTCGAAATATTTACATCCTGTCTGTTTGCACAGGTTATTTAAATATATTTAACTGCGCCGGTTTCCTTTAAGTCATGCTTCAAAATCATGCACGGCGTCTTTGATGATTTGCATCAAAATCCTTATTGTAATTAATTGTTTTAAAAGGATTTGCTTGGTGTTACCAGGGACACTATATTACAGCAGGGTCTTTCAAATAGTACTATTTGAAAGACCCTGATTACAGGGATATGAAACGAATCGATAAGCTCCGTTATCTTCGCCTCGCTGTAAGAAAAGCGGACATTAGCCCCTCTGGTCATTATCCACTTCGTAAATTCATTTCCGCGATGGCAATCGATGTAGATAGAAAACCATACCCCTCTTGTGACGCGTCTACAAATGTGTGAAGCTCAGTTGATGTTAAGTCTTTTCTAAATGCTAAACTTCGAGGTAGAGCAACATTGTTCAATTTGACTATGTCATTTAACCAGTTCTGAATTTATTTTGCTAATTGAAAGTCAATCTCATCATCCCAGTCATAGTGACTTAACAAAACTTGTTGCATCAGTATCTTTCCTTGGTTAGGGAGATACAAAACCTAACGAATCAAATAAACTTGCTACAGTCTTAAGAATATTTCTCTTTGTAATTTTTGGATATGACCCGATATCTTTTTTCAACTTAAAAGTGAAGATCCTCTTCTTCTGTTCTCCAAATTACACATAGGGCTTTTGTAATTGGTAAGTATCCTTATCTAGGTCAACTTCCTTTGATATGTCTTCTTTCGGAACAATTTGAGCACTGCTATAGAGTTTGAAAGCCATGTTCTCGCATTCATTCCTGCTTTTTTTCCATAACTGCGACAGTTGTTGATAAAGTCTTATACCTTCTTCTTCACTACACACATATTCCATAGAGTCATCCATGTAGGTGGACTTTAATACTGTCTCTGCAGCCATTGGGAATATATCAGCATATTCTTGAGCATTTTTCTGTGAAACATACTTTGCCAAAATGGAGATGTATTTATCCCGAACACTAATCTATTAAACTCATACTTTGAATTGTCCCACAACATTCTATGATACTTTCTGTCTGATTCACAAAGTCCTACTTGTAAATACATTTCACTAATGTCACAGTTTACAGCAATTTCATGTTTTCGGAATCTAAGCAAAATGTCAAACAGATCATTCTGGAGTTTTGGCCCTCGATGAATGAAATCATTGATACATAATCCGTGATGTTTTGCTGCTGCATCATACACAATTCTTACTTTGGTTGTTTCTCTGTTAAGATCCACAATTGGAAAGTGTGGTAAGTACCATTTTGAATCAGGCTGTACTTCTTTCTTTTCTACTTTACGCAGATATCCCTTTTCAATATACTTCTCTATTGTTTCACTGTACCTAGTCTCAATTTCTGGATTCTTCTTAATCTTTTTCTCTGTTTGAGCCAACCGTTTTGATGCCATTTCTAAATTGTCTGGTAAATGTGGTTTAGATTTCCATGGAATTGACACCCAATAACGACCATCTTTGAATTGAAATACTTTTTCTATGTGGCTTAAAACCACTTTTTCATCTGATGGTAAGACTTTTTTAGACCCGAATGCTCGTTTTTATCTAATTTACCAACACATGTCCCTCCTAAGGGGGTTAATCTTTCTATAGGTTCTCCTGGCTGACACTGAACTTCGTATTTTGTGTGAAGCTTTGTTTTTAACTACTATAAATTGAATTCCCTGTACATGTTGGTACTTTTGGGATTGTTATCTAAAATATATTGTCCGTAATGATCCTGTAACTGAGTCTATTACTGATGCTTCTATGTCCAACTTATTTTGACCATTTGTACTTTCAATATTCAAACTGACAGACATAGTTTCAGACGTTTCTGTTTTACCACTGAGAACATTGACTTTAACTCTCTCTATTTTACCCTGCAAACCCAATTCAGATGCTATTTCTTGACTGATATAGGTCTTTGTACTACCATAATCTTAAAGTGCATTAAATTTCACTTTCTTACTATTCGCTACTAAAAATCCTTGGATGCAATTTTGCACTTTGAATTATAGAAAGATTGCTGGGTAATTTCTTGGGACTGTCTCTGACGTGGTATTAATTCTGCAACATGTGTGAGTCAGAAAAATGGATAAATGAAAAAATGAGATGACTTACATATATTTATGGATTATGACGCGTCCCTACAACACTAACACAAAACACTTAACCACTAAAACCATTTTACACTTAACAATAAATCTATAGGTCTATTTTCTCCTTGATCCTCCTTGATCTATTCCGTCACGTAACGAACTCGAACCCGGGTCCTCTCGCTTGCAGGGCAAATATTCTAACCACTGAGCTAACCGGGCCGCTTACATGAAGTCTCTCCAACTGTGTACAAGCTCAGACCGTGACATACACCCCTGGTTAACTGGAAATTCGTCCTTGAATTTCGGAATTCCAGTGCCAAGTATGTCGTATAGAGGTGAGTATCCCCGCCTGTCACGCGGGAGACCGGGGTTCAATTCCCCGTCTGGGAGCCATTGTCGACCGGGGTTTAGTAATAACTATCAAATTTCGGAATTCCAGTGCCAAGGATGTCGTATAGTGGTGAGTATCTGCGCCTGTCACGCGGGAGACCGGGGTTCAATTCCCCGTCTGGGAGCCATTGTCGACCGGGGTTTAGTAATAACTATCGAATTTCGGAATTCCAGTTCCAAGGATTTTCTGTAAGTCTTTAATTAAATATGCAAGACATTCATATTTAACATGCAAATGGTCAAATGGACCTGTAAAATATAATAAAACAATACAAAGTACAAAACAGAATAGAATACAGAATATAGTAATGATAAAACAAGTATAGCTATTTAAAATAGATAAAATAAGAATTGCTTACCAGAGTTTTATATTTCTGTAAGGAAATATAGATTATACATTCCTGTAAGGAAATATAAAGTAAAGTATAGACGATGTGTACTGACTGCAATGCAAGCCGAAAATGATCACACTAGATAAGGGAAAGGATAGGATTAATAATAGAGGCGGGAAAAGGAATAAGCTCACGCATTTCCTCACTGAACCTTACTCACGACAACACTTGACAATCACGTACATTTACAGAACATATACACACACAAGTACGACATGAAGACATGACAAAATGTACCGATATATACATATCAAAATGTACCCTGTTACATGTGTATTTAAGTTTGATGGACCCCTATCTGACTGATGTAACAAAGAGTTATGAGTTCGAAGACATCCTTCAATTGAACATTTTAGAAAGTTGTTACACTGATTACCAGTATAATTGTCTATCAGACACCTGGAACACCACTTCAGGTCTTTTACTGTCTTCCATCTACCACTTACATGTAGCTGCTTGAAGTGTTGACATTCCCAAACTTTACATGAACTAGTTTGCTTTTGTTTTCCTTTTGAGTCACTAAAATATGCATGATTAGTCTTTTTTACTTTTAGTATTATATTGATCTAACCCATGTTTGGTTTCAGCTGCTATAGTTAAACATGTGGACTCTTGAACTACCCAATTTCTCAATGTTTCCACATATTCTGTTTCGGCCGTCTCAAATAACCACCTATGATAACGTGACAACATAGTTTCTGACTTTCTCTTCCGTAGAGATATATAAAAAGACCCATTTCCTAAATCATCTTCCTTTCCTAGATCGTTCATGTTTATAACTGCCAAGTCTAAAATATCAGCAAATTTCTCTAATAGATTTGCATCTTCATTCTTCATTTGTGGAAATTTATTTATATCCTACGCTGACCGCCAAATGTACTTTATAATCTATCCTTAGCAGCTTGATAAGCCTCTGGGGAATGACCCAAGTCTTCTATCGCCTTTAAAGACTCACCTTCTATATACTGTCTCAGCTGTAACCGTCTATACTCTGGTGTAACGGGACCGTTATCTACACGAGCTTTTAATGCAGCCATCCATGATTCATATTTACTTTTGTTACCATCAAACATGGGTATACCAACCCTTCTTAAGTTTCTCCACATGCCTTTTTCAATGGTATGATTGCTAGTTTCTCCTGCAACTGGCAGATAACTACTCTTTTTTTGTAACTCTAAGGCTATGGCTTCTTTGACAGTTGTATGGACGTCACTATTATCTTTGTCAACCTTTTCCATTTCAGCTGTTATTTGTAAAAGTTTACTCTTATCTGGTTCGCTTTCATCTTTGTATATTTCATACAGTCGTTCTAATGTTTCCATAAGCTCATCCAATATACTTTCGAGTTTATTTTGCTGAAATTGGACCTGTTTTTTGTCTAATGTGTCTTCAAAATTAACAAGATAAAGAATTTTATTCTTGGTTTTGGTAAACGCTGTTTTCAAACGAGCTTTTCTCCACTTGGGGTCCGTGACGTCATCATTTTTTCCATCCGCCATTGTTCATCCGGATATTGGTACACTTGCAGACTCCATATTGGGTGACAAAAGACATGGTGTGTTTAAATATCTTCTCGGATTAACTTCTATCGGACGAAATAGATGTCAATACTTGTATAGACAACATTTTACCTATTGTTTAATTTATATGCTGAAACAGTAAGTACGGCACCTTGTAAATCTGCTGGGTTTGATAATACCTGCTTGGTTTGATAATACGTGTAAGCAAACTAAAAAGACGTTTCTCGATAGTAAGAGACTTTTCCGTTTAGATCCTACTGAAAAAAATATAGATATGTATTAAACAAATAAACGTTCATACTGTAAAGCTAAACATACTCTTAAAAAGCAGTGGTTTGCTACAGAATAGTTCACAATATTAAATATGAGAACTAAAATAAATCCTCATAAGGTGTGGAAATACATTTACGAAAGCTGCAGTAATAATGGTTTATCATTTGGTTGATGATTTTTAACATATTGCAAACATTATTCAGGCATTTTTTTTTTACCTGATCAAGATATTCATTCGCGTACTTATGCAGTGTATATATTGAAGAGCTCGAAAACCTTTCAGTGAAGATGAAATACCGGAAATTACTAGACACAAACGCTGTGATTAACGCAATACTTCATCAGACAAATTAATTCATATCACCTTATCTAGCCACAACTTTAAATAAGTTCTTGATACTGGTGTTTTCCCTTATGCTTAGTGTAATGAAGTTTTTGTTCCTATTCACTTAATACATTCAATTATCGTAGGATTATCCTTGTTAACGTCATGGCGAAGATATTTTCTTATAATTAAGAAATAGAATTAATAAGTGGTTTGAATAAGAACAAGTTTTAAATGAATCGCAATTAATTTTTCGAGATTATCATAGTAAGACTGATGGTGTATATCAACTACTTGCAATTATTCAAAATATTTGGAAACAGAAAACAAAGGCATATTGCGCGTTTATTGATTATCTGATGGCTTTCGATACGGTGATTAGAGATATCTTATGAATTAAAATAAGAGGGATTGAGTTGCAAAATGACCAATGTGCTCGAATGTATTTATAACAATGTTAGTTCATGTATGAGATGGGTGTCTAGTGATGATGTTTTAGACCTTTTTTGATGACACGCTTGGATTAAAACAAGGCGAGCCCCTTTCATCATATGTGTTCGTTATTCGTGTTAATATATTAAAACTATACTATACGTATTGCTATACAAATGTTTATATGTAAATGTTGTAACAACATGTAACATGTTATGCGAATAAAACACTTGAACTTTTTAATGACATAAACAATACAATATATTTCAGTAATTTGCAGATTTGAAAATAAATGTTCTGTATTTTGAAAATAGATAAAGTATCTCGGGGTAACGTATTACTGTACATGATCGGTGAAACATACTGTTAAAGTTGTTTTCTGATCAGGCACTCAGAGCCTACACTTTTCTAATGACACTATTGCATCGTACACAGTTACATGTTAAAACCAAATTGTATTTGACTTAATGGTCGCTCAAATCATCCTTTACTGCTCAGAGGTTTGACTATAGAAACATCGATAAACTCCGTTACAGGATCTGTACGACCATTCTTGGTGTTCGCAAACAAAGCAGTATATGTCCGTAGATGGTGAACTAGGTCGATACCCATTATCCGTAACATGTTAAAAAAGAGTACTTTAATACGTACTTAATATATGTAAATATGTATTATCCTATTTTGTGTTATTTATCTAAATATATGTGTCTATTTATATTTTCATAAAAAGAGAGTGTTAAAAACTGTATATTTATCTACCTTTAATTTGTATGAATTTGTAAGTTTATACTCATGTATGTTTAAATATGTTGTATTTTGACGATGAACCATATGTGTTCAAGTCAATATTCTTGAATAAAGTTATGTTCTGTTCTGTTCTGAGAGAACAATTAAGTTCTTTTAGATTATGTTCGCAGTCATAGAATATGAAAATGGAAGCGTGTAGCTAAATGGTTACCTTTATCACTGTTATACGGATTTTATTCGTAAACGATCGATTTACGAAAACAATAATTTAAATCATGACAATAACGGTGACATTTGACAATTGGACACATGTCTGAAACCTTACTTCCACAGATATTTTAAAGCTTTCAATTTAAGCGAACAATGAAACAAGATGTTACAATAAGGATCAAAATCAACAATAATATTGGAAACACTTTCATTTTTCGAACGTACACACATTTTATGTGATTATAAATAAACAAAATGCTCTAATGAAATAAAATCACTCAAAGATTTTACATAAATGTTTTTTTTATTAGATGCCATAGGAAAGCCATGCTGCAACTAGTTGTATCATAGATTTATAATAGTTTAAAAGCAGAGATGAGCTGGAAGTAAGGTTACAGACCTGTGTCCGATCTGTCAAATTTCACCGTGAGTGTTGTGATTTTAAGTCTGGTATTCGAAAATTGATCGTTTGTGAATACAATATTCTTTTACAACCAGTTAAATGGCAAACGAGCACGGTGATTACGTTTTAAATTATAGATTGGCCGTAAAAGATTTTAAGTTTCAGCGATATCAGCCATAAAACGCGGGTTCCATTCCAGTAAAGAGATAAAACTTCACAAGTGATAATGCTCAGGAGATTTGGTTTAGCATTACGATCGATTCGCTTGTATCAGGTCAGATAGACAAGTAGTACTGTTGACTTGCCAATAAAACGCCATTATATAACAAACTGCGTAAAACACCGTACAAACAAACAAACTTATAACGATAGTGATTTAAAGCCATGTGGAAATTGAAAGTTTTAAGATATATGGTTATTTCTTCGCTTCCAATATACGAGTTCATCCTTTTCGTTATGATGTTGTCGGCGGTACTGTGTTCTACATACAGCGTTTACTAATTAAATCTTATGAACAAAAATTATTAGAATTAATAAATATTGGAAAGTTGCTTGGAAACTGAAAAGACTGCCCTCTATAATACAAAATAATAGCGTAGAGGTTAACGCGGGAGACCAGGGTTCGATTCCCGGTCTTGGCAGATTTTTTATAAATAAAAATATATTATAATTATCTTTTTCATTTCTGTCTTATAAATTGCTTATATCAGTGGTGCAATTGTCATTTTACACCACTGCAACAAATCTTCTTCAAAATGTTGGGATTTAAAATGATTTCAAAAGCAATGCATTTAAAACTTTTCACCTATGCCTTGTGAAACACTTTAAAAAAAATTGATTAATTCGTTTGTATCATCGCTTTTAACAAAATTTCAGTTATATCACGCTGAAGAAAATGTAGATAACACAGTTTTATTTCTACTTTGATAGTAGGATTGGACTCTCAATATAGTTATCATTGTTAGGATTGTGATTTTGATATGACATGTATGTGTTAATTGCATAAATAAAACGGCTAAAATCCTTGTAAACCAGGAGTTGTGCTTAGCAGAACCTATCCAGATAGCAGATGCGCATATGTATGTCAAACAGTATTTTGCGTTCAACTCCGATATCATTCAATATAGGGACATAACAAAGAGCTATTGTAAAGTGTTCAAGTTAGACTTTTGGGATCGTTAAATCCATGTCCAAATGTAATCTGCAGTTAGCCCCTTGCTGTGAGCGCTTTCAGTGCATTGATGTTATAAAGCGTTCACAAGTTCAAACATTCTGTTATAATTAAACAAACCAGACAGCCGACATTTCCTAGCTGTTATCAGGGAAGGGGGTGACTTTCAGAAAGCGTTCAAAACCTCATCCTTAGTTCTTTGAAGCATGCCAAAACGCTACAGCAATTTGTTAAAGTTAATGGAAACTATAAAACATTCATAATGATGAATAGATAAGCCGAAAGGTAACGAACATAAACTATTCAGCAGACACTTAGTGGAAGAGCAATGACGCTGGTAACAATTACTTTTATTTTACATCGATACCAATGATCCATGGATCGATAGCCCGCGTCATTATCAAATGAATATCGCGTCTTCTTATTTGAACTACTTAGAGTCGATTTCTTTTTTACATAATCTCTTTCCCACATATATATATATCAGTTTCGTGCATTAGCAGCAGACAAATATTCGTGTGATATACATAAATTAATCAAAATAAAAAATATATAAAACGGAAGATAGTTTTTTGTTTGAATACAAAGCTTTTTGTCATATTTATTTGGGTTACAATAATTTAAAATAAACTTGACGAATTTCCTGTTTCAAATAAATATATGTACATATATTTAGGCTTGAATCGAGTGGGACTACACGTATAGGTCTGTGTATCTATCATAGCTTTGCAAACTTATAAGGCTTATAGTTTTTCATCAGTAAATGATCAAGACAATGTCGATGTAAAATGAACACCCATATATAGATATACTTAAAAACAACCATAACATGTATACCACTGATATGCTATTTCTCGTTGTTCCTTTAAAAAACCTCCATTTATAAAATAAATAAACTGTTGTAACTTCCATTCTAGTGTTAATACAAAACAATCAATAACAATAAATTGTTGTTGTTATTTAACTACTGATTCAGCATTGTTAGCGATGTCGTCTGCAAACATGACACACATAATGTCAGCTATTTCTTTCGAAATAAAGATTCTGGATTACAAGACTGACTAAGTAAAAGAGACAACTCGTTAATAAATAAGATATATATGGTTGTACTCGTAACGTCCCCTAGTCGGTACTGGTATTACAGGGGAGGTAGTCCGTTCTAGTACAGACACAGTTCTTGCTAATATATGATGTTAAGTTTTGCAATCGTATGTTATACACTAACCCAACTTACAGTACATATATGTTAAGACACGTAAGATGTCCCCTTTAATCCGATATGTGTCAAAAGTAAGCATGGCTAGTTATTTCAAATGTTTTTTTATTTTAAATCAACGTTAAGACAGTAAACTATCCCATGTTTCCGTGTGGGATTCTTTTTAATTGAACAACCTCGGTGAAGATCAACCTCGCACTCATCAATTTCTTCTGCCCAATTATAAAGCTAATAGGAAATAATTACAGTAGAAGAGTTTTGAATAACAACTGTTGTGAGTATTCTATTGACGTTGGACATTACTAAAGATAAACAGAACTGTATGGAATGCTTACCGAACTCTGACGATTTTCCATCATGTCTTGTAAAATTAATTTAAGGCAAATGATTGATGGCGCGTTCTATAACATTGTGTAACGTGCCGGGCTAAAGACGCAGAAGATCCCTTCAGCGAATATACTCAACCCTGAAGGGGTCCACTTGTCTTATATATGTAACCCTAAACTCCATCACTTCGAAACGGTGATGTAAATTTGCATATCAAATGCAACGTATACCGAACGTTTTCGTTACACTACTTCCCACTCCGACTAATTCCGAGTCTTGGCCTGGGAAACCCATGGGTAAGGCAACTCCGGTATGGCAGTTGTCTTCATCCCACCGATGCCACCAATGTAACGTGCAGGGCTAAAGACGCAGAAGATCCCTTCAGCGAAAAGTATACTCAACCCTGAAGGGGTCCACTTGTCTTATATATGTAAACCTAAACTCCATCACAATGCAACGTATACCGAACGTTTTCGTTACAATTGCTCGTGAAAAGACAATCTCTTTATGAAGAATATTCAATATTTTAGGACTAATTTGTGTGTTTGTGTACGTAGGCTTCTAATTGCTTAGAACGACACACATTTTTAAATAAATTGTGTTTAAACTTATACAGTGAACTGGACAATTCCGGGTCACATTTGGAAAAATATGTTTAGTATTCGAGAATAATACAGTATTTTGATAATTTAATAATCAAGTCATATTTCCCATTAGCTTGGCTAGTTTTACTTCGATTTCGGACGTTGTCATTTCGAGAACGGATAACGCTTGACTTTATCGATTCCCGCAAAAGCAAAATCTCAATCTTTTTGTTTACCTGTATTGCACATAAATGTGTAGGTTATTTACCACTTAACAAGATTTATTATATCCAGCACGTTTTGACAAAAAATAAGGGCAAATTTTAGGGATAAAATTAAGAAATTTTAGGGCTAATTTAGGGCTAAAATTAGGAATTTAATAACTAAGTTAGGGCAGTTTTAAACATTTAAATGGACTTACCTTCGCAAATTTGACAATAAAGAAACTCACAAAAAATACTTTAAGTCTTCCAGCGTTCCATTGTCTCAGCTATTATTGGCTATAAACTTAATAGTCACATCTTTGTCACAAAGTCACAACCAATAAGCAAGCTTGACACATGGATCCACTGGTCAACTGCCTTTCATTGCATAATCTGAATAAGAACTGCAAACTACATTAAGACACATTTTCAAAATTGCTAAAGTAGAAATATAAACAAGAAGGCCAAGATGGCCCTAAATCGATCACCTGAATGAGGCAATTATTTAACTGCAAACATCTGTGAAAATTTGATCAGGAGTTCAAATGAAACTGCAAGGAATGGACACTAAGTTAAAGAAATAGTTTATCAGTAAAAGCCATTTGTATTTTGAAATCTAACAAGAACTTTAATAAGAATGGAATTATAAGGTTTTGTCATTTTGCACCTTTCCTGATGCCGCTTTGCTGCCCTGTTTGTTAGGAATTTTATAAATAAGTTAGGGCAGTTTTAAACATTTAAATGAACTTACCTTCGCAAATTTGACAATAAAGAAACTCACAAAAAATACTTTAAGTACCGACAGAGCGTCTTCCAGCGTTCCATTGTCTCAGCTATTATTGGCTATAAACGTAATAGTCACATCTTTGTCACAAAGTCACAACCAATAAACAAGCTTGACACATGGATCCACTGGTCAACTGCATTTCATTGCATACTCTGAATAAGAACTGCAAACTACATTAGGACACATTTTCAAAATTGCTAAAGTAGAAATATAAACAAGAGGGCCAAGATGGCCCTAAATCGATCACCTGAATGAAGCAAATATTTAACTGCAAACATCTGTGAAAATTTGATCAGGAGTTCAAATGAAACTGCAAGGAATGGACACTAAGTTAAAGAAATAGTTTATCAGTAAAAGCCATTTGTATCTTGAAATCTAACAAGAACTTTAATAAAAATGGAATTATAAAGTTTTGTCATTTTGCACCTTTCCTGATGCCGCTTTGCTACCCTGTTTGTCAACGAAATCAATATGGCTTGAACAGTTTCTGTAGAGTCACCCAAAGAACATTTCTGCAAAATTATCTTGGAATCTGACAAATGGATTATGGAGATGGAGGTTTTTAAAGTTCGGGTATTTTTCTAAATTTCTGATGCCGCAGCAACAAAAGTTCTACACAGAATGCAAGTCTTTGAACAATTTTGAAAGAGGACCATCAAAGGAACATTCCTGTGAAGTAACGTTGAAATTGATCGAGTTGAATGGTAGGAGTTGTCATTTGTAGCTAAAAGTTCAATTTACCCCTTTTGTGATGACGCGAGCTTGCTATCATTTTGTATCCAATGAATACGGCTTGAACAAATTAAGTAGAGGATCACTGTGAAGTAGGATTCCTTAATATCAGACAAGAACAAAAATGGAATTTCCAAATGTTGTCATTTTTCCCCTTTTCTGATGCCTCCTGAATGCCATGTTTTTCAACCAAACAGTATGCCTTGAATAATCTTTGTAGAGGCTCACCAAGGAACATTTCTACCAACCTATATTGGAATCTGAGGATTCAGAGGAGAAGATTTTTAAAGTTTGGACATTTTGCCTCCTTTCTGATTCCGCAGCAACCCTGGAGGCAACGGATCAGACATATTTGAACAATCTTGGTAAAGGGTGCCCCAAGGAACGTTTGTGCAAAATAAATTTTAAATCGGGCCAGTACTTTTGGACAAGAAGATTTTTAGTTTTAACAATGCACATATAAGGAAAACTAGCTCCGCCCCCTGGCGGCCATGTTTTTCAACGGATCGGAAATATTTGAACAATCTTGGTAAAGGGTGCCAAAAGGAACATTTGTCCAAAAAATATTTCAAATCGGCCAGTACATTTGGACAAGAAGATTTTTAAAATTTTAACAATGCACATATAAGGAAAACAAGCTCCGCCCCCCTGGCGGCCATGTTTTGCAACGGATTGGAAATATTTGAACAATCTTGGTAGAGGGTACCCCAAGAAACATTTGTGCAAAATCATTTTCAAATCGGGCCAGTACTTTTGGACAAGAAGATTTTTTAAGATTTGGCAATTTTCCCCTTTTCTGATGCCGCAGCAACCAAAGATCTCGAGGGAATTTAAAATCTTTGAACAATTTTGAAAGAGGTCCACCAAAGGAACAATCCTTTGAAGTTTCGTTGAAATTGGTCATGTGGTTAAGGAGAATATGATCTAAATCATACAATGTTAACGACGGACGATGGACAAAAAATTATCAGAATAGCTCACCTTATCTAAATCAAAGTACTGAAGTACTAAAATGCGGGGGATGTTTAATTAACTAGATACATGGGGGCAACATGTAGAGTTCATTATTTGTCAGAAGCATTTATACAGACTTATGAGCTCTTAGTAACCTTTAAATGTGATACACAGTATCATTAAAGTGCAACGGTCATGATGGAGTGCCCTTTGGGCATATTTCCTGGCCTAGTACTGGTTTGTTTACCCAGGGATCATGAATAAGTGAACTGTCGCCGTGATATAACTGAAATAATGTTGGAAGTGGCGTAAAACCCTATATATAATAATAATCATTAAAGTGAACATTTCTACCCGTTGTGTAAAAATACAACAAACGCTATGACTAGGGAGTAAAGTGAACATTTCTACCCGTTGTGTAAAAATACAACAAACGCTATGACTAGGGGTTTTCTCAAACAAAAAATGGTTTCAATATAAATTTATATTTTGTTATTTTTGCACAAGCAAATTGTTATACTTTTATATATAATGAAGTTACTTTGTGTTATATTTTATACATAAATTTCTAAATTATGTATACAACTTTATGGATTAAAACTTTACATTGTATACGTTTACTTTGTATAATGTGCATACTGTTTAGCTTGTTGTGAAACGTATTTAACTGATCCCTGGGCAATCAAGACAAATTGTCCATTTTGAAAAAACAGAGGGCAGCACAAAAAATTTACAAATTTTCATTTCCTGTAAGCTGGGCATGACAATGGCGGCTGGACAGCCTGTATTGATTGACTTGTCAAAGTAGTTTATGCCAAACTAGCAGATAATTTGACCTAGTTTACATACGACACTTTCGGGTCAGCCAAAGGTAATTTCTCAAAATTATCAATTTATTAGTAAAACTATTTTGGTAACTGTTTAAGATAATTTAATGCCTATGATGATAAATCAATTTTAAAAATGTATTATTAGAATTTATGTTTTTTATCAAATATGACTTATTAGTTGGTTGAAATGCAACAGTTTTCGTGCATACAAATGTGTTCAGTAAAGTTGGCTCATCACTGCTCTGTTTTTTATGCAATAGGTAATTGCAAGTAATATATTTTAGTTCTTTCTTTTTCATATGTCACGTGACCCGGAAATGGCAAATTCGACCCGAAACTGTCAAATTTACAGCTTGCAATTGCCGCCACTAAAGAAACATTTTAAAAAATTGATATAATTGTTGAATTATGTTATGGTGGGGAGGAAGTATTTGTTGAAAATGTTATGTAGTTTTGTTTATTTAAACTTTCCTTTCAAAGATACAAGATTCATTAGTTTGGTTACTGACGCGGAACTGTCTAGTTCAGTGTAGTTGATATGATCTGGAAAGTAGGAATATAATGTGAAGGAGGGATAACATTTATCAATTCTATTCATTATTTAAACTGCATATTTATTAGGTTTTCCAAGTCGTCTGCTGCAGATTTGTCGTATATTGGAAAAGATAAGTGAGATGAATGATGTGGTTAACCTGAACATTGATATATAAACAATTGTGGAAGGGGAAGATATATTGTGAATTTGCCAGCATGTACCAAAGATGATGTGACAATTATGTTAACGATTTCAAATGAATTTGTGCTGCTTCTAGTTTTAGCTCACCTGAGCATAAAGTGTTCTAGGTGAGCTACTGTGGTCACTATTTTTTTCTGCCTGCGTTGTCAATAATTGCCTTGTACTCTGAAGGCAACGTTTTGCATCAAATTGTCATGAAAGTTTACCAGAACATACAACTCAATCAAATATCAGCCAAGTTCAAAACTGGTGCATGTGATGTCAACAATTAAATAGGTCAAATTGAAGAAAAAAACTCTGGAGGCCACATTTTTAACTTGAGCATGTTGAAACTTTGACAGAATGATTGTCTTGATATTATCTAGGTAAAGGTCGGATATAGGCCATGTCTGGTAAAAGAAATAGGGTCATTAGTAAAGATTAGGATTTTGATGCTAAAACGGCAACTAGTGAATCTCGTAGGCCTTGCACGAAAGCAGAATCGAACCTGGTGAGAGCAATTTTGTCGACCCTACACATTTTTTTTTTAAACTCAAACAGGGTGCCTACGAGATTCACTAGTTGCCGTTTTAGCATCAAAATCCAGCCCATATTAAATGTACAGACAATGTATTTCCACATAATGCATGTCGTGTAAGCTTTAGGATGACCATAATAGCCGGAATTATGTATTTTTGGCTGGTTAATACAGTCGTAGTAGTTGGAAATACAGCTGTTCCGGCCGGTTGATACAGCTGGAGTAGCCAGAACTCCGGCAGTTCCAGCTAGTTAATACAGCCGGAGAAGCCGGAATAGCTGGAACTCCGGCTGAATTAACTAGCCGGAGTTCCGGTTATTCCGGCTTCTCCGGCTGACTTCAAAAAAATGTATGTCAATTGATTTAGATTTAAAATGTGAGATATATAATTAAAAGAAACGCCTTTAAAGTTAATTCTCGTAAATCTATGCAAATATATCATTGACCTATTCTTTCCATGCAAATCAAGAGGTCACATCAACTGAGAGCAAAACCGTTTCCAAAGTACATGTACTGCAATCTAATACTCCCCTTCTAAACTAGTAACATCCATTAAGTTAGTGCAAAGTGGTACCATGTCTAAGAAAATTGTTCATGGTTTTGCTTATATCCGGCTCTAGCTCGGAAACCCGATGTCGGAGGTCAATCACGTAAACTGTGTAGCTCTTGAATAGATCTATCAGAATAAATCGCTATCGAATAATACCACTGCAACGCTTGAAGTCAAAAATCAAAAATAGTTAAGGATACGTTTTTTAAATATCTCGAAGCATCTATAATCGAAGTTTCAGCTCTCCACATTTAAAACTGTAGGAGAAGATAAAAACATGGGTTGTGTTCTTAAAACGCATTTTTTTGCATATTCTGTTAATATTATTGAATTAATAATATGATTATTTGAATATTTCACCATCAACATCTGTAATAAATGTTGTTGCCGGATTGTTCCATAACGTCCCACAGATGACATAGGAAATGTGGCTAATAACCTCCTATCAGTAACACCCCAGATATCTTCATATTGCTTTTAGTGCTTTGATTTATTTGTTACTAAATGCTGCATATCATGTCTTTTGAAACACAGGGATGTTATTTTGATTGGTCACAGCCTTTAATCATGTACAGGGTGTGCTTTAAAGTGCACAACCATATCACCTTTAAATTGTGTACAACATTAACAATTTGAAAGTTGGAGTATGATCAAAAGTCATAGTTTTTCGGCGAGAGCTGTCTGACCTCAGTTTTTACCTAGATGTTAAACAATTGATCTCGATTGTAGACCAATCAAATGTTGTATTTAATTAATAATGTAAAAGAAATAAAGGAAATGTAACTTTTTGATTGGTTCATAGTTAAGTTGGCGATCCTTCGAGAGGCACTAATAAGGTAAAGTTTTAAAATGAAATGTTCTGCATACTAACTTTTAATTGTTTTCCTTAAAACAAAATCAGTGAAAATGTATGAGAAATAATATTTAAGAGCAAAATATTAATTATTTTTGAAACGTAATAAGTTTTCAGTTATTTATCGTCAATTGAAACGTATGTACACCTCTTGGGAGCCTCGCATAATCTCCAGTCATGTGGCGTATTCTCTGCCTTGATTATCTATTTATAGAAACTGAAGCTAGATGGAGATGGCCGATTAGCCTTTTTGTTAACACATAGATTATTGTTATGATTTAGTAGTTGATACGGGGATAAAGATATAAACAGGTTGATTTCATCGTTTCCATTTACTATTTAATACTTTCTGAAAGTTTATATAATTTTGGCTGAGACGTGGTTCTAAAAAGAAAAGGAGATAAACAAGAAACGCACAAGCTACACTCGATTACCGATTCTATATCTGTTAAAGAACAATGTTCTAATCTAACAACTGGTTCACGATTATAATGCATTACCAATTCAAGGAGCTGTCGAATTATTAGATATACAACATCCCGCCCAAAAAGACAATTTGTCCCCAAATTAACAAAATATGTCTCCTTGAATGGTAACCAGTTGGAATTGGAAACAGAAATATACAACATACTGACATGTTGGCCTATTCAGATTTTCACACTGAAGCATAAATGTCCGAGGTTGGCCAAACCAAAGACGACAGACAAACACACATATAAGCAGGCCAGCATTTCAGCAGTAATATATTTCTTTAATTAAACCATTAATATCCAAATCTCAAATGATTGCTATGAACCGATTCTATATCTTTTGAAGAACAATGTTTTAAAGAACAATGTGTTCCAACTGGTTCACGATTATAATGCATTACCAATTCAAGGAGCTGTCGAATTCTTAGATATACAACATTATTGCGCACATTTTATAATTCATGGAAAATTACTGATTGTTTTGATTATTAACAAAACCTTTCTGATATTCAAGTCAAATAATTTGCGCATGTTCCAGTTCTTAGTGTTTTCTCATATTGATCGCCGTTTATCTTTTTTAAAGATTTTTCTTGTTTTATATAAAAATGTTTGAATCTTCCGGAAATTCAGCCTAATGAAAGAAGACATTGTATTTCAAGGTTTTTGTTCACCGCCCAAATCTGACATAATTCTTTTAAACCAAGAATTACGCGTAATTAAATGTACCGCTGTCCCCTGCTTTGACTATCAATGCAAGTGTAAAAGACAAACAGTAAAATAACAAAACTTTAAGTTTGAGCTAAACACAATTGTTAACATGACAAATGACCAAAAGTAAACAAAATTCATAAAAAGAAATCCAAATGTATGACCCCCCAATTTTTTTTAATTTTTTCAATCCAGAGCATGTATGTATGGTGAAGATCGGATAGTAAATGGAGGCTCTTTTGTGTTCAAAAGCTGTATTATAGCAATTTTGACAATTTCAAGGGCCATAATCTAGTCATTCAAGGGCACATCTGGCTGGTTTTCAAAAGGAACCAAGCTCTCATCAATAGTTAACTACTATCTAAGTTTTGTGAAGATCAGATAGTAAATGGAGGCTCTATTGTGTTCAAAAGCTGTATTATAGCAGTTTTGACAATTTCAAGGGCCATAATCCAGTCAAGCAAAGGGCACATCTGGCTGGTTTTCGAAAGGAACCGAGCTCTCATCAATATTTAAATACTACCTGAGTTTGGTGAAGATTAGTTACTAAATGGAGCCTCTATTGTGTTCACAAGCTCAATGATAGCAATTTTGACAATTTCAAGGGCCATAATCCAGTCGTGCATGGGCGGATCTGGCTAGTTTGCGAAAGGAACCAAGCTCTCATGGATATCTAACTACTGTATAAGTTTGATTGAGATACAATCAAAACTGAAGACTTTATCGCGTTCACAAGCTCTATTATAGCAATTCTGACAATTTCAAGGGCCATAATCCAGTCTTGCATAGCCGGATCTGGCTAGTTTACAATAGGAACCAAGCTCTTATGGAATCCTTACTACTGTGTAAGTTTGGTGAAAATCAGATAGTAAATGGAGCCTCTATTGTGTTCACAAGGTCTAATTTAGCAATGTTGACACTTCCAAGGGCCATAATCCAGTCTTGCATTAGCGGATCTGGCTGGTTTGCGAAAGGAACCGAGCTCTCATGGATATCTAACTACTGTATAAGTTTGATTGAGATACAGTCAGAACTGAAGACTGTATCGCGTTCACAAGCAATTGTTTACGGACGGACGCACGGACACACGGACGACGGACACCACACCACGGCCAGTAGAGCTAAAAATACAATAAACTAAAAAAAAAAAATGAGCTAAACGCAAAGGTAAAAAATACAAGAAATTCTTACCCTTAAACCTGATTGATATGTTGAAGTACTTTATGTATGAAATGTGTGTTCACAATTTGAAATTATTCCAACAAAATATGCAGAAGCTATGTCCAATTCTAAAAATCAACCAAAAACCAAGTGTTTTACCCCCCAAAAAGGTCACACTCAGCATCCTCAGAATACAGTGTGCAGAAGGGTATTAGATGTAACTATATTCCAAAAATGAAAGCCATATTACCAGTACTTATTGAGAAAAAAAGAAAGAAAGAAACTTAAACATTGAGCTAAACACAAAGTTAAAAAATGAAAAAGAAAAAAATCCAAATGTTTGACCCAAAAACCCGTTTGATATGTTGACGTACATTATTTATGAAATATGTGTGCACAATTTAAAATCAATCTAACCAAAAATAAGGGAGCTATGACCAAATCTCAAAGTCGACCAAAAAAAACCCACCAAAATCACGTTTTTTACCCCAAAAAGAAGTATCTTTAGCATATAATGTGAACAGGGTATTAGGTGTAACTATATTCCAAATATGAAAGCCCTAGTACCAGTACTTATTCAGAAAAGTTATAAAAACGTAACTTTAACGTTGAGCTAAACGCAGACGTTTTGACGCCGCCGTCGCCGTCGCCAGACCTTAGCCTCGCTTTCGCAATTTCGTTTTCGCGAGACAAAAATGAACTCATTTGAAGGCATGAAAGAGATATGTTCTGAGTCAGGTTGGAGGTTATTTGGCTTGAGGCAGATTCGATCCTGTGAATGTTAGTTTGATATTTGACAGTTTGGAGTTTTTGCTATATTAGTTTCTGACATTTTCCAATGTCAAATATAGATCCTTTTGTTTGTGCTTTTACTACTAATGCCTAAGAATCAGAGTGCACTGATTCTGGTCATACTTTCATAGTTTGACAAAATATAATTTTTTGTTTTCCCTGTAAAACAATACTATGTAATCAAAAAAAAATCGTGAATTGAGGGAAAATCAGATGTAAAAATAGATAACTTGGCTGTATTTTGTATGTTTGCTACATTCTCTGCAATATATAGATAAGTCTTAAGGTCACTGAAACGGGGCACTCGAGGTTGTTGGTTTAAACTTACAATCTTAGATCATGTGTTATTATTGCAGATTAAATTGTAGGCCTACTGGTGACAAGGTGTACGCCTCTGCGTATTTTGCCTACAGGTAGCTCCGTGCTTTGGATATATTTGAAAACATTTTTTGCCAAAGGAGAAACTATTCCATTTTGTCGTATTGTTTCCAAGATCGTATCCTAGAAGAGTATATCGAAACATAAATTGAGAAAATCTTTTTCAAGAGCAAGTTCAAAAGTTGTCTCTGATATGATTCCTTTTGGAGAAACTCACTGGTGCTGCAGGTTCGATGTTGCCATCTATCACATACATCGTATGTGATGTCAAGTTGAAGTGGAAGAACCTATATGACATGACCTAGATATCATTAAGACAAACATTCTGACAAAATAACAAACTGCTGAAGCAAAAGATGCTACCTATAGTGTTAACAAGATCTTCTTTAAATTTGGCCTACTGACCGATGTTTCAATATTTTCAAGTTAAAAATGCGGCCTCTAGTGTTAACAAGATTTTCCTTCAATTCGACCAAGTGACCTACTTTTTGACCCGACATGACCCATATATCATCAAGACAATCATTCTGATTAAGTTTCAACATGCTCAAGTTAAAAATGCGGCCTCCATAGTGTCAACAAGATTTTCCTTCAATTTGACCTCATATGGCCAAGTTTCTAACTTGTCCAAGATTTGATGGAGATGAATGTTCTGATAAACTTTCATGAATATCGGATGAAAGATGTAGCCTGTAGTGTTAACAAGGCAATTGTTGACGTCGCACGGACAAATTGTGATCAGAATAGCTCATCTTCAGCACAGGTAAGCTAAAACTATGAAAATATTGTGGCAAAACATAGAAATTGAGCAATTTTTCCTTTGGTCACAACGATTTCAAAAGTCCTCTGCTGCAGATGCGTCTATAGGTGGGAAAGGGTTAATGTACAACTTGGCTAGACCAGCCTGTCCCGCAGATGTATTTGGTATACTTTGACATTTAAATACGGAGATTTATCCATTACATTACCATGGGAATCCAAAGGTACGAAGAAGCCTTTGGCTAGCAAAGACGACCTTAATCAGGAGGAGTTGGGCTTACATGAAACAGGTACAGACATGGCAATTCCTGTCTATCCCCACTACAATTATTAAGAGCAGTTTCTCCTTTGCGACAATCTTTCCAAGTGATATGCTGTAGATGCATCTGTATGTGGGAACGAGTTGAATGCTTTTCTACCTTACCTAAAGATTCCGAGGATCTTTATTAAGCCATCATGGATAGATATCGCATAAAAACAAGATTTCTATGAGAGAAAAACTTTATTGAAGACAAACAAAAAGAAGAAACGGGAAGCAAGAAAAATAATAGAAGCACAAATTGAAGAAACAGTATGTAAGAACAAGAGGGCCATGATGGCACTGGATCGCTCACCTGATTTATGCCAACCATATAATTATTGTTAAACGCAATAACTCGTTTTGCAATAACTTGTTTTGCGGTTAATTAAGCTAATACTGGTACTAGTGTTAAAAATATTTCCCTTCAATTTGGTCCAGTGACCTAGTTTTTGACTGGACATGACCCATATGAATACTTATGATATAGATAGTTTTATGCAATAAAATATATTGAAATTGAATTTGTCATACGATTTTGTTCTGCTATCGCTAAAGAAATATGTTTTTCTCCTGTTCAATAATCGTCTGTTGCAGTTGCGTCAAACTGCAGCTGCATTTGTTGAGGGTTAATCTATCCCTGATCAGAGGACTATATAAGGGGAGTTAACTGGTCTTTCACCACAATATCTCTCTTTAAACTCAACCAAACCCAATGCTGTGGATACTCAAAAGAATGGTCTCACTGAGACCATTCTTTTGAGTACCAACAACATAGGGCTTTAGTGTCAAAAAGGTATTTCAGAACATGAAAAACGCCCCTTATCTAGAGCTCTGCCTGATAGACTACTTTTGATGTTTCTGCAGCCATCTTTGAAAATACTGCAGAAAAAGAGGGATTTATCAATGTTATCCCCCCTTAACATTATATTTCTACCTTCCTGGTCATATTAACAATACAAATTGAAATATAATATATGTTTGTGTGAATATATAAAGTTTCTGCCCAACTTCAAGTTATCTTAAATTAGCAGAATGTGATAAGATTTCAGCAAGGCATATGAAAGGGAAGGCTTCAGGTTTAGCTTTGATAGTTTTCCTTATTTCAGACAGAATTACAAGACCAGTTGGATTTCAGTTCTATTCCAATTTGCAAAAGAAGGAACATGACTATTAATTTTGCCATATACATACTCATTGTTATATGTCCTCATTTTTCTTTTTACAAAATCCTAGAATTGTTCTGAAATATATTTGATGGTAAACTCTGCAAGATAGCAAGGCAATGTGTATCGATGCAAGAAATCCTTCATTTTTGTCAAATAGTGATATGGCACATACAAACTTAGTTCACACAAATCATTTACATATAAACCTAGAGTATGTGATTACATATACAGGGGATATTGTTTATACGCATGAACAACTTCTACTTTTTTTGGTCCAGATTTTCAAATACTATTGGTTTACAGAGTAACCTATAAAGAACGCAGTTATCTTTAAGACTTTTCCACCTATAGACGCTTTCTGACGCCTCTGCAGCAGATGAGTTTTGAAAACATTAGTTTTCAATTCTCTCAGTAACTATACCTTTATAGAGATTTTCCATAAATGTTTTCTAGATGTTTTCAAAGTCGTCTGCTGCAGATATGTTGTATGTAAGAAAGGGTTAAAACAAAACCTTAACACCTATTTTGAACAGTGGCGTTTCTTCGCTGCATCTACATATTGCTCTGGAGAAGTTGACATTTATATTTCAAAAGAGTTAATACAGGTGGAATATCTGGCAATATTGGGTCTTGTTGCACATGTGAACAGTGAACTCTCTGACGAGCTTGTGCATATGCAACGTCTCACCAGAGCCTTTACCTTCTGCTTTAATTCAATAGATCCATAGATGTTAATTTGGATGAATTATTGAAATATATCCTAACTAGTTTTACTACCATACATTCCCCTTTTCTTTATGCCTAAAGATAGAAGCAACAAGATCCTATTTCACATGAAACGGGCAGCGCATAAACAGAATACATTTTATAATGAATTAAGCAAACGGTACAGAAAGACACACATTTTTTTATTTTATCGGTTATAACACGACTGTGATGTGTGCTGATCAAGTCTCGGATCAGCCAAGTTTCATGAAATCTGGCACATTGCCTACCATCTCTTCAGAACCGGATACATCTGGAAGCTTTAACTCACCATGAGTCATATTGTGTGATGATGCAGGCATGAAGGGTCTTACACTGCTCCGGTTTTGGGTTACAGTGGCTTGGGTCTGTTGAACTTTAACAAATTCTGGCCCATTTTCATTCATATTTATCTTAATTAGCCCTTTGTTCAGCATCTGCTGCATCAATACCTTAAAGAGAAATATAAACGACATACTAACTTCTGAAATAAATGTTTTGTAAAAAATTGATCTGTCTTATGGCCAAAAGGTACATAAACTTATAATCATCATATGAGAAAACCAACATTGCGTAAAGTATCGACCAAGATCAGCCTAAGCATGCCGCGTAGGCTTATCCGGACAGACACTTTTCGCCTCATGTGGATTTTCTGTTTCAGGAATCATTACTCTATACCACTAGCTCCTTGAGACGGAATGTTGGCCCGGATTAGCCTGCGCAGGCTGATCTGGGTCGATACATTACGCAGAGTCCATAATGTTGGTTTTCTCACGGGACGGCTCATATGCCATTTGCATTTGGGTTGACAATACCTCCACTAAACTTTAACTGACCCTGCAACCTTTTGTTTTTTTCCTCCAAATGACTAGTTTCTAATTGGTCAAGTTTTTATGGTGATGAATGTTCTGATGATTTTCATGAATATTGGATGAAAAATATGTCCTTTAGAGTGTTCAAAGTTTTTTTTTTACCTAGTGCTCTTATATATTACCTAAATTCATCTAACCCAGAACAAGAGAGCTATAATGGCCCTGGATCGCTCACCATGCAATGGGATTTGTCATGCCAACCACAATAACTTATTTTGCGGTCAGCTAGCACAAAAGACCCAGTAAAACGCCACTTCCACAAAGCAAAACAAGTTAATGTAGTATTGCAAGCACTACAATAGTCCCCTACCGGACACAAAACAATAAGTTGCAAAAGGCACATTATTCTATCAAACCTCACTTAAAGAGTTATGCCCCTTGACATACATGGTCTTCTAATGATCCTGATTAAATGTTTGAAGTTCTAGAGTTGTAGACATGAAAGTCTGACATTGACCTTGGTTATTGTGCATAACAAAGCACCTTGATATGAAGGATAATTGTGTGAAGTTATATCAAAATCCATTCAAGCATGTCGTAGATACAAACCGGGACACAAAATTGCAGACAGACAATATTTGAGCCCAAACTGTGACCTTGACCTTTGAAGAAGGTGGCTGGGTGATGTGCATGACACATCATCTTGTTATGGAGAATAATTGTGTGAAGTTATATCAAAATCCATTCAAGCATGTGTGACCTTGACATTTGAGCTACATGCCTGTTTCTTGTGCATGACACGTCACCTCACCATGGTGAACATGTGTGCCCTATAATTTGAGAATCCTATGATTCATGGTTGAGATGTGGGTCGGACAAGGTAGTCCTATCAAACAGTACTCATTTTGACCTTTGACCTTTGAGTGTGACCTTGACCTTTGAGGTACAAGCCACCTCATCATGGTGAACATGTGTGTCCAGTAACTTGAGAATCCAAAGATGCATGGTTGAGATGCGGGCCAGACAAGGTACTTGAAGGTAGTCCTATCAAACAGTACTCATTTTGACCTTTGACCTTGACCTTTGAAGTACAGGCCTGTGTCTAGTGCGCAACACGCTGCCTCATCATGTACATGTGTACTGAGCTACTTGAAAATCCTATGATGCATGGTTGAGATATGGGCCGGACAAGGTAGTCCTATCAAACAGTTCTCATTTTGACCTTTGTTTTTTTAGTGTGACCTTGACCTTTGAGGTACAAGCCACCTCAACATGGTGAACATGTGTGTCGAGTAACTTTAGCATTCTAAGATGCATGGTTGAGATGTGGGCCGGACAAGGTAGTTCTATCAAACAGTACTCATTTTGACCTTTGACCTTTGAGTGTGACCTTGACATTTGAGGTACAAGCCATCTCATCATGGTGAACATGTGTGTCCAGTAACTTGAGAATCCTAAGATGCATGGTTGAGATGCGGGCCAGACAAGGTAGTCCTATCAAACAGTACTCATTTTGACCTTTGACCTTGACCTTTGAGGTACAGGCCTGGGTCTAGAGCGCAACACGCTGCCTCATCATGTACATGTGTACTGAGTTACTAGGGAATCCTATGATGCATGATTGAGATGTGGGCCAGACAAGGTACAGTCCTATCAAACAGTACTCATTTTGACCTTTAACCTCCAAGTGTGACCTTGACATTTGAGGTACAGGCCTAACAGACAGACAGGCGGAATTGACCAAACCTATTTTGAGCAGTAGTGGACTAATAACAACAAACCATATGTTGTCTGTCTTTTGTTAAATTAATATGTATTGGAAGGTCAACCAAGAAATGATAATATGTAGCAGTTTTCTAAATATGAGAATCTGGGTATGAAGGGTAAATCAGCTCCAGTCCCAGGTGGCCATGTCTTTTGACCAATCGACACTGGTAATCGGTGACCCAAGGAATATTTCTACACAATTATTTGGAAAGCGGCCATATGCTTTCAGAGGAAAATATTTTTAAAATCAAGATAGCTTGAAGGAGTCTGAGGTTACCCGAGAAACATTTAACATGGCTCGAAGAAATCTGATGGAAGGTCACCCAAAGAACATTTCTACAAAATTATCTGGAAAGCAGCCAGATACGTGTCGGGAAAGAAGATTTTAAAAAAGTTCACTATATATAGCCCTTCTCCCTAGTGGCCCTGTTTTTCTACCAATCAACATTGTTTGAAAGATTCTGATACAGGAACATTTCTTAAAAAAAATATTCGAAAATCTGCCAAGTGGTTTGGAATGAGAATTGTTTACAAGTTTTTGCCATGGAAACATGAATTCAGCATGGACAAAAACTATTTGAAGGAATTTTGGTGAGGACATTGAGAGAATGCTTTCTGTGAAGTTTCATCCCAATTGACCCACTGATTACAGGGATGTTAACACACAGAAGCCAGACAAGGCGATCACAATAACTTACCTTGAGCACTTCTTTTGTGTACTTTGTGCTCCGGTGAGCTTAGGAAAATTAATCAAGAATGGTATGTTTTTATGGGTCAAGGACTTCAAATGATGCTATATTCACAACCACCGTGTAATATTAATTCCGAATATACATTAAGTAATAACTTACCATCATGTTATTCACGTTCGGAGATGTGTTTGGTGTATAATGCTGTACTCTGAATGGTGTAGCTGAGGCTGGCTGATACGTTTGTGGTGGGAGAACTTTGTTGTTCGATGGCCTAAACGCATTTTGTACAATTACTTGTTGAGGCCGGTAAATCTGGTTGGCATCGTCCGCCATGGGCTGTGTCACAACAGCATTTCTCTCCGTGTGGTTGACAGTTTTCTGTTAAATTGAAATAAAACTCAAGTTACCTTTTTTTTCTATTTAACTACATGTAGTTGTTTTCTTACTTTCTGACATGCAGGAAAAAGCATTTCTCATTTTGCCTAAATTGTTCACTTTTGTTCAGTAATCATACCTTCATTTATGGTGATTAGCATAGCATGATGTAAATGCATCCTTTGAGCATACATCCGAGATATATAATAGTTTTTTTCCAGAGCTCCTGGAAAGGAGGGGTATTCATTTCTCCTTTTGCCAAAATGTTTTCACTTTTGTTCAGTAATTATTAGGGATGGCAACGAATACCAAAATTAGTATTCGAATATTCGGTCACAAAGTATTCGAATATTCGAATATTCGACCCATTTGTGCATGCTTCGTCAAAAAAGAGTTTATAGATACGTTATTTGCAGTAAAGTGATCTTACTGTTGTCTTATTTTATTCAAGTTCCAGGACTTGCATTTACATGTTCGTTCAACCCATGAATTTGCAAGAAAACAATGTTAGTGAAGAATTCGTCAGTAAAGTGCTCAGATTTTTATTAATTGATCACTTGCTTAATGTAATTGTGTATGAAGCATGTATTAAGCATGTATTAAGCATGTAGTTCTGATTACCATGTATACAACTGAAATACTGTTGAAAATGACATGAAATGTTCCCAATTATCAAATCTTTTCAAAACATGACAAATCGGACATGGATCCTCTTGACGGGATACTGTTGAAAATGGACAAGAAATATTCCCAGTACCGGATTGCTTAAAAACATCAATATGTAATCAGATAATTTCACAGCCAAACCGACGGATTTGTGTGATTGATATATAATTGAATAATAACGTAACTACCTGCTATATAAGTTGAAGTTACGGAGTTTCGGAACGAAACCATCAGTATTGTATCGACCACTTTAATAGCCCAAAGCAAGGATTATCAGTTTGACATGTTATCTACAGTATTGACACCTTATACAAAACGCGTAACATTGACCATCGGTAACCCTTTACTTGCCGTTTTTAACAACAAAAAAGCATGGGAAATATTTCAAGTATCGTCAATTTGATTTAAATATATAAATGTTTTATAAATACTTCTGATTTTTATCGAATATTCGAATCATGATATAGTATCCGAATATTCGTCCATACGATCGAATATTCGAATATTCGTTGCCATCCCTAGTAATTATACCTTCATTTATGGTGATATTGGGATTTTCCGTGTTTCTGACAAAGTGTATTCATAGCTTCAGATTTGTTATATGTGGGAAAGGGTTTTAAATTAAGAGGTTATTTAGGAAGCTGAATTAGCATAACGTGAATGCAATCTTTGAGCATACATTTGAGATACAGTCAAACTTGTGTGAGCGTTCACATGCGATCAGCGGTCACTTTAAATCCCTCCCAACCAATTATACTCTATAAACTGCTTTGATTGAAACGCGGCTAGCGGCCACACTAATTGGTCAAGGACTGTAATCTTATTGTGTTCAATGGTCAATCAACACACGACTCGGATTCGCAAGGTGTTAGATTATCGGTGTTTAATACATTATCGTTTTTTTTTTTCATACTTGTAACCTGTTTACATGCCAGATCTAGGGTATCGAAAACAGCCGACTTGTGTTGAATGATAGTTGCATGACTCATCAACAAGAAGTCGCGATTTTGGTTTCTTTTCTGTTTACGATGTCGGGCAAAGTTTATAAATTGAAAAATATATTTATGAGCGTTTTAGACGTTTATATGTTAAAATGAAAGTTTATGTCCACTTTGAAGCCCCAAGTCAATTTATATTCCCATTTTAAATCTAAAGATTATCGAGTAAAATTATGTGCAAGATGTAGATGTGGATTCAGACGCCACTTTTACGGATACGTTATTCGACGAATTTCAAAGTGAAGTAAAAAAAAAAATTGATAGTTAAGTTAGTTGTAAACTTCGGTTTAAATTAAAGAATAGATAGCACTATAAAATATTTGATAGAAAAAAGCTACAAATCTTCATAATAATGTTTAAATACAAGTTTATAAAGACAATTTATTATTTGTAATGTAATGACTATTCCTAACAGTAACATGTAATATTATGTGAACTGACAAAACAAATCCGACCAAGTCATGAAATTTGTGATCGGCAGCCACCAGTGTTAAGCAGCCACTTTCATCATGTCCTTTGGGTGGCTGCTGATCGCAAGTTTGACTGTATATATATTGTTTTGTTTGTTTCCAGAGGTCCACTATAATGTGGGTAAGGTCAAATAAGGATTGTAGAACATGGGCGAAATGCCTCTTATCTAAATCTTTAAGTATTTCTTTCTTTAACATTTGTGAATGGGCATATAAAACAAGAGGGCCAGTTTCACTCCACAGCCATTAGGCAAAAATTAATCTCAAAACAGCCCCACCCCTCTAGGCCATGTTTTTTTACCAATCACCAGGGGTTGGAGGAATCTGATAAAGGGTCATCCTAGGAACATTTCTACAAAATTATTTGAAAGTCAGCCCGACACTTTCGGAGAAGAAGATTTTTAAAGTTTTCACTATAGCCATATAAGGCAAAATAGCCCCGCCCCCTAGCGGCCATAGCTTTCGACCAATCAATATGGCTTGAAGGAATCTGATAGAGGGTCTCCAAAGAAACATTTCCACAAAATTATTTGAAAATTGGCCGAACACTTTGGAGGAGATGATTTTCACTATTAGAGCCATAAAAGGCAAAATAGCCCCGCCTCCTAGCGGCCATGTTTTTAGACCAATCAACTTGGCTTGAAGGAATCTGATAGAGGGTCAGCCAAAGAACATTCTACGAAATTATTTGAGAATCGGCTTGACACTTTCGTCGGAGAAGATTTTTTAAGTTTCACTATAGCCATATAAGGCAAAATAGCCCCACCCTCTGGTGGTCATGTTTTTCGGTCAATCAACATGGCTTGAAGGAATCTGATAGAAGGTGACCCAAGAAACATTTCTACAAAATTATTTGAAAATCGGCCAACCAGTTTAGGAGAAGAAAAATGTTCTGCATGGATCCCAAAACTTTGAAGAAATTTTGGTGAGGACATTGAGAGGATGCTTTCTGTGAAGTTTCATCACAATTGACCCACTGGTTACAGAGGAGAAGATATTGACAAAAGGCGATCACAATAACTCACCTTGAGCACTCCATGCACAGGGGAGCTAAAAAATTGAAAATTTGCCAAACACTTTCGGAGGGGAATTTTTCACTATAGCCATATAAGGAAAATTAGCCCCGCCCCCTTAGTGGCCATGTTTATCGACCAATCAACTTGGCTTGGCTTGAAAGAATCTGATAGAGGGTCACCCAAGGAACATTTCTACAAAATTATTTGAATATCGGCCAGACACTTTCGGAGGAGAAGATTTGTTATGTATTCACCATTTTTTTCTTTGGGTTGCCATGAAAACCAGAATTTTGTATGGATCCAAAAATGAATGAAGGAATTTGGGATAGGACATTGAGAAGATGCTTCCTATAAAGTTTCATCCCAAATGGCCAAGTGCTTAGAGAGGAGAAGTCATTTGAAGCAAAACGTTTACGGACACACGCACACACAACAGACAATTCGCCATGACATAAGATCGCCAGTAGAGCTAAAAAATGGTTATCAGAACAAATGAGGCCTTGACACCAGCATGCTTAAATGGTCTTGTGCTAGCTGTTCCTGCTTTATTTTTATTGTTACTATACATGTACATATGTAATGGGTAGTTATTCAAATTGTCTGAAAGAGATGAATGTTATAAGTACACACAGAATAGGATTTTGTGAAGAAATGTATTATTTTATAATTTAAAAATCTAAACATATGAAGAGCTAAGATACTTTGTTTGTAAGGTGCTTAACTTCATTAATTCTTCAGTTTTACCATGGCTTTTCTATGGTAGGTAACCCAGGTCTGTTAAGTAATACTTAAATACTTAAAGGCATATTTCATTATTTTTGTTTCACTAATAAAAGTGCCAAAATAGTTCATTTCTTAAAAAGAATTGTTAATCAGCAAGGTAACTATTTATGTCAATTTAGTCATGTATTTTAATAATTCCACCATTCATGTTTTACAAAATATTAGTGAAACAAAATTGATGAAATATGCTTTTAAGTATTTGAATATTTCTAAGTGCTAAGTAAGGTTGGTGGAATTACAAGTACCACTTGTCTGTTTATTCTGACACAAATGAGTCAGTTGTAATGCTTACCAAACAACCTTGAGTGGCAAGACTTTGTTTCATTTGCATGGTGTTTATTGCTGCTTTCAACAATTTCTCAGTTATATCATTGCGCTTCCTGGGTCTTACCAGTAATACTGGTTCATTTTTCCTGACACCAGCGAGTCAGTCGTAATGCTTACCCCAAATGCTGAGTGTCAACAAGGGAAAGCTATTACTTACATTTTTAAAGTCTTTGGTATGACCCGGTCAGGGTTTGAACCCGCTACAGTTCAGAGCTAAGTTACACTTACCCTCATGTTTAACTTGGCCAGAGACACAGCAACCTCAGAGATGGGTGTACGAGGGGCAGGAAAATCTTCCATCTGTTTACTATCAGCTTCCATTCGTCTCAACTCCTGCACAGGGGTTTCCACTTTCATCATTTTACCTTTACCCTTTCCAGTGTATGGCCTCAGTTTTTCACGAAATGCAGTATTCGTAGATTTCATTATTGGTCCATTGTCCTTTTCAAGACAGTTGTAGGCAATCTCAGGGACTTCAGTTACAATTAGGTCAACAAATGGTAAAGGACTTGAAGAGTCCACGATGCGTGCCTTCTCATTCTGCTGTTGTTGTAGTTTTCTTAAGCATTCATGAATAGCTTCACTTTTCCTCTTTTCACGCCCTGTGAAACATGATTCAGATTCATAGAAAATACATTACAGAAGTTAATAAGCTAAGTTTTACATAATACAATCAAGTATCTGATATACCATATTTCAATATTAGATTGACTGAATCTTTCTAAACAAATGGAAAATTGAGACAAATTAGTTAGTTACTTTTACATACAACAAGAGGGCCATGATGGCCCTGGAATCGCTCACCTGATTTTATTTATTTTTCACTTTAGCCATATAAGCCCCGCCCCCTGGCAGCCATAGTTTCCGACCAATCAACTTGGCTTGAAGGAATCCGATAGAGGGCCACCCTAGGAACATTTCTACAATTTTTTTTGAAAATCAGCCAGACACTTTTGGAGGAGAAGATTTTTTAAGCTTTCACTATAGCCATATAATGCAAAATAGCCCTGCCCACTGGCGGCCATGTTTTTTGACCAATCAACATGGCTTGAAGGAATCTGAAAGTGGGTCATCAAAAGAACATTTCTACAAAATTATTTGAAAATCGGCCGGACACTTTCGGAGAAGAAGATTTTTTAAGTTTTCACTATAGCCATATAAGGCAAAATAGCCCCGCCCCCCTGGCGGCCATGTTTTTCGACCAATCAACTTGGATTGAAGGAATCTGATAGAGGGTAATCCAAGGAACATTTCTACAAAATTATTTGAAAATCAGTCTGACAATTTCGGAGGAGAAGATTTTTTAAGTTTTCACTATAGCCATATAAGGCAAAATAGCCCTGCCCACTGGCGGCCATATTTTTCGACAAATCAACATGGCTTCAAGTAATCTGATAGTGGGTCATTTAAGGAACATTTCTACAAAATTATTTGAAAATCGGCCAGACACTTTCGGAGGAGAAGATTTTTTAAGTTTTCACTATAGCCATATAAGGCAAAATAGCCCCGCCCCCCTGGCGGCCATGTTTTTCGACCAATCAACATGGCTTGAAGGAATCTCATAGAGGGTCATCCAAGGAACATTTCTACAAAATTATTTGAAAATCTGCCAACCAGTCTGGGAGAAGAAGAATTTTGAAGTTTTTTTCATTTCGTTGCCATGGAAACCAGAATTCTGCATGGATCCCAAAAATTTGAAGGAAATCTGGTGAGGTCATTGAGAGGATGCTTTCTGTGAAGTTTCATCCCAATTGACCCACTGGTTACTGAGGAGAAGAAGTTGACGCACGACGCACACCGCACGACGCACGACGGACGCCGGACAAAAGGCGATCACAATAACTCACCTTGAGCAAAGCTCAGGTGAGCTAAAAAGCATTGGAAAAGACAAATTTACTTCATATGCAAATTTCCCCCTTTCCCATATCGTTTCATATTAATTATATTGCCTTCTGAATCTTCAAATATAAAACGGGTAGTATAGCTTTCTTCCTGCGAAGACAACTTATGATCCCTTTGCTGTAGATTGATCAAAATGAGTCATTTCTGCATTCCATCCCCCCCAAACCATCAAACATATACTTTCAACTTTTCAAGCTTTACATTTTGTTGATCATGTATTTTCAAACAAGGACAATCAATTATCAGGTAAACAAAAAAGCCTTACCATCAATGAAGTTAATGACTTCCTGTGCGGAATATCTTTGTAGTGGATCATACTGTGTCATACCTCCAATTAATTCTATCATGTCAATATCGCAAGCAGCTGGTATAACATGCTGGATAATATCTCGATATTCAGCAAGCTGTCAAATGAGAATAAAGATTGATTTAAAGAAGTAATTCTCTCATGTCAATATCGCATGCATCTGGTACAACACACTGGATAATATCTGAATACTTAGCAAGCTGTCAAATGAGAATAAAGATTGATTTAGAGGTCTAGATTAAAGAAGTTTTGCATGTTCTAAAATTATTTGATCCTCTATCCCTATGTCTCAATGAGACAATTCTTTTAAGTACCCACATCATAGGGTTTGGCTGGTCAATAAGAGATAGTGTGGGAAAAAGAGCTGTATACTCCTCCTTATCTAGACTTCTGCTTTATTATAAAAGACTAAAACGGCCATGTTGAATTCTACCTTCTAGAATTTGGGCATACTGAATATCTAGAGCAGACTGTGTAGACTACACGTCTGTCATCTAATCATAATTGCCATTACTTTAAATCTTCTTTAGGTTAGTTTTTGTGTGATGTTGTTTCCTATATGATTGGAACACTTCAAAAAGATTGACTTTTCTAAGTTTCTGGGTGTGCTTATTTCAGAGACTCCTTAAAACTGAAACACTGTTTTCAACTATTTTCAATAATTATATTCTATATTTGTACAGAAATGTTTTTAAAGTCTTCTCCTGCAGATCTGTTGTATGTGGGAAAGGGTTAAGCAAAGTCATACATACCATTCTCATTAGGTCGAGTTGTAGGCTAGTTCTTGCTTTATAGTCATAGTCCTTGTAGGATGTTTGACCATTTGTGATCAGCCTCTGCAGTAAATGTACCTTCACATACAGATACATGATGACTAAAGCTGCCGCAAAAACGTCAACCTTCCCAGTTATATCGGATTCTTTGATCACTCCTTTCATCAAGCCTCTGTAAGATAAAATATATCACGAAACACCAAGCACAGCTACAGTGGACTAGATGAGGGGGAGAACAATTGTATTTCCCCCCATAATTCCCCCTACACTCATCAAAACCCTATGGTGTGTGTACCCAAAAGAATTATCTCACTGAGAGGATTCTTTAGAGTTCTCACTACATTACAGGGGTTAACCCTTTCCCACTTAAAGAAATCTTTTGACGCATCTGCAGCATGACGACGTTTGAACAATTTTTAGCAAAAATGGAAATTACTCATAATGAGCAATATTTCTCAATTGCCGCAATGTTTTCAACATTTTTAGGCAATTATACCTGTTATTATAGATGTTTTTGCCTAAATATTTTCAAAGTCGCCTGCTGCAGATTTGCTGTATGTGGGAAAGAGTTAAATGTCAAATGTTGATGTTAGAACAATTGCAAAATGCCTCTTATCTAGAGCTCTAAAAGCTATTAAACAAGAGGGCCATGATGGCCCTGGATCGCTCACCCAATTTTTTTCTCTATCACTTTAGCCATATACAACCCGCCCCCTGGCGGCCAAAGTTTTCGACCTATCAACATGGCTTGAAGGAATCTGATAGAGAGTCATCCTAGGAACATTTCTACAACATTATTTGAAAAACGGCCTGACACTTTCGGAGGAGAAGTTTTTTAAGTTTTCACTATAGCCATATAAGGCAAAATAGCCACGGCCTGTGGTGTCGATGTTTTCAACATGGCTTGAAGGAATCTGATAGTGGGTCAACCTAGGAACATTCCAACAAAATTATTTGAAAATCGGCCTGACACTTTTGAAGGAGAAGATTTTTTAAGTTTCCACTATAGCCATATAAGGCAATCTTGGAAGATGGTACCAATGGAACATCTGTGCCAAAGAAAATTCAATTCATATTTATTGTTTAATGCTGTTTAAAGTTGCTCTCAACAACTTTCAACAATTAGTTTTATCAAGGTATTTCCTGGGTCAGTTACCTGTACTATGGGTCCTTTTATATTGACAACGATAAGTTAGTCGTAATGCTTACTCCATAATCCTGAGCACCAGGGAGGGAAAGCCATTACTACCATTTTCAAAGTCTTTGGTATGACATGTCTGGGGATGGAATCTGCAACCTTCCACACCCGAGGCAGATTTTTTATCACTACACAAGTGAGGGGATCCCAATCTGAACAAGCTGATAGTATGCACTTTTGCTCTTGGAACTAAAGCTTCCAATAAAAGTTCACTGCATTTAATCCAAAAACTGTTGAGAAATAATAGCCTGGAGCATAAATCAAGCTGCAGATATTTCAGTTTGTTTGACCTAAATGTGATCACAATGACGATTCCTCTTAGCAGGTCTAGACATACAACAGGGGAAAGGTAACATTATAAGACTATCCACATGAAATTTTAGTAAACTGTATGGATGTACACATATTCTTAAAATAGCTTGCTAATTGACCAGTCAATTACAATTATGTCTTTAATTTATTTGAGGCCAAGTTGTTGTTAATTAATTAGATGAGTTTATCTCCATTTGAATGAATGATTTTTAGTCAGGTTCAAATGCAAAGCAATTTAACTGAGTATTGCGATGGAAACATATTCAACCGATGTTGACTGTACAGCCGCTAAAAAAAGTGAGATCCCTGTAAAGAAGTTCACCAATTCTTATTGAATACTCTAAATAGGCAAATGGCCTGTTTGAATAACATCGTAATTACACAGTGACTGTTGAAAACATGCCTCTGGTAACACACATACTAATGGTTCAGTAGAAATTTTGCCTGTTTAACGAAATTCCGTCACTTAAGTGAGATCACAGGAGACACCTAAGTGACATACATGTAATCATGTTGAAAGATCGGATTTCAAGCCTTATTTTCGCTCTCCCGCAGAAAAAAAATCCAATACGTTTTTTTTTACAAAAGAATATAATTTACATTCATGCAGAAACTCAAACACATTGGAGTTTTCAAGTAATTCAGCAGAGTAAGGCGATTACGAATTTCTTCCACGCAAGAATTGATGTCGCTCGTTAACACAAAAACATTATTGTGTAAAATGGCCAGGTTAAGGTCAATTGGGATTGATACTTTCGCACATTTTTTCTATTTCCTATGTTGAAGAACCAGACAAATTCAAAATACATTGCTTTTAATTAAAAACAGTTTTCTATTTTTATGATTCATGCAGTAAGTGTGTAAATGAAACAAAATTAACAGCATATTGACGCTTATCCTTTTTCGTAACCCTTCACACAACACTATCCATGTTTTCTTTGTACAGTAGATGTTCTTTGAAGACAAGGAGAAATTGCTCCTTTAAATATTTTTTACTCTATTCTAAATCTTAGTGATACTTTATTTTAAAGAGAAGTTCAACATTTTTGCCAAGCTGTTTTCAAAATCGTCCTGATAACTTGAATAAATGAACATATGTAGTTTGTAGTATACGGGCAGTTGGACAACATAGACTAGTTGAAAACTTAACAATATTTATTTTTAATACTTGACACAATATTTTTCAGATTATGATTTACAATTTTGAACAAGCAAATCAGAAAAGTGATTGAAAATACCTCTTTTGTAGAAAGAGTTGGCTTGTCTCTGGACACATGTACTCGGGTGTCCATCCAATAAACTGAATTTGTTCTTGGGGTAGTTTGGCGGATCCGAAGTCTGTGATTTTCACTATACAGCCTATCCCTTCTCTCACTTCAATACAGATGTTCTCCGCTAAAGAATAATAACCCAAGATTGAATATTCAAAGGCAATGACTTTACTGTACAGTAATTACCTTTTAGGTGCAGTAATTGTATCAGTAATTCCATATTATGTTCAACTTTAGTAGATGTCTCCAAGAAAAATATCTTACAAGTTTAAAGATTCTTTTCTTCATACAGCAAATCTGCAGCAGACTTCTTCGAAAATATTCAGGCAAAATGTTGAAGTTCTCAATACTGGTAACTGAAGTATAACAAATGGCTAGAATTGATAACATTGTGGCAAAGTGAGAAATAACGCCATGATGTTTTCAAAAGTCAACTTCTGTATCCGAATGTCTGCAATGGTGAAGTAATTAAACACTAACTTCAGATGACCTAGGATTGATTGATTGATTGATTGGGGTTTAACACTGTTTTCAACAATGTTTCAGTCATATCACAGCGGCCAGTTCATCTACTCATGAGTTTCCAGGTTTTTCCAATTATTCTCATGCTGTTGATTGATGATGTATGTCATTTTGTATAAAACCAATTACTTACTATTTTCTACATGTTACATTTTCCTTAGCTGTATTCAAGGCAAACAAGTAAAATTTTTGAAAAGAGTTGAAAACATTGTGCCATCTTCTCCTTTTGTCATTATGTTTTTAATAAAAAAAAATTGTCGAGGTATCCAAATATGTGGGAAATTACAGTATCTATTTGCTGTAGTTAACCCTTCCCTTTATTCAACAAATCTGCAGCAACTTTAAAAACATCCGCGCCAAATTTAAGAAAAACTATATAAATGAAAGTATACTTATTGAATGCATTTGATAACCTTTTGACAAAATGCAAAATATCTCCTTAACAAGCAATTTTTCCTTTTTCCAGTGTTTTTACATTGTCTGCTGTGAATGCGTCAAAATGAGTCTGTCTATGAGAAAATGTGAAAACTTACGCTTAATATCAAAGTGAATCATTCCATAGCAGTGCATATGATTCAATCCAGCCATAATTTGTCTAGCTATGTCCCATATCCTTGGTGTCTCAATGGTACACTTTTGTGCATATGTGTTCAGAGCCATGCCTGAAATTACAAGAGAAGGACACATGGACAAAATATAAACAAAATCATATTTCTTAAATAACTAAAGTAAAGAAAGCATTGCTAAACATGATCACCTCCCTCGCCAAATACTACAAAAGGGGAAACATTCTAAAGCAGCTCAGATGTAGACATAATAAATTACGAATTGCATCGACTACTTATACAAAATTCATTCCGTTTTGTGAAATTGATGAAATAGATGTAACCATAGGTCTCAAACCTGTTGATAAGGGTCGATTTTTATCTTCTATAATTCCTACCAGACCTCTAAGCTCTATGTTTTGGGAACTTTTCAGTGAGACGATACCATTGAGTACCACAATATATAATTTAACCTTGCCCACAAACAGACACTTTCCAATGTCTCTGCAGCTGACGACTTTTGAAACATTGTGGTGAAAGAAACAAGAGGTCCATGATGGCCCTGGATCGCTCACCTGACTTATGCAATGTGATTTGTCATGCCAACCACATTAACTAATTTTGTAGTCAGGTAAGCTTATGCAAGAGGCCAAAGAGGGCCAGTGTTGCTCCACTGATATAGGCAAAAATTAAATCTCCAAACAGCCCTGCGTCCTGGTGGCCATGTTTATTTAATTGAAGGAACCTCGTAGGAGCATTTCTGCAAAATTATTTGCAAATCGACCAAAGATTTTTCACTAAAGCCCCGACCCCCTGGCAGCCATATTTTAAGACCAATCAACATGGCTTGATGGAATCTGATCACCGATGGAACATTTCTATAAAAATTATTTGAAAGTCTGCCCGATATTTTTGTCCAAGAAGATTATTTTACTTTTCACTTAAGCCACATAATGCAAAACAGCCCTGCAACCTGGTGGCCATGTTTTTCAACCAATCAACATGGCTTGAAGAAATCTGATAAAGGGTCACCCAAGGAACAATTCTGCAAAATTATTTGAAAATCAGCCAGAGCTTTTTGGAGGAGAAGTTGTTTTAAGTTTTCACTATAAAGCCATATAAGGCAAAATAGCCCTGCCCCCCTGGCAGCCATGTTTTTTGACCGATCAACATTACTTGAAGGAATCTGATAGAGGGTCATTCAAGGAACATTTCTACAAAATTATTTGAAAATCGGTCAACCAGTTTGGGAGAAGAAGAATTTTAAAGTTTTTTGGGTTGCCATGGGAACCAGAATTCTGCATGGATCTCCAAAAATTGAAGAAATTCTGTTGAGGTCATTCAGAGGATGCTTTATGTGAAGTTTCATCCAAATTGACCCAATGGTTACTGAGGAGATGACCTTGACCATCGACCTACTGACATCAAAATATATAGGGGTCATCTACAGGTAAGGACCAACCTGCACACCAAGTATGAAGTTCCTGGGCATAAGCGTTCTTGAGTTATTGAGTAAATAACATTCTTCAGCCGAAGGTTACCATGACCTTGACCTTTTACCTTGTGACCTCAAAATAAAACAAAATCAATAAGAGTCATCTACTTGTTAGGACCAACCTGCACACCAGGTATGAAATTCCTCGACATAAGCATTCTTTAGTTATTGAGCGGAAACCATTTTTCAGCTGAAGGTTACCATGACCTTGACCTTTGACCGAGTGACCACAAAACGGGTCATCTGTTGGTGGTGACCAACTTTAACACCAAGTATTAACTTCCATGGCCAAAGCATTCTACAGTTATTAAGCAAAAACAATTTTTCAGCTCATTGTCACTATGACCTTTCAGCTCAAGGTCACTGTGACCTTGACGTACTGATCAATAGGGGTCTTCTACTGGGCATGGCCAACCTGCATACCAAGTATGGAGTTCCTCTGCCCAAGCGTTCTTCAGCTATTGAGCGGAAACCTTTTTTTACCTCACAAGGTCACCATGACCTTGACCTTTGACCGTCTGACATCAAAATCAATAGGGATCAGCTACTGGTCATGACCAACCTGCATACCAAGTATGAAGTTCCTACACCCAAGTGTTCTTCAGTTATTGAGCGGAAACAAGTGTGACAGATGGAAGGACGGAAGGAAGGACAGAACGGGCAAAAACAATGTCACCCCCATGTATGGGGGAGACATAATTAAACGAGAGGGCCATGGGGCCCTGGAATCGCTCACCTGAGAATGGGCTATTTAAGACTTAACTCTTTTAGCGCCAATGACAATATCATCAAGACAAACTTTCTGACAAAATTTCAAGCTGCTCAAGTCAAAAATGCAATCTCTATAGTGTTAACTAGATTGTTCTACAATTTGGCCTAGTGACCTAGTTGTTGACCTGACCTGACCCATATTCGATCTTAGTCGAGATATCATCAGGACAAACTTTCTGATAAAATTTCAAGATGCTCAAGTTTAAAATGCTGCTTCCAGAGTGTTGACAAGATTTTCCTTCAATTTGGCCTAGTGACCTAGTTTTTTACCTGACATGACCCATATTCAAACTTGGCTTAGATATCACTTAGAAAAATATTCTGACAAAGTTTCAACATGCTCAAGGCAAAAATGTGGCTTCCAGAGTGTTAACAAGATTTTCCTTAAATTTGGCCTTGTGACCTAGTTTTTGACCCAACATAACCTATATTCGAACTTGACCTAGATATCACTAAGACAAATTTTCCGACATAGTTTCAACATACTCTAGCCAAAAATGTTTTCGAACTTGGCCAAGATATCACTTAGAAAAACATTCTGTCAAAGTTTCAACATGCTCAAGCCAAAAATGCGGCTTCCAGAGTATTAACAAGATTTTCATTAAATTTGGCCTAAGTCTAGTTTTTGACCGACATGACCCAGTTTAAACTTGGCCTAGATTTGATGGATATATATGTTCTGATAAACTTTCATGAATATTGGATGCAAAATGTTGCCTCTAGAGTGTTAAGAAGCAAATGTTGACGACGGACAAAATGCGATCACAAAAACTCACCCTGAGCACTTTGTGCTCTGGTTAGCTAAAAATACCCCCCCAGCCACCAAATAAAAATAGCTGGCAGTTCCACCTCCATTAGACATATTTTCCTGGAACAATCCTTACTTCCAAGATTTAAATCAATCTAAAGAACAAGAGGGCCATGATGGCCCTGGAATCGCTCAACTGATTTTCTTTTTTTTTTACTTTAGCTATATAAGCCCCGCCCCCTGGCAGCCATAGTTTCCGACCAATCAAATTGGCTTGAAGGAATCTGATAGAGGGTCACCCTAGGAACATTTCTACATAATTATTTGAAAATCGGCCTAACACTTTTGGAGGAGAAGATTTTTTAAGTTTTCACTATAGCCATATAATGCAAAATAGCCCTGCCCACTGGCGGCCATGTTTTTTTTACCAATCAACGTGGCTTGAAGGAATCTGAAAGTGGGTCACTTAAGGAACATTTCTACAAAATTATTTGAAAATCTGCTCAACACTTTCAGAGAAGAAGATTTTTTAAGTTTTCACTATGGTCATATAAGGCAAAATAGCCCCGCCCTCTGGCAACCATGTTTTTCGACCAATCAACATTTCTTGAAGGAATCTAATAAAGGGTCACCCAAGGAACATTTCTACAAAATTATTTGAAAATCGGCCTGACACTTTCAGAGAAGAAGATTTTTTAAGTTTTCACTATTTTTTTCTTTTGGTTGCCACGGAAAACAGAATTATGGATGGATCAAAAAAAATTGAAGGAATTTAAGAGAAGACATTGAGAGGATGCTTCCTATGAAGTTTCAACCAAAGTGGCCAAGTGGTTAGTGAGAAGAAGTCGCTTAAAGGAAAAAGTTAACGCACGCACGCACGCGCGCACGACGGACAATTCACCATAACATAAGCTCGACTGGCTTTCAGCCAGTGGAGCTAAAAACAACACATCTTTTTAAACAAAATTTAACGTTCATTATTTGATTTTAATAATGAAGACAACCTGTAAAGCTTTGCTGGCAATGTCAACAAAAAATCCAGACCGAAGAGGGAGACGAGTGGTTTGCTAATTTCTCGCGAATAATTCAGCTGTTAATCGCGGGAAATGTCATTATCAGGATATGGCAGAGGAGCATAAAGTCGTCTAATCAATATCTATCAAATAAGCCCTTTCAATGCCCACATATTCTGTTTCATGAGTCGAAATTTCGAAATATCTTTGCACTTACATTCACCGTATCGGAATCTCCGAAAGTACCTCTTTAGAATAGATTGATGACATATTTATTATTTCAATTCTGACCAATCAAATTCAATAATGGCGGAGGATTCCATTAGGCATGAGGCTACATAGATAATGTCTTTTGATTGGTTAATGTCAATTAGTATGGCCCCCCCCCCCCCCCCCCCCCCCCCCCCCTATACAACATTTATTATGTATCATATTTTTCGAAACCGTATGATTCATAAAAGCAGAATCGGTTAAAACAATTCAAATAGTTGAAACATTTAAGGTTTAATTTGACATTGATCTCGATTAAATCAGATTCTTAGTAAAACAAGAGGGCCAAGATGGCCCTAAATCGATCACCTAATTGATAGTAAATTAGTAGCAAATATTTAACTGCAAATATCTGGGAAAATTTGATCAAGGATTGCAAATGAAACTGCAAGGAGTGGACACTTCTCAAGAAACAGCTTATCAGTAAAGGCCATTTATATCTTGAAATCTAACAAGAACTTTAATAAGAATGGAATTATAAAGTTTTTGTCATTTTGCACCTTTCCTGATGCCGCCTTGCTGCCCTGTTTTTCAACGAAATCAATATGGCTTCAACAGTTTATTTAGAGTGTCAATTATATAAAGGAACATTTCTACCAAATTATCTTGCAATCGCACAAGCAGATTATGGAGGAAAAGGATTTTAAAATGTGGGTATTTTTCTCACTTTCTGATGCCGCAGCAACCAAAGTTCTCAATGGAATTTAAATCTTTGAACAATTTTGAAAGAGGACCACCAAAGGAACATTCCTGTGATGTTTTGTGGAAATTGGTCTATTGGAATGGTAGGAGTTGGTTGTCATTTGTAGCTAAAAGTTCAATTTACCCCTTTCGTGATGACGCCTGGTTGATATGATTGTGTAACCAATCAAAACGGCTTAAACAAATTAAATACAGGATCATTACAGTAAGATTCGTATTATATTTTCTTAAAATCAGACAAAAACTTTCATAAAAATGTAATTTTCAAATTTTGTCATTTTGCCCCTTTTCTGATGCCGCCTGACTGCCATGTTTTTTGACCAATCAGTATGGCTTGAACAAATTTTATAGAGGGTCACCCAAGAAACATTTCTACCAAATTATATTTGAATCTGACAGGCAGATTCGGAGGAGAAGATTTTTAAAGTTTGGACATTTTGTCCCCTTTCTGATGCCGCAGCAACCAAAGTTCTCAATGGAATTTAAATCTTTGAACAAATTTGAAAGAGGACCACCAAAGGAACATTCCTGTGATGTTTTGTGGAAATTGGTCTGTTGGAATGGTAGAAGTTGGTTGTCATTTGTAGCTAAAAGTTCAATTTACCCCTTTTGTGATGACGCCTGGTTGCTATGATTGTGTAACCAATCAAATCGGCTTTAACAAATTAAATAGAGGATCATTAAAGTAAGATTCGTATTATATTTTCTTAAAATCAGACAAACACTTTCATAAAAATGGAATTTTCAAATTTTGTCATTTTGCCCCTTTTCTGATGCCGCCTGACTGCCATGTTTTTCGACCAATCAGTATGACTTGAACAATTTTTATGGAGGATCACCCAAGGAACATTTCTACCAAATTATATTTGAATCTGACAGGCAGATTCGGAGGAGAAGATTTTTAAAGTTTGGACATTTTGTCCCCTTTCTGATGCCGCAGCAACCAAAGTTCTCAATGGAATTTAAATCTTTGAACAATTTTGAAAGAGGACCACCAAAGGAACATTCCTGTGGAAATTGTTCTTGCGGTTCAGGAGGAGATGATGTTTAAAGCTAAAAGTTAACGCCGGACGGACGGACGACGGACAAAAAGTGATCAGAATAGCTCACCTTGAGCCTTCGGCTCTAGGTGATCTAAAAATGTTAACAGGGGGTGCCGTGATAATTGATCTTCGTTTATGCGAAGAAGTGTATAAAGTCACGATGGTTGATTGGACAATCAGTTCTAAGTCACAATGTGTTGAAAGCCATTACTTTTCTGCTTTAAAGGGTATATATTATCAGTTGTCAATTGCTTATTACGTAACTGTGTATATCGAGAACTGAATTAAGCGACATGAATCGTGACTGTGATGATTTACAGCGTGCGATAACTTAGTACGAACATTTCGGCGAAGTTGACTTCGCTTTGATCGAGTGAATGGGCGAAGTCTGACAATTTGAGGCGACCACTTCGCTTAAGTTGCCCCCTCGCGAGAGCCCTGGTTAATACGGAAAAAGACAACGTAAAGTATCTTAATTTATGTCTCTGAATTTTGTTAAAATTCCTCTTGGCAAATGTGTCATGAATTGTCTGTTGAATAAAATGTAAACCCACCTGCAGGTTCGATCAACAATTCAACAATTGAGTTTTGGCCTTCTTCATTATGATGTATCAACCCGTAAAGTTTGGTGACATTCTCATGGTTCAGATTAATTGACACTGTTACTTCTGCGCTCCTAAAGTTTTCCATTACCATCTATAATTAAAATGAACACAGTTTCAGTTTGAAGGTTAAAATTCATTTTACCCCTTTTCTGATGCCAACTGGTGGCTATCCTTTTCAACCAATCAATATGTTTTGAATAAGTTTTGTAGAGGGTCATCCATGGTACATTTCTACAAAATTAGTTCTGGTTGAAAGATTAATTTCAAAGGTCACTGAAGTAACTTTTCAACACATAATCATGAAATCAAAATTGCACTTTCATAGGAATGGAATTTTAAATTTTTAGTTACTTTGTCCCTTTTCTGATGGTGCCAAGCTGCCATGTTTTTCAATATATTAATATGACTTTGAACAAATTAGAAGAGAGTCACTCAAGGAACATTGCTATTAAATTATATTGGAATGGAATCCTAAAAGAGAATTCATAGAAGAAGAATTTAAAAGTTTGGGCATTTTCTCCCTTTTCTGATGCCACAACTGTCAAGGCTGTATGTAGAATTTATTTATCCTAAAATAATTTTGAAAGAGGGCCATTCAAATGAACATTGGTAATTTACAAAGAGATGTTGTTTAAAGCTAAAAGAATAGACCACCTTTAGTTTCTGGCTAAGGTGATCCTAAAACGTTAGAATGATAAAAAATTTTTTAGTTGTCTTATAAATGTTCCACCGTGAAGATGCAATGTACATTTAGTTTTACTTGAAAAGCTCATTATTTCCATTTAACCCTTAACATACAGACATTTTCTGAGGCCTCTGCAGCAGCCGACTTTTTTGCAATCATGAGCAATTTCCTCTTTTGCCACATGTTTAACTTCATTCAATAATTGTTCTTTCATTCATAGAAAGTTTCCTTATTTCGTACTAAATCATTTCAAAGTCATCTGCTGCAGATTTGTTGTACGTAGGAAAGTATTAACAATTTAACTATGTACATTAGCTTTAGTGCATAAAAAGAGTGTTGCCAGAAATATTGATTTACTGATCAGGTTTCAAATGTTGTCTTCTTTTGGGAAAGGGTTAAAGGAAGATATAGCCATATAAGGCAAAACAGCCCCGCCCCTGGTGGCCATGTTTTTCAACCAATTAACATGGCTTGAAAGAATCTGATTGAGGGAAGATTTCTACATATTATTTGAAAATTGACCAACCAGTTTGGAAGGATAATTTGTTCTATTGGTTACTATGTAAACTAGAATTGTGCATGGATCAACAAAAAATGAAGGAATTTTGGTGAATACATTGAGAGTGCTTTCTGTGAAGTTTCATCCCAATTGATCTACTGGTTACAGAGGGAAGATTTTGATGCAAGTATAACAGACGCTGAATGCCAGAAAAAGGGCGATCTCAATACAAGAGGGCCATGAAGGTACTGGATCGCTCACCGGAGTCTTGAAATGTGATTTGTCATGCCAACCACAACAACTCATTTTTCAGTCAGGAAAGCCAATACAAGAGACCCAAGAGGACCACAGAGCGAAAAAAAACACACCCTATGTTGCCAGTCTTTTGTCAAGTTAATATGACATCCAAGAAATGTTTATTTACTAGTTAGTATTTAACAAGAGTTTTTCGCTATATATCTCTATGTAAAACAGGTGACCCCCAGGGCCCAGGAGAATAATTTGAACAATCTTGGTAGAAGAGCACTAGACTACTGTACTCACAATATATCTAAGCTTTAGGCCTTTCGTTTCAGACTAGAAGAAGTTTTTCCCTATATATCTCTTTATAAAACAGGTGACCCCTGGGGTGGGGCCAGTTTTGACCCAAGGGACATAACTTTTCACTATAGCCATATAAGGCAAAATAGCCCCGCACTGTGGCTGCTATGTTTTTCGACCGATCAACATGGCATGAAGGAATCTGATAGTGAGTCACTTAAGGAACAGTTCTACAGAATTATTTAAAAATCAGCCAGACTCTTTCGGAGGAGAAGTTTTTTTAAGTTTTCATATAAGCCATAAAAGGCAAATTAGCCCTTTTGCGACCGATCAACATGGCTTGAATGAATCTGATAAGAGGGTCATCCAATGAATATTTTTACAAAATTATTTGAAAATCTGCCAACCAGTTTGGGAGAAGAAGATTTTTCAAGTATTTAAGTCGTTGCCATGGAAACCAGAATTCTGCATGGATCTCAAAAATTTGAAGGAATTCTGGCACGAAGAACGCCGGACAAAAGGCGATCACAATAACTCACCTTGAGCACTTCAAATGAGACGATTTTTGAAGTTTTCACTATATATACATATAAGGAAAACAAGCCCCGCCCCCTGACAGCCATGTTTTTCAAAGGATCAGAATAATTTCAACAATCTTGGTAGAGGGTCACCAAAGGTTCATGTGTGCTAAATTATTAATAAATCAGGCAGGTACTTTTGGACAAGAAGATTTTTTGTAAGTTTTTACACTGCACATTTGTACCAAATTATCTTTAAATCGGGCTAGTTCTTTTGAACAAGAAGATTTTTAAAGTCTTAACAATGCACATATAAGGAAAACAAGCTCTGCCCCCCCTGGCAGCCACGTTTTTCAAGGGATCGGAAATATTTGAACAATCTTGGTAAAGGGTGCCCCAACGAACATTTGTGCTGAAAATAATTTTCAAATCAGACCAGTATTTTTGGACAAGAAATGTTTAAAGTTTTGGCAATTTTCCTCTTTTCTAATTCCGCAGCAAGTTCTACTTGAAATTAAATTCTTTCAACAACTTTGAAAGGGGATCACCTAAGGATCATTTCTGTGGAGTTATTTTGAAATCAGTCTATTGGTTTAGTAGGAGAAGTCATAGGGGGGGGGGGGGGGGGGGGGGAATTTTCTAAATTACGTGATCCACCATATAAACTTACTGTTTTGCGGAAAAACTTTTTTCCAGATTTTTCATCCATACATAAATCACCTGAGCCGAAGGATCCTTTTGAAAGTTTCTTCTCAGAGAAAAAGTTGATACCTTCTTTGTACAAGTCACCTGTGGGTTCAAATCCCTGTAAAGAGGAGAAATCACTTATATAAAAAATTTCTCTATTTTCAACAGGTTGAAAAAAAGGATATATTCAATTCTTACATTTTCAAAAGAGTGAGGGGCCCGGAGACATTCAGAACTAAAATAGACTGTCCATGACTTTCATTTCATTAGAATACAATAAATGAAATGTAATGGATTCTTATAAATTAATTTCAAGCAAGGGCTAGGTTGCAACATTTCTGACACAGATTATGTTCAAATTTGTTCTGGCTTGTAGATCTCATTGTCATAAAAGATAACATCCAGCCCTTAAAAGCTTGTTTAAAAAAAAATCTCGCCGTATAAGCAAAATGTACGGTGCATATCAATATATGGTGAAGCAATGATCAGTTAACAATGTCCCACTTACATGTACAGATTCATTAACAGAAAAACTTTTTTCAACACATTATGACACATAGAGCAATTTTTATATTTGTCATTATGTTTTAACGTCTTATCAATGATAATACTTTCACTTTTGGATTTTCCATTCTTTTGCCTAGATTAATGTAGTTATCTGCTTCAGATTTGTTATAAAGAGTAAAAAGATGACATTATGTAAATGCATTTTTATTAGGGATGGCAACAAATACCAAAATTAGTATTTAAATATTCGATCACAAAGTATTCGAATATTCGACCCATTTGTGCATGCTTCGCCAACAAAGAGTTTATAAATGCGTTATTTGCTGTAAAGTTATCTTACTGTTGTCTTATTTTGTTCAAGTTCCAAGACTTGCATTTACATACATGTCTGTTCAACCCGTGAATTTTAAAGAAAACAATGTTAGTGAATAATTTGTCAGTGAAGTGTTCAGATTTTAATCAATTGATCACTTGCTTCATTTTTTTTTACGAAACATGTAGTTCTGATAACCATATGTATACAACTGAAATTCCATTGAAAATGTCATGAATTGTTCTAAATTCTCAAATATTTTCAAAACATGACAAATTGGACTAGGACAGTCATTTGAGTAGAAATGTGGCACTGCCCATTTGGGGGCAATTTTACCTTCTCTTGCTGTATTATAACTGAAACATTGTTGACAATGGGCACAAAGTATTCCCAGCACCGGATTGCTTATCAACATAAATAAGAAATTGGATAATTGTACGGCCAGATTTGATTGATGTATAATTAAATAAAAACGTAACTACATGTTATACAAGTTGAAGTTACGGCATTTTGGAACGAAACCATCAGTATTTTATTGATCATTTTAATAGCCCAAAGCAAGGATTATCAGTTTGACAGTGTATATACAGTATTGACACCTTATACAATACGTGTAAAATGGACCATCGGTAACCCTTTGCTTGCTGTTTTTAACAAAAAAAACGTGGGTAAATATTTCAAGTATCGTCAATTTGATTTATATATATATATATATATTAGAATACTCCTGGTTTTAATCGAATATTCGAATCATGATATAGTATTCAAATATTCGTTGCCATCCCTAATTTTTATGTATCGGCAACATTGTGGTTCATAATGAGTAATTTTTCCTTTTGCCAAAATATTTTCAACTTAATAAAAAGTTTCCATATTTTTGTCTTCATGTTACAAAAGTAGTCAGCTCCAATTTTGTTGTATGTGGGAAAGAAATAATCATACCTCTTCCACTATAGCTCCAGTTGATCCAAAAGGCAGTCTTAAAATGTTTTCTGCCAGATCAACCACGCCTACTTCACTTGTACGCTTAACCAACCTGAAGCAAAATGGAACATTTTTGAATAACAATGTTTATCTTGAAATACATTCCCACTATCTCCATCTCTGAAGGCTTGACCCTTTCCCACTTGACTCATTCTGATGCCTCTGCAGCAGATGACTTTTGAAAACATCGTGTCAAAAGAAGAAAATTGTCAAAACAAGCAATTTCTAAATGTTTTCAATTTGATTCAATTTTATTCAATAATTTTACTTATATATTCAATAATTCATATTTTTGCTCAGATGTTTGAAAGTAAGTGGGAAATGGTTAAGTCATTGTTATGACTATTAGAAGATAGGGCAGGGACCAAACCATAACATTCTGCACTGCTTTGACTGAAAATCTTTCGAGATCCTCAAAATTTAAAATCTTCTTTCTTTAGATCAGCTTCTATGGTCTGGCTACTTGTTGTTTTTTATTGCAAATGTGTATACATGTTGGACAGGTATGTCTCATAACATAACCCCCGAATTTGGCTATTCTGTATGAATCGACATTTCTTGTCTGTAACTGAAGTAAATAAAACAGTGTATGGTCTTCACATAGAGGTCCAGATAACGATACTATTTTTTGCAGACGCATTTTGACAACACAATGGAACAGGCAACTTTTGAAAAATGGAGAAATTGCTCATCACTCAAAATGTTTTCATGATAAAATATTAATGAAAAGATATTTAGGTTACTAATTAAGCTCATACCCAGGTATGTAGTTTTCTATTTGGGGTTGGAAAGACGGTTTCTTTGAGATGTCCAGGTCAGGAGTTTTAAACCCATCCAGTAAACCATTTTGCTCCTGATTTGGTGAGAGTGGTGGCAGTGTCCAATCATCCAAACGTTTGGGATGCTTCTTCAGAGACACGAAGTCTCCGGTTCGTAATCCTAGCTTGTGTTGGGGATAGTTCTTCAGCTTTACTGAAAAATGTAACAAGAATGACTGTACAATAGCAATCATCTGCTTTTCAAACCTCTGCAGTACACAAATTTGGAAAGTATTTAAGAAATGACCAGAATTCAAACCATTTTATCTGTTCAATAATTGAAATAGTATATATCTCATTTTAAAACATGATCTTATAATGAAAAAAGAAATATAATATAAGAAAAGATAAGAAATAAAATTGCCAACATTGTGGGAAATGGAAAAATTGCTTAATTTCAGCAATTTCTATATAATCTTTATTTCTCTTGTTAATTCTTTTATCCTCTATATGGTAGCTTTATTTTGATCCAAACAGCTTCAACAAATCAACAGCTGCATACTAATGATGTCTGTACAAGGTCAGGGTTTAGAGTAGATCTATGCAAATCATTTACCCTCTCACAATCTGTGACAGATACAAAAAATCTGCAGCAGATGACTGGCAAAACTATGGAAAACCTCAACAAATTTGTAATAAAGTTGAAAACATTGTGACAAAAGGAACAACGGCTCATTATCATATGTAACAATATGTCTCATACAAGCAACTTCTTTTTTCTTACCAAAATGTGTCTGCAATTAAGTGGTCAAGTGTTAAAACTAATTTGCTGGGGACCTTTTTCAGGTCAGTTAGCAGTCTCCTGAATGCACATGTACTTTCCTTTGAAGATAATTTCCATATATTTGCGTAGATGTTTTTAAAGGCTTCTGCTGTAAAATGGTTATATGTTGGAAAGGGTAAAAGGACAGATAGAAAATGTTCTTACATTCTGTGCTGGGGTCCATCATTTCTGTTCCTGCTAAAAGGGAACCCAACAAGGGCCCTTTATCTCGTTTTAAAGGTGTACTCATCTGTCAAATCTGAAAATAGATAGTAACAAACTTATAATATACACTTAAACCTGATAGTAACAAACTTATAATATACACTTAAACCTGATAGTAACAAACTTATAATATACACTTAAACCTGATAGTAACAAACTTATAATATACACTTAAACCTGATAGTAACAAACTTATAATATACACTTAAACCTGATAGTAACAAACTTATAATATACACTTAAACCTGATAGTAACAAACTTATAATATACACTTAAACCTGATAGTAACAAACTTATAATATACACTTAAACCTGATAGTAACAAACTTATAATATACACTTAAACCTTTCCCACATACAACAACTCAGCAGTAGACGACTTTGAAAACATATTAGCAAAAAAAAACAGAAAATAATATTTTTTTATAAATAAAAGAAAGACGCCTGCATTATATTTATATACCAACCTAATAAAGGTATTTGCTATATTGTTTCTTTAAATCCAAATTAACAAGACATGGTGTTTAAATGAAACATAATTATGGCACCTGCAAAAACAATAAGTCAATAAGTGAGATGGAGAACGACAGAGTAATGATACCTATGTCCTTAAGTAACTTAACCAGGGTTAAGTTAAGCAAGTTTAAGTTTTGGCAAACTATGACCTTGACCAAGGTAATTGTGATGTTGAATAATGGAAACAAATATGTTTTGATAAACTTTTATGAAGATTAAATGAAAAATGTAGGCTCTACAGTCAAAGTTAAGTTTTGAGTTTAAGTAAACTAACAAAGGTCAAAGTTCTGCCAAATTATGACCTTGACCTTGAAAATGTTGACGTTGAATGATATCCCATGACTCAATAATACATCCGACAAAGTTTCATAAAAATTCCAGGAAGGGTTGCTGAGATATAACCAAGCTTGCAGGGTTCTCCCCAGACAATTTTGAAGCTGTAGTGTGTTTCGCCGGGGGTTGAGGGGGCCCCTTACGGGTCAAGGGCAGGGCCCTTGTCAGCGACCAGGGGCGAAGCCCAAGGAAGCTCCTGGGTTTACTTGAAATGAAAGCCCTAAATTCAATTTCCTGAGCAAATAAAAGAATGAAATTAACTTGGAATCCAATGCAGTCTTGAGAAAATCAGTAAGTGTATGAATATAAAATATAAGAGTATTCATTTTTTTTTAATGAATGGCGAATGGTGAAAGGAAATTCTAATCTTCAAGAGTGGATAAGGTGGAAACTGACAATACACACAAATTTCTATTTGAATTTCACAAGAAAGAACGACCCCTCAAGATCAATTGGATGATTGCTTATTAGAAAACATTGTGAGAAATTGATGAAATAGATTTTCAAAAAAAATATTAGAAAAGAAGCAAATTGTCACAAAAAGCTCCTTTCTCAATAATGTTATTATTTCATTTTCTACCATTACACTTTGAAACCAGTAGATGTTTTATAAGATATACATGTATTATGCTATCTTCTTTAGTCATGTGTCATAATCTATCCAGCATAAAATTTATCAACAAGATTGGCTTGGTCATGATTCATTACATTCCCATATTTCATTTTCTCAAACCACATGCATTATGGGTGCAGGAATAATTTCAGATATTGTCTGTCAGTGCTTTCATTTTAAACACCAGTAAATAAAATATTATGTAGTGTATTGTATTATCAAGACACATTTAGTGCACTTAACTTTCACAATGACAATTTTCAAACAAATACGAATGAGTGTAGGTAATACTTTCTTGTATGACATTTCCGATTTTCAGAAAGAAGGAAATGCACAAAAACCCATTACAATATGTATTTTCTCCTTCAGTCTTCATTATTCTTTTATCTTCGGTAAAACTAAAAGAAATAAACTAAAATGGACAAAAAAAGTATTTAGTTTTATAGGTAAGTCTTTTTTGACAGCTGACTGTGAATTTGATAGATCTTTAAGGCAAAAAATCGGCAATCAAAAAATAATTTCCAATGGATTCGTGTAAACAAAAACACAATCTTCGAACATTTAAATTAATATAGGGACATTCTTTAATCATATCAAGTTGTTTGTTGAAATTATTTTCCCCTAAGCTGCAAGAAATGAAAAATAGTATTTATTTGCATGAAGGCGTGATCGAGTGTCAATTCTGGGAGTGGGTAGGGTATACTACGCATTCTCGATAGTGATTGGCCTAAATCTCGAAGTGGGTTAATCTGACGGTCACGTGACCTACTCTTATCTAAAGATGGAGGGGAATTGCCTGCAGCGATGGTGGTTTGATAATGCTTGTGTACTTGACTGCGACGGATCCAACAACCCTTTATCTCTGCCAACAGTCAGTGGTGTATAATTAAACCCTTATCCCTTAAATCACAGTATTTTTTAAGGTGTATCGCTATGGAAATTAAGCTGTAGCGGCAATTTCAAGGCGTAGCGCTAAATGTTTTTTTTTTTTAAGCTGTAGCGGGCCCGATACGCCATAAGGGTCTGGGGAGAGCACTGCAAGGTTAAGTTACCCAACCAAGGTCAAGCTCTTGTCAAATTATGAACTTGAATGATGTTCCATGACCCAACAATACATCTGACAAAGTTTCATAAAATTCCAGCAGGGGAAACTTCTGAGACAGAGATGTCGGTGATATTACCAGTCTCACCAGGCGACCAAATCCGCCTGAGCACATTACGGTGACCTCTTCTTAGGACATTGAAGCATGAGGTTTCAAGGTCGTGTTCAATATCCTGACAGGAATAGCAGCCAGGCTGTGCATACTGTAGCGTAGCCTCATACAATTAGGGACTGATGTCCGGGATCATTTACTTGGCATGAGCTCGTCCATAAAATGAACTGTGTATACGTTAAAATTATTACAGTTGAATAGACAGTAATCGTCAACAGAAACAGCAACTGTGGTAGTGTGCCCAATTTGCCTGAAGTAAGTTAGTAACTGTTTAGCAGTCAAGTCAGGAATGTATCAATATTCATTATCTTCAATTTGATCTAAACTACAAGTTATATAATATAAGTCTCTTGAAAACATTGTTGAAAAGGAAGGCATTGATCTTTTGATGCGATTTGCTTGGAACTACATATATTTTGGGATATCAAAATAACTAACCTTGTAAGTAAAACTTATTTTATGGGTATACTACATCTATGTTATAGGTTTTTCGAAAACAGTGTTGGAAAGAAAGGCATCAACAATTTATGTAATGTATTTTTCTGTTTTTCCTCAATGTTTTCATTTGAGTTTGAGGCGAATAAAGGGAATCCATTACCCAATACTTTCAGAGTTCCCATTCACGTAGACTATATATATATACGTGAATCACGTAGAAAAACAAATAATCACGCACATTTTAGACTACAAACATTAAAAGTGAAAATACTGTACGTACGGAATATAAGTCTAGAATAATAAAAATAGGTGTTTCAGATGGTAAAAGTAACACAATCGTCTAAATTTCGCGAGAAAAACAAGTTATCAAAAGAGGTTTTCCCAAATACTAAATATAGACAATATGTCATCGTAACATGTCATCGTAATCACAGGAGTCTGACGTTTTATAACAGTCTATATATATATATAAAAAAAAAAAAAACGTATACTATAAAAAAACACGTGTTTTTTATAGTATACGGGTTTTTTTTTTTTTATATATATATATAGACTGTTATAAAACGTCAGACTCCTGTGTCGTAATCGACGATATCGGAAGTACCTGAGCAGTTGCCCGCCCATTAAAAGCCATTCGGAATAACTCGGTGATGAATGCTTCACCAACGATGAAGGATTACGGAATTATCCGAGGTGTTCCGAATGATTAAAAGTATCAATAACTTTGTCAATGCTCGGATTAAACCGTAAAGGTCATACACGATGACGTATGTACTGACTGGTGTCAGGTTTGTTTACGGGTAATAATTGTAAAGTGTCTTACCTATCTTTCTAATGTACTTGCGTAGTTTAACGTTGATTAAGCCAATGACTTGGAAATCGTGTGTACTCCTAGACTTCCGCGTTGGAATGGGCAGTATAGTCTGGTTCCCGACTTCCTATGATAGTAATAAGGGGAAGGAACTCCAGACTATGGGCAGTAGACCCGCAAATACAATCTCCTTCGCAGAGTTGTCGTTCCTTACACTCACCATACATGTACGTCTACAGTACCGAGAATGAGCGACAGACCAGACTGGTTCGCGTAATCACCACACTTGCAACGCCTTCGTAAACGAGAGGCAGTCTACTAATGATGTCTGCTACTGAAAGTTTGTTTGATTTTAGATTTGACAAAGCCAAAACTACTCGACAGAAGGTCGAAGAAGACTCCCCCGTCCAGTTAGTTCAAAAGTTGACACAGACGCCTGTCCCCTCCAGAAAAAAACAACGCGTGAAATGGTTTCAAAATAGCTGGGTGTCAGAATGTTCATGGTTAAGACTCCGGGAAATTGTTTGTACTAAGAACAAGACTGCATTAACTCATAGAAGCATGATAACGTATCAGCTTGATAGACGCTTGCTTTTCAATTGTCCGCTTCAAATTATTAAAAAAATCAAAGCGCCGAAGGCACTTTGTGGCGATCTTGTAGAAAATCCTGCAAAGTAACAAGCAGTTTCGCAGATATTAAAATCAACAGGACCAAGATCATCCAAATTATATCACCTTCTAACACATTAGTGATGACTTTATGGGTCCAGAAAACGTAAATGAAATGAAAGCTGTTGATTCTTACAAGCAAAGTGTCTCAACAAACCCCTACACTGTTAACAATGTCCAGGCCGGAGAAGTCATTCCTATCAAACAGTACTTATGTTGACCTTTGACCTCTACGAGTGACCTTATCATTTGAGGTACAGGCCTGAATTTGGTGCACGACACACCACCTCATCATGGTGCACTTTTGTGCCAATTTTCTTAGAAATCCAATATGCATTGTTAAGATGCGGGTCGGACAGACAGATTCATAGACGCACGGACACACTCACCGAACAGCCATATGTCGAGCTATCCAAAAGCGGACTCGACAACAAGTGATTTCAGAAAGTAAAATGGTTATCAACAGCCAATAAACAGCAGGCTATTGAACAACACTTTCCAATAATCAACACATTTGCAAAGGCAGAGCTGCTCCTATTGATACATTTGTTTTAGCATTACATTCTATAATTTGTTTCCTGTCTTTCTCACACCAGTACTCACTACTCCAAAAAACATTTTTTCCGAGCAACTGGCTGCTTTACCACAAATACTGTTAGCCCATTGGTGGAAGACGAATGCCGCTTTTCACAGTGACCTTTGTCAAACGTCGGAAAGAATGTTGGCCGTGCAAGGGTTCGAACTTAAAACCCCTGGGTTGGGTTAGGAGTGCTCCAGTTAGAGATCAGACAAATACTGTCAAAATAATTTTCACTAATTAAGGGGATATAGCTCTGGCATAACTGGAGAAAGTTGACTTGAAAGTGAGTCTATCCCTGAAATTATTCTCATATACAGTCAAACCTGTGCTAAAGTCAGTATTTGTTTAGCAATACCCCGTCTATAGCAAACATTTTTTTATTTACAATTACTCATTTTCTGCACAAAAGACCCTGTAATTAACCCTTTCCCATATACAGATGCTTCTGCAACGCCTCTGCAACAAACAACTTTGGAAAACGAACAATTTCTTCTTTTGCTACAATTTTTTCAATTCTGTTTAGTAATTACCTACATTTATAGAGCTTTTACGTGTTTTTGCCTTGATATTCCCAAAGTCATCTGCTGCAGATGTGTTGTATCTGGGAAAGGGTTAAAGACCACCTGGGTGTTCTCTTCCCATGGACGGTCTTTAAAAGTAAGAAAGGAAAATGTTCGTCTAACTTCTCATTCTTAAACCTATCCCACATACAGACGCTATCCGGTTTATTACTTTTGTTAAAGGGTTTTTGTATGAGAATTCTGGCACAAGCAGGTGATGCCTGCTTCTTGTTCGTCTAACTTCTCATTCTTAAACCTTCCCCACATACAGACGCTATTCGGTTTATTACTTTTGTTAAAGGGTTTTTGTATGAGAATTCCGGCACAAGCAGGTGATGCCTGCTTCTTCTTCTCAAACGTATGGACCGAGCATCTATTGTCATGTTCTTACAAGAAGCAAGATCAAGTATTACTATCAGTTATTTTCAATTATATAAACTATTTTAAGAAAACATCTCAGCAACTCTATATCGCTTCTGATTAAGTGTTAAATAAATGTATTTGTACTATATTCAACATAGAATCTAAGAATAATGTAATAATTTCTGAATTACCTCCCTTTATATCAAAATTCCATTCACGCTCTATTTACAATGTAGGTTGTTTTGCCAACCAAACATCGGGTGACATAACGGGCACCTGTTTACTACGTCACTCCTCAACGGGTAGTATGTCTCGCGCAATAATATTCTTTGTCTCCAAACACGAAGAAGGCTAATGTTTACAATTTTTAACTCAACTACATGTTAGTTCGATAGTTCTAAAAGCTTAGTATCCATTTTGAACCAAAATAGCACTGACTTTATTATTGTTAACCATGTCTCTGCAGGAATTATGGAACTATTTGGCGGCAAACGTTTCTGACGTACTACCGAAATCTCCCTGTATATTGATCTTCTTGTGTCATAGTACAGTGGCTATTGTTACCACAATCGCCACAAAAACTGACCGAAATCAACAATGAATTGGATACGATAAATAAAGAATCGCAACGTTTTCGGTGCCGTATATTCATTCAGGTGTAGCTCGTTTACCGAATTTGATAGTTAATCGAATCAAATATTTAACGAAATATTTATTCATACAATAAGTATAGGGAGTTGAGTGATATTTCGATTTGTTTTTACCGATTTCGTCTAGTCAATTTAACCGCGTTTTGGGAGGGAAAAAAATGGCGGACGATTCAAATTATTTGAGCTTTATTTATAGAATGATCTACACATCCAGGTTTATCTTTCATCCTTTCTCACTGTACTATCGATCGACCATAAACAACTTCAAATTGATATGTTGTATCTACTCTAGTCATTGTCACATATTTTCATATAACATTGTAACCTATTAATCTTCAAAAGGAAAAACAAAGAATTCGTTGTGTATACATGTGTTTTATTTCAACATACACAGTTTGTTTCGGGGTTTTTACAATCTAACATCATGATATGTTGTACCCTCAGAAAAAAATGTCTGTGGGAACACTGATGTTGGCCTTCAAATAGATAACATAAGACATACATTTTATATAACGCATACCGAAATGATATTGTATTGAATAAATAAACTTGACCGCTATCCCGTTATGCACAGTAGCTGCATACAATCTACTTAATTAAACAGACAAAAATGGCAAATCTTCAAACCAAATCCTATTGTGTTCTGTTTTATTAGTTATTTGCTTAAATAATAATATATTTTGGTCACATATTGTATATACCAATACATTAAATTAACTATTTAAAACTTATGCTTCATATACACTGTTGTATATATTGCACAGGTAATGACCAGACTCTACCAGTCTCCAAGTTAACGAATACCACATTGCTATATTCATACGAAAATGAACTTAAATATACAAATACATGGAATGTTTTTATTTATTTGATGCTACGACACTATAAACCATTCATTTTAATATAAAAATACAACAAAACAGTGATATAACGGGATATTTGACCTCCAGACTCTACCAGACTCTGTTTAGGGATACCCTTCCAGTATTATATATCCCATTATCTGCTCATTGTAAGATGAATTATGATATAATGACAACTTTCTGATGCCTTTCAACTTAAACATAAATTCAACGTATACGCCGATGCGTCAATAGGTGGTGCAGGGTTAAGGGACAACTTGACTAGGCCAGCCTGTCCCTCGGCTGTATTTGGTATACGTTTGACCGTAAAGCGTCTTTGCAAGTGTAGGATGCTTTGTCCATTGCATTACCATTAGTATGGGAATCCTAATGTACGGAGTTGCCTTGGCTAGCGAGGATGACCTATATCAAGAGGTGTTGCGCTTACATGGAACATGCACTGTAAAACACAGCAATTCATGTATAGCCCCATTATAATTATTAAGAGCAGTTTCTCCTTTGTGACACTGTTTCCAAGTGATCTGCTGTAGATGTGTATGTGGGAATGAGTTGAATTTTTTTAACCCTAGCTTAAGATTCCAAGTATCTTTATAAGTTCATCATGGATAAATATTACATAAAAACAAATTTCCCATGAGAGAATTTTTGTATTGAAGACAAACAAAAAGAAAAGTACGGCAAGAAAAATAGAAGAAGCACAAATTGAGGAAAAGCTATGTAAGAACAAGAGGGCCATGATGGCACTGGATCGCTCACCAGAGTAACTAATCGATGGCTCAGCGCAATACTATGCTAACTCTATATTTTTTCAAAGTTGGTTTTATTATAAATTTTGAACAATGATCAAACTCTCCTGGTTCACTCAAAAGTTCTTGATTATATTCTAAGTATTTAACAAGGATATTTGAATTTCAAGAAAATATGCTAAGTCAAATCATTCTTTTTTTGAGTGCAAAACTATAGCTAAGTAGAGTTAGCTATAGTTTTGCACCGACAATATCATAAATTTAAAAAAAAATGTTAGTGCAAAACTATGACTAACTTGACTTAGACATAGTTTTGCACTGAGAAATAGTATAAATCATATACATGTTTCTCTCTTTTGTCCTATTTTAAAACATGTAAAATAGAAAAAAGTGTTTTTAAAACAACAGAAATGTTCTTTATAATCAAGAAAGCCTCAAAATGGACACAATAAGCCCTGGAGGAGATATTAATCAAAGGGAACAATGTTTATTACAATGTAGTAACAGCCTCATCTGGTGTACAGAAAGAGGAGTATCTACTTGTGACTTGTGAGTGATCTTCCAAATCAGTGGAGCAGTATTAAAATATGATGCAGGTTCAATTTTAAGTGTTAAACCTTATGTAAGTTTGCATCAAACCATAAGAAAGATAAAACAAATCCTTTTCTTAACAATGAAATGCTTAGTAACACCTCATTCAAGTAACAAAAACAGTATGGTAGAAACCAATGGAAATGTAGTGTTCACATCACACTGTAAGTTTGAAAACTTGATCCTGTTTTGATCAACATTTGCATCAAGTTTGGGTGACCCAGAAATTGAATTCATAACATTTGAAGCCACTCATGTAGATATTGTGTAGAATACATGTACTGATACAAGTGAATCAGATGATATTGAAGTAATAATTGTTCTGACATATCAGAAGGAGTATATTCCTATATTCTTCAAATAATTAATTGATTGATTGATTGGGGTTTAACGCCGTGTTTAACAATTTCTCAGTTATATCACGGCATCCAGTTCACCTACTCATGCATTTCCTGGTTTTCTCACACCAGTATTCCACACAACAATCTTCCCAAGCAACTGGTTGCTTTTCCACATAGACTTAGCCCTATGGTGGAAGACGAATGACGCATGTCGCATTGACTTTTGTCAATCCTCTGAAAGAAAGTTGGCCGAGCCGGGATTCAAACTCACAACCCCTGGATTAACAGCCCGCGTCGCTACCGGGGCTCGGCATTCAAATAATTAAAGACACAAACGATGAGAAAATCAAAAGGATTGAAGAATAACTACAACAATGTAGTTACGGTGATGACAGTGAACATAGTTTAATGTCTGTTCATAATGACTATGAACTTTCTACAGCTGTGTCATCTGAAGATGACATCCCATTATCTAAACTCTCAAAAATCTTGAAGTCTGATACTCTCGGTTAGATTTAGAGCACATCTCTTCTGGTATTGAATAAATGTTCTCACAATTTGAGAAGAAAATGTTGAATGAAACTTACTAAGAATCAAGTTTAGCCAATTGCAAACTGAATTGAGTAGAAAGGTGTATGATATAAGGAAAATTAAATCTAGTTGATAAATCAGTTTCACCAAATGAAATGGAGCTCAGTTACTGTTATAAAGTAGAAAGGGGATCTAATAGTAAAGTAACTGACAAAACACTAATGGCCCAAGTTGAAGAAATTGTTCCAACTATTGTTGAGAGTGAATAACAACAGTGCATTGATTTTGAAAATGAAGATATAGTTGAAGACATTAGATGGAAGACTGCAAAGTTAGTAGCTGATCAGAGTGAAATACAATCATGTCATGGTTCAGGGTTTGGGCATGGCTGCAGAAATTATTGTAGAAGGGTCTATGAAGAAGCTATGGGGTAAGCATTACAATTGACTGGTTAGTGTCAGGATAAATGGACCAGTAGTACTTGTAATTTACCCGGGAAATGATGTGATATAACTTAAAAATTGTGGCATTAAACACCAAACAATTGGAAGTTGGGAGATGCAATATGACAAAGGCAGTTTCTTTTTAAGTACTCTGCTCAACAGAAGAAGAAAGTAATAAACAGTCCAGTACCATAGGTCAGAAATGAGTTAATTCATTTATGTGGATTTTGTCATTAAATGGTACAAATATTAGGGTTTGCAAGACATTTTTTCTCCAAACTTTGAATATTTCTCCTCAGAAAGTTCACATAGCCTTTAAAAATGCCCATATCATTATTCAAACTGTAGAGTCACACACAGAAGGACAATTATTCTGTCCGTGCCTCTATTGAAAGGGCAAGTAGTCAAATTAGTGTGTACACAACCTAATTTGTAAGAACTGCATGTCATAAAAATCCAAACCATGCTCAAGCCCCAGTCCATCCGACCGCCCGTACTAAAATTTGGCCGATCCGGGGTCAGATCTGTGTTGGGTCCTGGATGGTCTGTCATGGTCAGGTACACCACCCCGGCAATTTTAAACTCTTTAAAATTGCCGTGGTCATCCGGGACCGACCAGGAGGATTCTTTAATTCGGGGTAGTCTGAGACGGTCTGTATAGCGACCGTGTTAGCTCCAGGAAGCTGCCATGATGGTACCTGGGTCAGATCCTTGTTGGCTCCGTGTTCATCCGTTGAGGTGCCGTGTTGGGTCCGGGCTGGTCCGGGGTGACAATGTTTTGCGACTTAATTTCACCCAGGATCATCCCAGATCAAGATATCTATTGATCCGGGGTGTACAGTGTTGCTTTGTGTTGAGTCCAGCTTACGTGTGACTGTAGCTTTAGGAAATGAACTTGTCATATTTTTTTACTTCAAGTCTGTTTCCAAAATACTCAATTTTTTATCAGGATTAAGAAAGGAACAAGGTTTTTGGACAGAGTCAAAATAGAATCTAACAATTCCAATATAGCAGAAATTTAGTATGATAACAATGGTCCAGTAGACTCAGTGGTTAAGAAGGTCAAACACTGTTCTGAATTAGATTGTGAAAGATATTGAGCTAAATATATTGCAAAAGGACTACTCCATGATTACATTTGAGAAGTACAAAGAGCTCATTTCCCTACGTAGTAAATATATTGCAAAAGGACTACTCCATGATTACATTTGAGAAGTACAAAGAGCTCATTTCCTTATGTAGGTAGGGTGTGATCCCTCATTCCCATTACATCGTTCTATGCAGTCATTTCTCATGAGATTCCCAACTAATTCATAGTACTGTAAGGCTATTTTGTTACCAATATGTACTTAAACAATCCTACAACAGTTTCTGTTTGTTGTAATAATGTACTTTTGTTACAATGATATGCTCACAAATATGTTGTGAATAAATAAGTTAACAACATAACTATTTGACTCTTTGCTCCATAGTTATTATCTTGAACAGTCCACCAAATTGAAAGCATTAATTCACAACTTATCAATAATGGGTGAATAATATGTTCACATTAACTGACAGAGTTGAAAATTTATGAAGGAAAGGTTCAGATTGCTCGTTATGAGCGATCTTAAATTTTCTTCACTGTTCCCAAAGACCTTCTTATCCTACAACTATTCCTACATTGCTTCCAAATGCCTCCTACATTGCTTCCAAATGCCTGCGTTATTGGATGCGAGGAAATACAGTTTTATGGAGCAATGAATAAATAGTTTGAGGGCCATTTTATCAAACATTTTATGATAAATATTGGTAATCCTGCTCCATAGTCATTTTCTTGGACTGTACTAACTTGGAAGCATCAAGTCACCACTTATCAGTAATTAATGAATAATGGTTACATTTACTGACAGTGTGACAAACAGTACAGGAAGATTTCAGATTGCTTCCTACACTGTTTTCAAAGGCATACTGTATTGGGTGCCGGAAAAGGCAGTTTTATGTAGCATTTTTTTTAAGATTTAATATATTTTTTTGATAGCATTTTGTTTGAAAAGGCAAAATAAAGTTATATAATTATCAAAAGATTGAAATTTAAACTCTTCCTGCACCCTTTTCCACTCTGTCATTAAATATAAAAATAATTTAGCCATTACTGATAAGTGGCAAATAAATGCTTTCAATTTAGAAAGAGTCCAAGAAAACTCTTATGGAGCATGTTTTATTTATTGCATTATTTAAACTTCAAAAAAACAACTCAAATAATTGATTTTAAACTATTAAGAAAGAGTTTCAGATTAAAAAGAATATGATCATTAGTTTTTAAACATTTATCAGCATATAGAACAGAAAAAATACCTACAAAATATCAAAAGGGAAAACATGTAAACAGTTTTTAGCTCCACTGGCTGAAAGCCAGTCGAGCTTATGTCATGGCGAATTGTCCGTCGTGCGTCCGTGCGTGCGTGCGTGCGTGCGTTAACTTTTTCCTTTAAACGACTTCTTCTCCCTAACCACTTGGCCAATTTGGTTGAAACTTCATGGGAAGCATCCTCTCAATGTCCTCTACTAAATTCCTTCAATTTTTTTTGATCCATTCAAAATTCTGGTTTCCATGGCAACCGAAAGAAACAAATAGTGAGAACTTAAAAAATCTTCTTCTCCGAAAGTGTCAGGCCGATTTTCAAATAATTTTGTAGAAATGTTCCTTGGGTGACCCTTTATTAGATTCCTTCAAGAAATTTTGATTGGGCGAAAAACATGGCCGCCAGGGGGCGGGGCTTTTTTGCCTTATATAGCTATAGTGAAAACTTAAAACATCTTCTTCTCAAAAAGTGTTCAGCAGATTTTCAAATAATTATGTAGAAATGTTCCGTGGGTGACCCTCTATCAGATTCCTTCAAGCCATGTTGATTGGTAAAAAAACATGGCCGTCACAGGGCGGGGCTATTTTGCCTATATGGCTAAAGAGCAAACTTAAAAAATCTTCTCCTCCAAAAGTGTCAGGCCGATTTTCAAATAATTTTGTAGAAATGTTCCTTGTGTGAACCTTAATTAGATTCCTTCAAGAAATGTTGATTGGGCGAAAAACATGGCCGCCAGGGGGCGGGGCTTTTTTGCGTTATATAGCTATAGTGAAAACTTAAAACATCTTCTTCTCCGAAAGTGTTCAGCCGATTTTCAAATAATTTTGTAGAAATGTTCATTGGGTGACCCTCTATCAGATTCCTTCAAGCCATGTTGATTGGTCGAAAAACATGGCCGCCAGAGGGCGGGGCTATTTTGACTTATATGACCATAGTGAAAACTTAAAAAATCTTCTCCTCCGAAAGTGTCAGGCATATTTTCAAATAATTTTGCAGAAACATTCCTTTGGTGACACTCTACAAGATTCCTTTAAGCCATGGTGGTTGGTAAAAAAAATAGCCACCACAGGGCAGGGCTGTTTGGAGATTTTATTTTTGCCTTATGGCCGTGGAGCGATACTGGCCCTCTTGGGCCTCTTGTTTCACTCTCCTGTAAAATAATTGAAAATAGAGTTAGCCTAGTATTGCGCTGAGCCATCCAGTTGTGCCAACCGTATAGTCAATCACAATAACACATTTTGAGGTTAATTAAGCTAATACTAGTACTAGTGTTAAAATTATTTCCCTTCAATTTGGTCAAGTGACCTAGTTTTTGACTGGACATGATCCATATAAATACTTATCCTAGATATAGATCGTTTTATGCAATAAAATATATTGAATTGAATACTTATCCTAGATATCACCAAAATACACATTCTGACAAAATTTCAAGATTCTTCTTCAATTTGACCTATACTAGTTGCTGACTTCAAATGATCCAGTTTTGAACTTTGAGACAAGTTATATGTTATGATAAAACTTTCATGAAGATTGGATGCAAAATGTTGCTTGTAAAGGGTTAACAAGGCAATTGTTGACAATGCAGGCAGAACAAAAAGGGACCACAATAGATCACCTAGAACACTTCATGCTCGGGTATGCTAAAAATGGAAGAAGCACAAATTCATTTGAAATCATTAACATAATTGTCACATCATCTTTGGTACATGCTGGCAAATTCACAATATATCTTTCCCCTCCATACTTGTTTTTATATAACTTTTCAGGTTATCCACATCATTCATCTAACTTATCTTTTCCAATATACGACAAATCTGCAGAAGATAACTTGGAAAACCTCATAAATATGAAGTTTAAATAATGAAGAGAATTGAAAATTTGTAGCCAAAGGAGAAATTACTCATTACAAGGAATGTCTCCTTTGCCAAAAGGTTTTCAAGAATCACCTGTATCAGTTGTGTCAAATTGCAGCTGCATTTGGTAAGGGTTAATCTATTCCTGATGAGAGGACTAGATAAGGGGAGGTTAACTGGTCTTTCCCAACAATATTTCTCTTAAAACTCAACCAAACCCAATGTTGAGTACCCACAACATTGGACTTTGGTGACAAATAAGGATTTCAGAACATGAAAAACGCCCCTTATCTAGAGCTCTGGCTGATACAGACTACTTCTGATGTCTCTGCAGCCATCTTTGAAATTACTAGAAAAAGAGGGATTTATCAATGTTATCCCTCCTTCACATTATATTTTTATTTTCCAGATCATATTAACTATACAAATTGAATTATAATATATGTGTGTGTGAATATATATATATAGTTTCTGCCCAACTTCAAGTTATCGTAAATTAGCAGAATGTGATAATATTTTAGCAAGGCCTATGAAGGGGAAGGCTTCAGGTTTAGCTTTGATAGTTTTCCTTATTTAGGCTGAATTAAAAGAGCAGTTGGATTTCGGTCCTATTCCAATTTGAACAAGAACGCCAAATGTCACAAAATACGCCCGTCCTGTTTTTTTTGAGACCAAGTATAGCGATAATTGGTTGTACATCAGCAAAACTTAGAGAGCGGACACTGTTAGTACAGTTTTGGCCATTTCGAGGGACATACTTCTTCTCCTCAGTAACCACTGGGTCAATTGGGATGAAACTTCACAGAAAGCATCCTCTCAATGACCTCACCAGATTTCCTTCAAATTTTTGGGATCCATGCAGAATTCTGGTTTCCATGGCAACGAAATGAAAAAAACTTCAAAATTCTTCTTCTCCCAAACTGGTTGGCAGATTTTCAAATAATTCTGTAGAAATGTTCCTTGGATGACCCTCTATAAGATTCCTTCAAGCCATGTTGATTGGTCAAAAAACATGGCCGCCAGGGGGGGGCGGGGCTATTTTGCCTTATATGGCTATAGTGAAAACTTAAAAAATCTTCTTCTCCGAAAGTGTCAGGCCAATTTTCAAATAATTTTGTAGAAATGTTCCTTAAGTGACCCACTTTCAGATTCCTTCAAGCCATGTTGATTGGTAAAACAACATGGCCACCAGGGGGGCAGGGCTATTTTGCCTTATATGGCTATAGTGAAAACTTAAAAAATCTTCTCCTCCGAAAGTGTCAGGCTGATTTTTAAATAATTTTGTAGAAATGTTCCTAGTGTGACCCTCTATCAGATTCCTTCAAGCCCTGTTGATTGGTCGAAAAACATGGCCGCCAGGGGGGGCTATTTTGCCTTATATGGCTATAGTGAAAACTTAAAAAATCTTCTCCTCCGAAAGTGTAATTTTGTAGAAATATTCCTAGGGTGACCCTCTATCAGATTCCTTCAAGCCAAGTTGATTGGTCGGAAACTATGGCCGCCAGGGGGCGGGGCTTATATAGTTAAATTGAAGAAAAAAAAATCAGGTGAGCGATCCAGGGCCATCATGGCCCTCTTGTTATCAATAAAGTGAACTTGAGTCGTTTTCAATTGTCCCGATGAAGGGGTTTCCTATTTAAAAATACTTACCCCGTTACTGACAGGGTAGAATTTGCGATGGAAAAAGTATCGAAAACAAGAAAATCTCACCGATTATAGGGGTATGTAATATGTCAGTTATCATATTTTAATGCCCCAAATACAAAAATAACACTTATTTTTCGACAGTTGGGTATCTGGAGTTCAGTCGCTTAAAATAAGAGGACTATTTTAGCAAGACATTTGCTGCAAGCATGTCTTTCATCAAGATCAAATTGGAACATTTTATCCAGATGGTTAGTTTCCATCCGAGATGGACTATTAAAGGATCCTTGTAGATAAATAAGAGGACCATTTTAGTAAGATATTTGCTGCAAGCATGTCATTCATCAAAATCCTTATGGAACATACAACCTCAGATGGTTAGTTTTCATCTGAGATGGACTATATATATATATTTATAAGGATCATTGTAGACAAATAAGAGGACCATTTTGGTAAGATATTTGCTGCAAGCATGTCATTCATCAAAATCCTTATGGAACATACAACCTGCATCAAACAATTCCATATAAAACAATTAATTAGTATACCAGTACACTCCTGACTTGTTAAACACAACAACAGCCCATTAAATCAATTATCGGATGATTGGCGATGACCACACCAACAAACGTTACTATTAACGGATTAGTGTCAACATGTCCTGTATGGAGCATGTCGAGACCAGCATACCATACACTGGCCAATTGTCTACCTAGATTGGTAAAATTATGGGTCTAAATTATTTTTTTCCATACGTAATGACTTTCCGGGACAAACAGCAACCCTCCAGGACTCTGGGACGATATCACATGTATGCTTTCGTAAATGTTTGAATGCATTAACTTATATTCAAGAGACCTCACAGACAACACAAACCTTATCATCTTAAAGCTTCGTTTCTGGTGATGAAAGAGATAGAATGTCTAGAACTTAGAAAAACAAATGTCTGGCAAAAAGGGGCCAAAAAGTTGCATACCTGTTTCAGCAACATATTTCATCATCTGTTTATATAACTTATCCCTTCTCTCATATAGACGCTTTTTGAAAACATGGCGACAGAAGTAGTAATTGCTCAAAACAATAAATTTCTCCTTTTGTCACCATGTTTTCAAATTTATACAATCAAAGTCGTCTGCTGCAGATTTGTTGTATGTGGGAAAGCGTTAATTGCAGGTGGACAAAGAAGGCTGTTGTGAGATTGGGTGTAATTTTAAGTCTACTCTTTTCCCAGATAGAACTAGATAGCTTTTTTACCTGGCACCGTTTATTTACATTTGGCCTTCTGCCTTGATGATTATGGACGTTGAATAACTCTTCCCCACATCCAACAATTCTGCCCAAGACGACTTTGAAAACGTCTTGGCAAAACTATGAAAATTGCCTGTAAATGAAGTATGATAATTGAAAACAGTTGAAAGCAATGTGGCAAAAGTCATCTGATGCAGAGGTATCAGAAAGCGCGTCTGTATGTGGGAAAGGGATACACGATCTTCAAGAAACTTTTGTCCTATAACACATTATATATTTGGAATAAGTACCATGTGAAATTAAACTGGGAACCTGAAATGCAGGGAAAAGATACACCCACACAAACTTGTATTTAACCCATTCAATGCTGAATTTTAAGAATTGACTTGTCCTGGATATTTTAATTTGGGAGAGTCCATTTCCAATAATAGGAATATCAAGACTAAAGTCTTAAGATGAGAAGCCAACAGTATAGAGCCTGGTCAGACAGTGCAGATAAGCTGGCTGGCCTGGCTCTATACTAGTGGCAAATGCTCAACAAAATTAGCCCTCCTTGGCGCTCAGGGTTAGGGGGTTAGCATTACGACTTACTGGCTGATGTCAAGATAAATGGTCCAGCAGTACTGGTAACTTACCCAGGAAACACCATGATATAACTGTAAAATTGTTGAAAGTGGCGTAAAACACAAATTAATTAATCAACATAATTGTAATTAAAGAAATTATGGCAAAGTACATTTTAATAAGCAGTTATACAACTAGTGAAAGTTTGTGAAATATTGGTTTAATAATTAAAAAATGGAAAATTAATGACCAAATACTTTATTTTTGAAAAAGTGCATGAATTTTAACAATTATGAAATGAAAGTTGTTTTAACGATGGATAATTGCTTTTTTCATGACAAATTTTGAAAATTACACTGAAGATAATTTCCTGCATTGGAGATACAGTGAAAGTGATGTCACTGATGAGTCATTTTGTCTGACTATAATTAATTAATTCTCTGTTGTTATGGCAGATTTTCTGACATTGTGAAGAAAAAAATACTGTGGTGAACCATGAAGGCATTCCTTGACAAAAGTTACCAATGATAACTGTAGTAGTGTTTATGTGTGTGTGGATCTATCAGATTATGTCCGCCTATCCAAGATTTTTATTTGTGCATTTCTTAGATTAATTTGACCTAAAACCATGACACTTTGTGGGAATTGTATCACCTTTATGCCATGCATTATTTTGTAGTAGTGCACCTGGGGTATGGTTTTTGTATTCACCAAGTACTACCACAGTTATGCAAAAGTCAAACAGTGACATTTTGACTTACAAACAAAGGCTGAGAAATTACACATAGGTATTTAACCCCTTCCCACATACACCAATCCTTCAGCAAATGACTTTGTAAACATGTTGAGACTGCGCACACATATGTAAAAATCTCTTTAACCCATTACTTCACATGGCTTTTCATAGGTTGTCTTCTTTACAATCATCAGACGAACAATTTCACCAATCTAGAAAACTGAAAAAATTATATTCATGAAGAGTTGAAAATATTGCAATAAAAGGTGAAATTGCTCATCTTTTACTGCAATGTTTTCAAAAGTCGTCTGCAACAGCAGGCGGCAAGTGGCATCTGTGTGAAGTAATGGCATTAATGAGAGCGTAATTATTGAAAAGAGTTAAAATCTTTATGACGAAAAGGAGGATTATGAGCAATTCCACCTTTGGCCACAATGCTCTTTCAACTGTCGTCTGCTGCAGATGTAAATGTGTCTGAAAGGGGGCGAGGGTATATTGTAGCCTTTAAGAGGAATCACACCCATTCACCTTTCGGTGATATGCAGAGGTTCCTGCCGATTCATTTCACTCTATGTGGCTCAAATATCATTTTCTTCTGTTATCTGAAGCCCAGCTGTTTTGACTAATCTGGGGATGAATTAAGAGGAGACCAAAAAGTGGTGTGATGAATGAGCATGTCCTATTTTCTCTTACCAGCAGGCACTTTGATTTATGAGATAATTTTTAGTGTGCATTATATAATTAGTGTTGCTACCATGCACTTTTCATGAATTCACTTTTGATTAAGGGTAACAACCCCCTTTCTGTTGGAATCTTGACAAAATTCTTTTTCCCTCATATAGATATGCTTTCTGACGCCTCTGCAGCAGATACCTTTTTGAAAACATGTTGACAGAAGAAATTGCTCAAAACAGGCAACATCTCCTTTTGTCACCATGTTTTCAACTCTAATCAATTATTATGCTCACTTCTAAGAAGAGAGGTATTTTGCTTTGCACATATCGTTCGGTCTGTCAGTAGACCAAAGCTTGTCTGAGTGATAACTCAACAATGCCTGGATCTATGGTCCCTAAACTTGACTTGGAGATGACCCCTATCGATTTTGAGGTCATTGGGTCAAAGTCACAGAGACCTTGAACTTGAAAAGCTTGTCCGATGGATAAGTCGACATTGCCTGCACCCATGTCCCTCAAACTTGACATGGAGGCTTGGGGAGACCGGTAGATGACCCCTATTGATTTTAAGGTCATCTGGTCAAATGCGAAATCTTGTCTTAGTGCTAACTCAACATTGCTTGCACCCATGACGCTCAAATTAACATAGAGGCTGGAGGTGACCAGTAGATGACCCCAATTGATTTTTAGGTCATCAGGTGAAAGATCACAGTGACTAAGGTTGTCCCAGGGATAACTCAACAATACCTGGACCTATGGTCCTCAAACTTAACTTGGAGATTGGGCTTGACCAGTAGATGAGCCCTATTGATTTTAAGGTCATGGGTCAAAGGTCAAGGTCACATTGACCTTGAATGCAAAAAGATTGTTCGAGTTATAACTCGACATTGCCTGCACCCATTGCCCTCAAACTTAACATGGAGACTGGGTGTGACCAGTAGATGACCCTTATTGATTTTGAGGTTGTCCAAATATTTTTGACGGCATGGCGCTCAGGGGGGCATAATGTTTGACAAACATCTCTTGTTTATAATTAAAGGGCAATAAGTCTCTATCGACTAGAGCAATATGGCTAGTTATCGAACTTGTCCGAGATATTACGCCAATACACATTCTGACCAAATTTGGTGATGATTGGATAAAGGCTTCTTAAGTTATTGAGCTGACAAGATCAATTTTAGGTAATTTCTATAATTAAAGAGCGATAACTCTCAATTGACTAAAGCAATATGGCTAGTTACCTAACTTGTCCGAGATATTTTGCCAATACACTTTCCGACTAAATTTGGTGATGATTGGACAAAGGCTTCTAAAGTAATTGAGCTGACAAGACTAATTTTAGGAAATTTCTATAATTAAAGGGCAATAACTCTCGATTGACTAAAGTGATATGGCTAGTTATCATACTTGTCCAAGATAGTATGCCAATACACATTCTGACCAAATTTGGTGATGATTGGATAAAGGCTTCTTAAGTTATTGAGCTGACGAGACCAATTTTGGGTAATTTCTATAATTAAAGGGCGATAACTCTTGATTGACTACAGCGATATCATATATTTGTTATTGTTATTATTATAAGTTATTGAGCTGACAACATACTGGACGCCGCCCGCCTGTACGCCGCAGGTAAAACTATAATACGATCAGTTTTTTTCAAAACGGGTGTATAAAAAGGAGGAACATGACTATTAATTTTGCCATATACAAACACATTGTTATGTCCTCATTTTTCAATCTTTATTTCATCATATATTGTCTTTAATTTTTAACTATGGCACAACTTTCTACAAAATCCTAGAATCGTTCTGAAATATATTTGATGGTAAACTCTTCAAGATAGCAAGGAAATGTGTATCGATGGAAGAAATACTTCATTTCTGTCAAAAAATAATACGGCACATACAAACTTAGTTCACACAAATCATTTACAAATATAAACATAGAGTATGTGATTACATATACAGGGGATATTGTTTATTTTCATGAACAACTTTTTTTGGTCCAGATTTACAACTACTTATGGTTTATAGAGTAACCTTTAAAAACCGCAATTATCTTTAAAACTTTTCCACTTATAGACACTTTCCGACGCCTTTGCAGCAGATGACTTTTGAAAACAAGCAATTTCTCCTTTTGCCATAAAGTTTTCAACTCTCTCAGTAATTATATCTTTATAGAGATTTTCCATAAATTTGTCTACATGTTTTCAAAGTCATCTGCTGCAGATATGTTGTATGTGGGAAAGGGTTAAAACAAAACCTAAACACCTCTTTCGAACAGTGGGGTTTCTTCGCTGCATCTACATATTGCTCTGGAGAAGTCGACCTTTATATTTTAAAAGAGTCAATAAAAGTGGAATGTCTGGCAATATTGGGTCTTGTTGCCCATGTGAACATTAAACACTCTGACGAGCGTGTGCATATGCAACGTCTCATCAGAGCCTTTACCTTCTGCCTAGATTCAGTAGATCCAAAGATGTAAATTTGGATGAATTATTGAAATATATCCCAACTAGTTTTACTACCATACATTCCCCTTTTCTTTATGCCTAAAGATAGAAGCAACAAGATCCTCTTTCACATGAAACAAGCTGCGCATAAACCGAATACATATTAGAATGAATTAACCAAACTCTACAGAAAGCTTATTTTTTTTATGTTATTTCTTTTTTTTTTTTATCGGTTATTACAGTTTCTACGACTGTGATGCTTGCTAATCAAGCCTCGGATCAGTCAAGTTTCATGAAATCTGGCAAATTGCCTGCCATCTCTTCAGAACCGGATGCATCTGGAAACTCCATCTCACCATGAGTCATATTGGGTGATGATGCAGGCATAAAGGGTCTTACACCTCTCCGGTTTTGGGTGACAGTGGCTTGGGTCTGTTGAACTTGAACAAGTTCTGGCCCCTTTTCCGTCATATGTATCTTTACTTGCCCTTTGTTCAGCATCTGCTGCATCAATACCTTAAAGAGAAATATAAACAATATCCTTACTTCTGAAATAACTAGAACTGTGAGTGAACTCACAAAAGGATACCCCCGCGCTTACAAGACGTATGGACAGACAGACAGACAGATATATTTCCTCAGGTTGTGTACTGCAACTGTGTAAAGTTTCATCAGAATTGGTCCATCCGTTAAGGAGGAGTTGCGCTTACAAGACATATGGACAGACAGACAGACAGACAGACATTCTTATGAAGTGTGGGGTTATTTCCTTTCATGTTTTTTTGTGGGGTGCAACCCACAAGTATGCAATTCATTCCGTAATAACTTCCCTTTTACGGAATGAATAACATTAATATGCAAATGAGATACCCGTTATGAATAATAACAAGCAAATTCATGAAATTTTTATCCCCCGCTTGCAGGAAATATTGTAGGAAAATGTTGAGGTTAGGTTTAAACATGTCAGTAGACTTTTTATTGAACATGTATTAACGGTTCACATTTGTGGCAGTTATTGCACGGAAACAGCAACAAACAACATTTTTTGATAATTAAGGGGCCATAACTCAACCGAATAAAGTCCGCGGGAAGTGACGATCGAACTTGGCCTAGCCCTTAAGGCATTTAACATTGTTACTAAGTTTGACAAAAAACGGTTCACATTTGTGGCAGTTATTGCACGGAAACAGCAACAAACGACATTTTTTGTTAATTAAGGGGCCATAACTCCACCGAATAATGTCCGCCGAAAGTGACGATCAAACTTGGCCTAGCCCTTAAGGCATTTAACGTTGTTACCAAGTTTGTAAAAAACCGGTTCACATTTGTGGCAGTTATTGCACGGAAACGGCAACAAACAAAAAATTTTGTTAATTAAGGGGCCATAACTCCACCGAATGAAGTCTGCCGAAAGTGACGATCGAACTTGGCCTAGCCCTTAAGGCATTTAACCTTGTTACCAAGTTTGAAAAAAAAACGGTTCATATTTGTGGCAGTTATTGCACGGAAACAGTAACAAACAACATTTTTTGTTAAATAAGGGGCCATAACTCCACCAAATAAAGTCTGCCAAAAGTGACGATCGAACTTGGTCTAGCCCTTAAGGCATTTAACGTTGTTGTTACCAAGTTTGACAAAAAACGGTTCACATTTGTGGCAGTTATTGCACGGAAACAGCAACAAACGACATTTTTTGATAATTAAGGGGCCATAACTCCACCGAAAGTGATGATCGAACTTGGCCTAGCCCTTAAGGCATTAAACGTTGTTACCAAGTTTGACAAAAAACGGTTAACATTTGTGGCAGTTATTGCACGGAAACCGCAACAAACGACATTTTTTGTTAATTAAGGGGCCATAACTCCACCGAATAATGTCCGCCGAAAATGACGATCTGACTTGGCCTAGCCCTTAAGGCATTTAACGTTGTTCAAGTTTGAAAATAAAACGGTTCACATTTGTGGCAGTTATTGCACGGAAACGAAGTGTGACAGACAGACAGACGGACAAACCGAAATTAATAACCCCCCTTTTTTTCTTCGAAAAAGCGGGGGATAAAAGAAACCTATTTATCTAAGTGTCTTTATAAGGGTGGTGGATGGCTTTACCGCACCCCACAAGTACTCGTCCAGACATAGACAGACGGACGGACGGACAGGGTGATTCCTATATCCCCCCCCCCCACCCCCCCAAAAAAAAACTTGTTTGTGGAGGGTATAAATATTGACCTTGTCATACTCATCATATGCCATGTGAATTTGGGTTGACAATACCTCCACTAAACTTTAACTGACCCTGTGACCTGTTGTTTTTTTCTCTCCAAATGACCTGGTTTCTAATTGGTCAAGTTTTGATGGTGATGAATGTTCTGATGATTTTCATAGATATTGGATGTAAATATGTCCTTTAGAAGGTTCAAAAGGTTTTTCTGACCTAGTGCTCTAATATTTTATTTGTTCATCTAACCCAGAACAAGAGGGCCATCATGGCCTGGATCGCTCATGATGCAGTGTGATTGTCATGCCAACCACAATAACTCATCAGCTAGCAAAAGAGGCCCAGTAAAGCGCCACTGCAAAACAATAACAAGAGGGCCAATATGGCCCTAAATCGATCACCTGAGTGATAGTAAATTAGTAGCAAATATTTAACTGCAAATATCTGAGAAAATTTTATCAAGAGTGCAATGAAACTGCAAGGAGTGGACACTGTTAAAGAAATAGCCATTTTGAAGGTCATTTGTATCTTGAAATATAACAACAACTTTAATAAGAATGGAATTATAAAGTTTTGTTATTTTGCCACTTTCCTGATGCCGCCTTGCTGCCCTGTTTTTCAACGAAATCAATATGGCTTGAAAAGTTTTTGTAGAGGGTCACTCAAGGACCATTTCTACCAAATTATCTTGCAATCGGACAAGCAGATTATGGAGGAAACGATTATTAAACAAAACGCAGCCACCAAAGTTCTACACAGAATCTGAAAGAGGACCAACAAAGGAACATTCCAGTGAAGTCAAGTTGAAATTAGTCCAGTGGAATGGTAGGAGTTGTCATTTGTAGCTTAAAGTTCAATTTATCTCTTTTGCTATGACGCCTGGTTGCTATGAATCAATACAGCTTGAACAAATTAAGTAGATGATCACTGAAATAAGATTCCTAGAATGATGGTTGGGAAGGGTTGTATAACGTTTCAATGGAATGCATCAAGTTGTTACTAAGATATGGACTCTTAATGTAGTTAGAGCACGTGTAGAGCACGCAAACCTTTAACCATACTTTTTAAGAAAACAAGAGGGCCATGATGGCACTAGTTCGCTCACCTTAATTATACAATGTACTGCAATGCAAAACACATCAAGACAATTATTCTGAATGCACCCTCCAGTGTAAACAAGATTTTCCTTCATTTGGCCTAGTGATCTATATTTTTTTACCTGATATGACCTATATTCCAACATGGACTAGATATGTGGCCTCCAGAGTTTGAACAATATTTTTCTTTGTTGTTACTGACCCAATATGACCCATATTCAAACTTAACCTAGATATATTTCAGACAAACATTCTGACAAAATTTCAGGCTGCTGAAGCAAAGAATGTGGCATCCAAAGTGTTAACAAGGTTTTCCTTCAATTTGGCCTAGTGACCTAGTTTTTGACCCTATATGACCCATATTCGAACTTGGCTTAGATATCAATTAATTAAAACATTCTCATCAAATGTCAAGCTGCTGTAGCAAAAAATGCGTCTTCTACAGAGTTATCAAGATTTTCCTTCAATTTGGCCTAGTGACCTAGTTTCAGACTCAATATTTCCCATATTCGAACTTGACCTAGATATCTTTAAGACAAATATTCTGACAAAATTTCAACTTCTGAAGCATAAATGCGGCCTCTAGAGTGTTAACAAGATTTTCCTTCAATTTGACCTAGTGACCTACTTTTTGACCAGAAAATGATCCATATTCGAACTTGACTTACATATCATTAAGACAAACAGTCTGATAAAGTTCCATCATGCCCAAGTTAAAAATGCAGTATCCAGAGTGTTAACAAGATTTCCCTTCAATTTGGCCTAGTGACCTAGTTATTAATCCGGCATGACCCATATTTAAACTTGGCCTAGATATCATTTAGATAAACATTCTGACCAAATTTAAAGCTACTGTATCCAAAAAAGCGGCTTCTACAGAGGTAACAAGATTTTCCTTCAATTTGACCTAGTGACCTACTTTTTGACCCAACATCATCCATATTCGAACTTGACCTACATATCATCAAGACAAACATTCTGATAAAGTTCCATCATGCTCAAATTAAAAATGCAGTATCCAGAGTGGTAACAAGATTTCCCTTCAATTTGGCTTAGTGACCTAGTTATTTATCCAGCATGACCCCTATTTGAACTTGGCCTATATATCATTTAGATGAACATTCTGACCAAATTTAAAGCTGCTGTATCCAAAAAAAGCGGCTTCTACAGAGGTAACAAGATTTTCCTTCAATTTGACCTGGTGACCTACTTTTTGACCCAACATGACCCATGTTCGAACTTGACCTACATATCATCAAGACAAACATTCTGACAAAGTTTCAACATGTCAAGTTGAAAATGTGGTCTCTAGAGTGTTATCAAGATTACACTTTAATTTGGCCTAGTGACCTAGTTTTTGACCTAATATGACCCGTATTCGAACTTGACCTAGACATTTTTAAGATAAACATTCAAACTGCTGAAGCAAAAATTGCAGCCTCTGGAGTGTTAACAAGATTTTCCTTCAATTTGACCTAGTGACCTCCTTTTTGACCCGACATGACCCATGTTCGAACTTGACTTACATATCATCAAGACAAACATTCTGATAAAGTTTCAGAATGCTCAAGTTGAAAATGTGGCCTCCAGAGTGTTAACAAGATTTCCCTTCAATTTGACCTAGTGACCTTGTTTTTGACCTCATATGGCCCAGTTTCGAACTTGTCCAAGATTTGATGGAGTGAATGTTCTGATAAACTTTCATGAAGATTGGATGCAAAATGTAGCCTGTAGAGTGTTAATGAGCTCAAATGTTGACGACTCACAACAATGGATGACTGACGATGGACGACAGACGGACAAAATGTGATCACAATAGCTCACCATGCACTTCGTACATAGGTGAGCTAAAAAACCAGGTGACCTAAAAAAAACATATGATGTCTGTCCTTTGTCAAATTAATATGTATTGGAAGGTCACCCAAGAAATAATATGTAGCAGTTTTCTAAATCCGACACTCTGGGTATAAAGGCTCCAGTCCCAGGTGGCCATGTCTTTTGACCAATTAACACTGACAATGCGTGACCCAAGGAAAATTTCTACACAATTATTTGGAAATCGGCCATAGGCTTTCAGAGGAAAATATTTTTAAGTTTTCACTATGGCCATTAATGGCAGAACAACCCCGCCCCGCCCCACCCCTGAGGGCCATATATTTTGACCAATCATGTAACATGGGTTGAAGGAATCAGATGGAGGGTCACTCAAGAAACATTTTCACAAAATTAATCAGCCAGATTCAGGAGAATTTTTTTAAAGTTTTCACTTAAGCCATATAAGGTAAATCAGCCCGCTCCCTAGCAGCCTTGTTGTTTGACCAATTAACATGGCTTGAAGAAATTTGATTGAAGGTCACCCAAAGAACATTTCAAATTATTTTGAAATCAGCCAGATACCTGTCGGAAAGATGGTTTTTAAAATGTTCAATATATATATATTGCACCTCTCCCTAGTGGCCCTGTTCTTCTACCAATCATCATGGCTTGAAGGAATCTGATACAGAAATATTTCTTAACAAGAAATATATTTAACAAGAGGGCCAAGATGGCCCTAAATCGATCACCTAATTGATAGTAAATTAGTAGCAAATATTTAACTGCAAATATCTGGAAATTTTTATCAGGGAGTGCAAATGAAACTGAAAGGAGTGGACACTTCTCAAGAAACAGCTTATCAGTTAAGGCCATTTATATCTTGAAATCTAACAAGAACTTTAATAAGAATCGAATTATAAAGTTTTTGTCATTTTGCCCCTTTTCTGATGCCGCCTGACTGCCATGTTTTTCGACCAATCAGTATGGCTTGAACAATTTTTATAGAGGGTCACCCAAGGAACATTTCTACCAAATTATATTTGAATCTGACAGGCAGATTCGGAGGAGAAGATTTTTAAAGTTTGGACATTTTGTCCCCTTTCTGATGCCGCAGCAACCAAAGTTCTCATTGGAATTTTAATCTTTGAACAATTTTGAAAGAGGACCACCAAAGGAACATTCCTGTGATGTTTTGTGGTAATTGGTCTATTGGAATGGTAGGAGATGGTTGTCATTTGTAGCTAAAAGTTCAATTTACCCCTTTTGTGATGACGCCTGGTTGCTATGATTGTGTAACCAATCAAAACGGCTTAAACAAATTAAATAGAGGATCATTACAGTAAGATTCGTATTATATTTTCTTAAAATCAGACAAGCATTATCATAAAAATGGAATTTTCAAATTTTGTCATTTTGCCCCTTTTTTGATGCCGCCTGACTGCCATGTTTTTCGACCAATCAGTATGGCTTGAACAATTTTTATAGAGGGTCACCCAATGAACATTTCTACCAAATTATATTTGAATCTGACAGGCAGATTCGGAGGAGAAGATTTTTAAAGTTTGGACCTTTTGCCTCCTTTCTGATGCCGCAGCAACCAAAGTTCTCAATGGAATTAAATCTTTGAACAACTTTGAAAGAAGGCCAACCAGAGGAACAGTCCTGTGATGTTTCACGGAAATTGTCCTTGGAGTTTGGGAGGAGATGATGTTTAAAGCTAAAAGTTAACGCCGGACGGACGACGGACGAAAAGTGATCAGAATAGCTCACCTTGAGCCTTCGGCTCAGGTGATCTAAAAAGATAAACGGCGATCAATATGAGAAAACACTAAGAAATCAGCTAGATACTTTCAGGAGAAGATTTTTAAAGTTTCACTTGAGCCATATAAGGTAAAACAGCCCGCTCCCTAGAAGCCTTGTTGTTTGACCAATTAACATGGCTTGAAGAAATTTGATTGAAGGTCACCCAAAGAACATTTCTACAAAATTATTTTGAAATCAGCCAGATACCTGTCGGAAAGATGGTTTTTAAAATGTTCAATATATATATATTGCACCTCTCCCGAGTGGCCCTGTTGTTCTACCAATCATCATGGCTTGAAGGAATCTGATACAGAAATATTTCTTAACAAGAAATATCTTTAAAAAGATAAACAGCGATCAATATGAGAAAACACTAAGAAATGGAACATGCGCATATTATTTGATATTTTATCTTACTTTTTAGAATGACAGAAAACAATAACGTTAAATATGCAATATTTGGTTTATAAATGTTTAATTTCATATATATTCTTTGGTTTTGATATGAATGAGAGAGCGAGAAAAAAGAAAGCTTGCCTCTCCCGGGAAGCGAAACCACAGACCTTTCACAGGACAATCCAAGTCAACATCCATTACACTAGCGCGACATGACGTTATTACGTTCTAGGTTGAGAATTCATCACATGACTGGAGATTACGTGAGGCTCCCAAAAAGTGTATTATGTAACACAGTATAAGTTTCAATTGACAATAAATAACTGACAACTTATCATGTTTCATAAATAATTAATATTCTGCTCTTAAATATTATATTTCAAACGTTTTCACTGATTTTTTTCACTGAAATTTATTTCTTAAGGAAAACAATTAAAGGTAAGAATGCAGAACAATTCATTTAAAACTTTCCTAATTGAGCCTCTCGTAGGATCGCCAACTTAACTATGAACCAATCAAAACGTTTCATTTCCTTTATTTCTTTGACATTATTCATTAAATACAACATTTGATTGGTCTACAATCTAGATCATTTGTTTAACATCTAGGTCAAAACTGAGATAAATCAGCTATCGCCGAAAAAAAATATTCGAAAATCTGCCAAGTGGTTTGGGATGAGAATTGTTTACAAAAGTTTGCCATGGAAACATGAATTCTGCATGGACAAAAAATATTTGAAATTATTTTGGTGAGGACATTGAGAGAACCTCCGTGAAGTTCATTCCCTATTCCTTATTCCTTATTCCTTATTCAAATGTGAAGTTGATTACTTGTTCCTTGTTCCTTATTCCTTATTCGAATGTGAAGTTGGTTACTTGTTCCTTGTTCCTTATTCCTTATTCAAATGTAAAATTGGTTATATGTTCCTTGTTCCTTTGTTGTTGCTTAATCAGATTTGATCTAAGGTACTGCATATGTTGATGTTGCCAACAACACGTGTTGATGATGTTGTTGTTGTTGTAGATGATGAGAGAGACCCATTGGAACATTTTAAATAACCTGTTACTTATTCAAAATCTGGTTACTTATTCGGCCTTTTTCAAGAAAAGGTGTCTTTGCTATCCCAAATATCATTCCAATTGCATATGTTGATGTTGGAAACCACAATTGTGATATTGTTGTTGTTGTAGAAGTTGCCGGATACCCATTAGTACATTTCAAATCACCTGTTACTTATTCAAAAAACCTGTTACTTATTCGTTACTTATTCAGAAAATCAATTCAAACTGCATACGTTGATATTGCCAACAGCAAATGGGATGTTGTTGTTGTTGTAGATGCTGAGGGAGACCTATACGTACCTTTAAAATGACCTGTTACTTATTCAAAAACCCTGTTACTTATTCGGCCGTTTTCATTAAAAGAAACCTTTTCTATCCAAAACATTACTTAAACTGCATATATTGATGTTGAAAATCATAATGTTGATGCTGTTGTTGCTGTTGGTGATAACAGAAACCAATTGGTATATCTTAAATCACCTGTTACTTATTCAAAAACCTGTTACTTATTCGACCGTGTTCAAGAAAAGAAGCTATTGCTGTCCCAAATATCTTTTAAAATGCATTTGTTTATGTTGCCAGCAACAATATTGAGGTTGTTGTTGTTGTAAATTATGGAGGTGAGCCATTGGTACATATTAAATCACCTGTTACTTATTCAAAAACCTGTTACTTATTCGGCCGTTCCCTGTTCCTTGTTCCTCATTCCTTATTCGAATGTGAAGTTGGTTCCTTGTTCCTTGTTTCTTATTCAAATGTAAAATTGGTTATATGTTCCTTGTTCCTTTGTTGTTGCTTAATCAGATTTGATCTAAGGTACTGCATATGTTGATGTTGCCAACAACACTGTTGATGATGTTGTTGTTGTTGTTGTAGATGATGAGAGAGACCCATTGGAACATTTTAAATAACCTGTTACTTATTCAAAATCTGGTTACTTATTCGGCCTTTTTCAAGAAAAGATGACTTTGCTATCCCAAATATCATTCCAATTGCATATGATGATGTTGCAAACCACAATTGTGATATTGTTGTTGTTGTAGAAGCTGCCGGAGACCCATTAGTACATTTCAAATCACCTGTTACTTATTCAAAAAACCTGTTACTTATTCGTTACTTATTCAGAAAATCAATTCAAACTGCATACATTGATATTGCCAACAGCAAATGGGATGTTGTTGTTGTTGTAGATGCTGAGGTAGACCTATACGTACCTTTAAAATGACCTGTTACTTATTCAAAAACCCTGTTACTTATTCGGCCGTTTTCATTAAAAGAAACTTTTTCTATCCAAAACATTACTTAAACTGCATATACTGATGTTGAAAATCATAATGTTGATGCTGTTGTTGCTGTTGGTGATAACAGAAACCAATTGGTACATTTTAAATCACCTGTTACTTATTCAAAAACCTGTTACTTATTCGACCGTGTTCAAGAAAAGAAGCTATTGCTGTCCCAAATATCTTTCAAAATGCATTTGTTTATGTTGCCAGCAACAATATTGAGGTTGTTGTTGTTGTAAATTATGAAGGTGAGCCATTGGTACATATTAAATCACCTGTTACTTATTCAAAAACCTGTTACTTATTCGGCCGTTTTCATTAAAGAAACCTTTTCTATCCAAAACATTACTTAAACTGCATATTCTGATGTTGAAAATCATAATGTTGATGCTGTTGTTGCTGTTGGTGATAACAGAAACCAATTGGTATATCTTAAATCACCTGTTACTTATTCAAAAACCTGTTACTTATTCGACCGTGTTCAAGAAAAGAAGCTATTGCTGTCCCAAATATCTTTCAAAATGCATTTGTTTATGTTGCCAGCAACAATATTGAGGTTGTTGTTGTTGTAAATTATGAAGGTGAGCCATTGGTACATATTAAATCACCTGTTACTTATTCAAAAACCTGTTACTTATTCGGCCGTTCCCTGTTCCTTGTTCCTCATTCCTTATTCGAATGTGAAGTTGGTTCCTTGTTCCTTGTTCCTTATTCAAATGTAAAATTGGTTATATGTTCCTTGTTCCTTTGTTGTTGCTTAATCAGATTTGATCTAAGGTACTGCATATGTTGATGTTGCCAACAACACTGTTGATGATGTTGTTGTTGTTGTAGATGATGAGAGAGACCCATTGGAACATTTTAAATAACCTGTTACTTATTCAAAATCTGGTTACTTATTCGGCCTTTTTCAAGAAAAGATGTCTTTGCTATCCCAAATATCATTCAAGTTGCATATGTTGATGTTGCAAACCACAATTGTGATATTGTTGTTGTTGTAGAAGCTGCCGGAGACCCATTAGTACATTTCAAATCACCTGTTACTTATTCAAAAAACCTGTTACTTATTCGTTACTTATTCAGAAAATCAATTCAAACTGCATACGTTGATATTGCCAACATCAAATGGGATGTTGTTGTTGTTGTAGATGCTGAGGTAGACATATACGTACCTTTAAAATGACCTGTTACTTATTCAAAAACCCAGTTACTTATTCGGCCGTTTTCATTAAAGAAACCTTTTCTATCCAAAACATTACTTAAACTGCATATTCTGATGTTGAAAATCATAATGTTGATGCTGTTGTTGCTGTTGGTGATAACAGAAACCAATTGGTATATCTTAAATCACCTGTTACTTATTCAAAAACCTGTTACTTATTCGACCGTGTTCAAGAAAAGAAGCTATTGCTGTCCCAAATATCTTTCAAAATGCATTTGTTTATGTTGCCAACAACAATATTGAGGTTGTTGTTGTTGTAAATTATGAAGGTGAGCCTTTGGTACATATTAAATCACCTGTTACTTATTCAAAAAACCTGTTACTTATTCGGCCGTTCCCTGTTCCTTGTTCCTCATTCCTTATTCGAATGTGAAGTTGGTTCCTTGTTCCTTGTTCCTTATTCAAATGTAAAATTGGTTATATGTTCCTTGTTCCTTTGTTGTTGCTTAATCAGATTTGATCTAAGGTACTGCATATGTTGATGTTGCCAACAACACTGTTGATGATGTTGTTGTTGTTGTAGATGATGAGAGAGACCCATTGGAACATTTTAAATAACCTGTTACTTATTCAAAATCTGGTTACTTATTCGGCCTTTTTCAAGAAAAGATGTCTTTGCTATCCCAAATATCATTCAAATTGCATATGTTGATGTTGCAAACCACAATTGTGATATTGTTGTTGTTGTTGTTGTAGAAGCTGCCGGAGACCCATTAGTACATTTCAAATCACCTGTTACTTATTCAAAAAACCTGTTACTTATTCGTTACTTATTCAGAAAATCAATTCAAAATTCATACGTTGATATTGCCAACATCAAATGGGATGTTGTTGTTGTTGTAGATGCTGAGGTAGACCTATACGTACCTTTAAAATGACCTGTTACTTATTCAAAAACCCTGTTACTTATTCGGCCGTTTTCATTAAAGAAACCTTTTCTATCCAAAACATTACTTAAACTGCATATTCTGATGTTGAAAATCATAATGTTGATGCTGTTGTTGCTGTTGGTGATAACAGAAACCAATTGGCATATCTTAAATCACCTGTTACTTATTCAAAAACCTGTTACTTATTCGACCGTGTTCAAGAAAAGAAGCTATTGCTGTCCCAAATATCTTTCAAAATGCATTTGTTTATGTTGCCAGCAACAATATTGAGGTTGTTGTTGTTGTAAATTATGAAGGTGAGCCATTGGTACTTATTAAATCACCTGTTACTTATTCAAAAACCTGTTACTTATTCGGCCGTTCCCTGTTCCTTGTTCCTCATTCCTTTTTCGAATGTGAAGTTGGTTCCTTGTTCCTTGTTCCTTATATCAAATGTAAAATTGGTTATATGTTCCTTTGTTGTTGCTTAATCAGATTTGATCTAAGGTACTGCATATGTTGATGTTGCCAACAACACTGTTGATGATGTTGTTGTTGTTGTAGATGATGAGAGAGACCCATTGGAACATTTTAAATAACCTGTTACTTATTCAAAATCTGGTTACTTATTCGGCCTTTTTCAAGAAAAGATGACTTTGCTATCCCAAATATCATTCCAATTGCATATGATGATGTTGCAAACCACAATTGTGATATTGTTGTTGTTGTAGAAGCTGCCGGAGACCCATTAGTACATTTCAAATCACCTGTTACTTATTCAAAAAACCTGTTACTTATTCGTTACTTATTCAGAAAATCAATTCAAACTGCATACGCTGATATTGCCAACAGCAAATGGGATGTTGTTGTTGTTGTAGATGCTGAGGTAGACATATACGTACCTTTAAAATGACCTGTTACTTATTCAAAAACCCTGTTACTTATTCGGCCGTTTTCATTAAAAGAAACTTTTTCTATCCAAAACATTACTTAAACTGCATATACTGATGTTGAAAATCATAATGTTGATGCTGTTGTTGCTGTTGGTGATAACAGAAACCAATTGGTACATTTTAAATGACCTGTTACTTATTCAAAAACCTGTTACTTATTCGACCGTGTTCAAGAAAAGAAGCTATTGCTGTCCCAAATATCTTTCAAAATGCATTTGTTTATGTTGCCAGCAACAATATTGAGGTTGTTGTTGTTGTAAATTATGAAGGTGAGCCATTGGTACATATTAAATCACCTGTTACTTATTCAAAAACCTGTTACTTATTCGGCCGTTCCCTGTTCCGTGTTCCTCATTCCTTATTCGAATGTGAAGTTGGTTCCTTGTTCCTTGTTCCTTATTCAAATGTAAAATTGGTTATATGTTCCTTGTTCCTTTGTTGTTGCTTAATCAGATTTGATCTAAGGTACTGCATATGTTGATGTTTCCAACAACACTGTTGATTATGTTGTTGTTGTTGTAGATGATGAGAGAGACCCATTGGAACATTTTAAATAACCTGTTACTTATTTAAAATCTGGTTACTTATTCGGCCTTTTTCAAGAAAAGATGACTTTGCTATCCCAAATATCATTCCAATTGCATATGATGATGTTGCAAACCACAATTGTGATATTGTTGTTGTTGTAGAAGCTGCCGGAGACCCATTAGTACATTTCAAATCACCTGTTACTTATTCAAAAAACCTGTTACTTATTCGTTACTTATTCAGATAATCAATTCAAACTGCATACGTTGATATTGCCAACAGCAAATGGGATGTTGTTGTTGTTGTAGATGCTGAGGGAGACCTATACGTTCCTTTAAAATGACCTGTTGCTTATTCAAAAACCCTGTTACTTATTCGGCCGTTTTCATTAAAAGAAACCTTTTCTATCCAAAACATTACTTAAACTGCATATACTGATATTGAAAATCATAATGTTGATGCTGTTGTTACTGTTGGTGATAACAGAAACCCATTGGTACATTTTAAATCACCTGTTACTTATTCAAAATCTGGTTACTTTTCGGCCTTTTTCAAGAAAAGATGACTTTGCTATCCCAAATATCATTCCAATTGCATATGTTGATGTTGCAAACCACAATTGTGATATTATTGTTGTTGTAGATGCTGCCGGAGACCCATTAGTACATTTCAAATCACCTGTTACTTATTCAAAAAACCTGTTACTTATTCGTTACTTATTCAGAAAATCAATTCAAACTGCATACGTTGATATTGCCAACGGCAAATGGGATGTTGTTGTTGTTGTAGATGCTGACGGAGATCTATACGTACCTTTAAAATGACCTGTTACTTATTCAAAAACCCTGTTACTTATTCGGCCGTTTTCATTAAAAGAAACCTTTTCTATCCAAAACATTACTTAAACTGCATATACTGATGTTGAAAATCATAATGTTGATGCTGTTGTTGCTGTTGGTGATAACAGAAACCAATTGGTACATTTTAAATGACCTGTTACTTATTCAAAAACCTATTACTTATTCGACCGTGTTCAAGAAAAGAAGCTATTGCTGTCCCAAATATCTTTCAAAATGCATTTGTTTATGTTGCCAGCAACAATATTGAGGTTGTTGTTGTTGTAAATTAAGAAAGTGAACCATTGGTACATATTAAATCACCTGTTACTTATTCAAAAACCTGTTACTTATTCGGCCGTTCCCTGTTCCTTGTTCCTCATTCCTTATTCGAATGTGAAGTTCGTTGTTTGTTCCTTGTTCCTTATTTAAATGAACTGCCAACAGCAAATTGGATGTTGTTGTTGTTGTAGATGCTGACGGAGATATATACGTACCTTTTAAATTACCTGTTACTTATTCAAAACTCTGTTACTTATTCGGCCGTTTTAATTCAAAGAAGACTTTTCTATCCAAAACATTACTTAAACTGCATATGCTGATGTTGAAAATCACCTTGTTGATGATGTTGTTCCTGTAGATTATAACAGAAACCAATAGATACATTTTATGGATTACGATGGATTTATTGATTGATTGGGGCTTAAAGTCAGTCTTACAGTCATATCTCGGCGGACATTTCACATACTCATGGTTTTCCTGGCTTTATCAGTCCAGTTCTCCACAAAACAAACTTTCTAAGCAACTGGCTGTTTAACACTTTAAGCACATTGGTCGAAAACGAATGACGCTTGTCAAAGTAACTTTCGTCAAACGTCAGAAAGAATGTTGACCGAGCTGGAAAAACACCGAATAAGTTTTGATAAACTAACAGGTGCCTAAATATTAAGATGTAACAAGAAGTCCGTGTTAGCATCTACAACAACAGCAATATCTCAATGGCCGTTGGTAATATCAGCATCTGCAGTTTGAAAAGGTTTGTAGATATCATACGCTTTTTTCTTCAAATGCAAATGATAAGTTACGAATAGGTAACAGGTGTCTGAACAAGTAACAGATAAATCAATATGTAACAAGAAGTGTATGTTTGCATGTGCCTCATCAACATCACCAACGGCAGTTTGAAAGTTTTGTGAAATAAAGAAAAGCTTCTTCGTTTTAAACCACCGAATAAATAACGAATAAGTATTCGATCTTACAATAACAAAAACGTGCTTTAAACAACAAGATCAAAATTGTGGCTGGAAACATCAACATTTGGAGTTTGAATGGATTTTCTGGACATCAAACGCTCATATCTTGATAACTGTCGAATAAGTTACAGGTGATTCGAAATGTTCCAATATGTCTCTGTCAGCTTCTACAACAACAACAATATCAAAAGTGTGGATAGCAACATAAACATATGCAGCTTATAATTCGGACAGCAAAGGCTTCTTTTCTTGTAAAGGGCCGAACAAATAACGAATAAGTACCAAGTTTTTGAACAAATAACAATGATTAAATATGTTCCGTCAGCATCTATAAAAACAACAACAACAACATGACTTTTGTGGAGTTTGAACGGATTTTCAGGATACCAAACGCTAATATCTTGATAGCCGCCTAATAAGTTATAAATAAGTAAAATGATTTTGAAAAAGTAACAGGTGATTTAATATGTACCAATAGGTCTTTGTCAGAATCTACATCAATAACACATCAAAATTGTGGTTGGCAAAATCAACATATGGAGTTTCGATGAAAATTCTGAATATCAAACGCTCATATCTTGATACCCGTCGAATAAATGACGAATAAGTAACAGGTTTTTGAATATGCAGTTTGAATGATATTCTGGATAGCAAAGGCTTCTTTGAAAATGGCCGAATAAGTAACAGCTTTTTTGAATAAGTAACAGGTTTTTTGAATAAGTAACAGGTTATTTAAAAGGTTCTTATATATCAACATCCTCAAAAACAACATCAAATGTGTGGTTGCAACATCAACATATGCAATTCGAATTATATTTGTGATAGCAAAGGCTTCTTTTCTTGAAAAAGGCCGAATAAATAAGTAACAGATTTTTGAATAAGTAACAGGTGAACAAATATGTTCCAATATGTATCTGTCAGGTTCTACAACAACTAGGGCATCCCATTTGCTGTTGTCAACATTAACATATACAATTTGAATGATATTTGGGAGAGAATAGGCTTCTTTTCATGAACACGGCCGAAAAAGTAACAGTTTTGAATAAGTACCAGGTGATTTAAAATCTACCAATTAGTCTCTATCAGCATCTTCAACAACAACAGCATCAATATTGTGATTTTTAACACTAATATATGCAGTTTGAATGGTGTTTTGGATAGCAAAGGCTTCTTTTCTTGGAAACGGATGTATGAGTAACAGGGTGTTTGTAAAATAACAGGTTATTTAACAGGTACTTAAAAATCATCGTCAATATCTACACCAACAATAACATCACAATAGTGGTTTCTACATCATAATATGCAATTTGAATTATATTTGTGATAGCAAAGGCTTCTTATCTTGAAAAAGGCCGAATAAGTAATGAATAAGTAACATATTCTTGAATAAGTAACAGGTTCTTGAATAAGTAACAGGTTCTTGAATAAGTAATGCTCCAATAGCTCACTTTCATCATTTACAACAGTAACAACCTCAATATTGTTGCTGGCAACATTAACAAATGCAATGGCTTCTTTACTTGAATACGGTCGAATAAGTAACAGGTTTTTGAATATGTAACAGGTGATTTCAAATGTAACAGCGGGTTTCTGTCGTCATCTAAAGCAACAACAGCATCAACATTGTGATTTTCAACATCAACATATGCAGTTTAAGCAATGTTTTGGATAGAAAAAGCTTCTTTTCACGAAAACGGCTGAATAAGTAACAGGGGTTTTGTATAAGTAACAGGTCATTTTAAAGGTACTTATAGATCTTCGTCAGCATATATAACAACAACAACAACAACAAAAACAACATAACATTTGCTGTTGGCAACATCAAGTAACGAATAAGTAACAGGTGATTTAAAATGTTCTAATGGGTCTATGGCGGCATCTACAACAACAACAATACCACAATTGTGGTTTGCAATATCAACACATGCATTTGGAATGGTATTTGTGATAGCAGAGGCATCATTTCTTGAAAATGGCCGAAAAAGTAACCAGATTTTGAATAAGTAACAGGTTATTTAAAATGTTCCAATGAGTCCCTCTCAACAACAACAACAACAACATCATCAACAGTGTTGTTGGCAACATCAACATATGCAGTACGTTAGATCAAATCTTATGGCTCACCTTCATAATTTACAACAACAACAACCTCAATATTGTTGCTGGCAACATAAACAAATGCATTTTGAAAGATATTTGGGACAGCAATAGCTTCTTTTCTTGAACACGGTCGAATAAGTAACAGGTTTTTGAATAAGTAACAGGTGATTTAAGATATGCCAATTGGTTTCTGTTATCACCAACAGCAACAACAGCATCAACATTATGATTTTCAACATCAGAATATGCAGTTTAAGTAATGTTTTGGATAGAAAAGGTTTCTTTAATGAAAACGGCCGAATAAGTAACAGGGTTTTTGAATAAGTAACAGGTCATTTTAAAGGTACGTATAGGTCTACCTCAGCATCTACAACAACAACAACATCCCATTTGATGTTGGCAATATCAACGTATGAATTTTGAATTGATTTTCTGAATAAGTAACGAATAAGTAACAGGTTTTTTGAATAAGTAACAGGTGATTTGAAATGTACTAATGGGTCTCCGGCAGCTTCTACAACAACAACAACAACAATATCACAATTGTGGTTTGCAACATCAACATATGCAATTTGAATGATATTTGGGATAGCAAAGACATCTTTTCTTGAAAAAGGCCGAATAAGTAACCAGATTTTGAATAAGTAACAGGTTATTTAAAATGTTCCAATGGGTCTCTCTCATCATCTACAACAACAACAACATCATCAACAGTGTTGTTGGCAACATCAACATATGCAGTACCTTAGATCAAATCTGATTAAGCAACAACAAAGGAACATATAACCAATTTTACATTTGAATAAGGAACAAGGAACAAGGAACCAACTTAACATTCGAATAAGGAATGAGGAACAAGGAACAGGGAACGGCCGAATAAGTAACAGGTTTTTGAATAAGTAACAGGTGATTTAATATGTACCAATGGCTCACCTTCATAATTTACAACAACAACAACCTCAATATTGTTGCTGGCAACATAAACAAATGCATTTTGAAAGATATTTGGGACAGCAATAGCTTCTTTTCTTGAACACGGTCGAATAAGTAACAGGTTTTTGAATAAGTAACAGGTGATTTAAGATATGCCAATTGGTTTCTGTTATCACCAACAGCAACAACAGCATCAACATTATGATTTTCAACATCAGAATATGCAGTTTAAGTAATGTTTTGGATAGAAAAGGTTTCTTTAATGAAAACGGCCGAATAAGTAACAGGGTTTTTGAATAAGTAACAGGTCATTTTAAAGGTACGTATAGGTCTACCTCAGCATCTACAACAACAACAACATCCCATTTGATGTTGGCAATATCAACGTATGAATTTTGAATTGATTTTCTGAATAAGTAACGAATAAGTAACAGGTTTTTTGAATAAGTAACAGGTGATTTGAAATGTACTAATGGGTCTCCGGCAGCTTCTACAACAACAACAACAACAATATCACAATTGTGGTTTGCAACATCAACATATGCAATTTGAATGATATTTGGGATAGCAAAGACATCTTTTCTTGAAAAAGGCCGAATAAGTAACCAGATTTTGAATAAGTAACAGGTTATTTAAAATGTTCCAATGGGTCTCTCTCATCATCTACAACAACAACAACATCATCAACAGTGTTGTTGGCAACATCAACATATGCAGTACCTTAGATCAAATCTGATTAAGCAACAACAAAGGAACAAGGAACATATAACCAATTTTACATTTGAATAAGGAACAAGGAACAAGGAACCAACTTCACATTCGAATAAGGAATGAGGAACAAGGAACAGGGAACGGCCGAATAAGTAACAGGTTTTTTGAATAAGTAACAGGTGATTTAATATGTACCAAAGGCTCACCTTCATAATTTACAACAACAACAACCTCAATATTGTTGTTGGCAACATAAACAAATGCATTTTGAAAGATATTTGGGACAGCAATAGCTTCTTTTCTTGAACACGGTCGAATAAGTAACAGGTTTTTGAATAAGTAACAGGTGATTTAAGATATACCAATTGGTTTCTGTTATCACCAACAGCAACAACAGCATCAACATTATGATTTTCAACATCAGAATATGCAGTTTAAGTAATGTTTTGGATAGAAAAGGTTTCTTTAATGAAAACGGCCGAATAAGTAACTGGGTTTTTGAATAAGTAACAGGTCATTTTAAAGGTACGTATATGTCTACCTCAGCATCTACAACAACAACAACATCCCATTTGATGTTGGCAATATCAACGTATGCAGTTTGAATTGATTTTCTGAATAAGTAACGAATAAGTAACAGGTTTTTTGAATAAGTAACAGGTGATTTGAAATGTACTAATGGGTCTCCGGCAGCTTCTACAACAACAACAATATCACAATTGTGGTTTGCAACATCAACATATGCAACTTGAATGATATTTGGGATAGCAAAGACATCTTTTCTTGAAAAAGGCCGAATAAGTAACCAGATTTTGAATAAGTAACAGGTTATTTAAAATGTTCCAATGGGTCTCTCTCATCATCTACAACAACAACAACATCATCAACAGTGTTGTTGGCAACATCAACATATGCAGTACCTTAGATCAAATCTGATTAAGCAACAACAAAGGAACAAGGAACATATAACCAATTTTACATTTGAATAAGGAACAAGGAACAAGGAACCAACTTCACATTCGAATAAGGAATGAGGAACAAGGAACAGGGAACGGCCGAATAAGTAACAGGTTTTTGAATAAGTAACAGGTGATTTAATATGTACCAATGGCTCACCTTCATAATTTACAACAACAACAACCTCAATATTGTTGCTGGCAACATAAACAAATGCATTTTGAAAGATATTTGGGACAGCAATAGCTTCTTTTCTTGAACACGGTCGAATAAGTAACAGGTTTTTGAATAAGTAACAGGTGATTTAAGATATACCAATTGGTTTCTGTTATCACCAACAGCAACAACAGCATCAACATTATGATTTTCAACATCAGAATATGCAGTTTAAGTAATGTTTTGGATAGAAAAGGTTTCTTTAATGAAAACGGCCGAATAAGTAACAGGTTTTTGAATAAGTAACAGGTGATTTAATATGTACCAATGGCTCACCTTCATAATTTACAACAACAACAACCTCAATATTGTTGCTGGCAACATAAACAAATGCATTTTGAAAGATATTTGGGACAGCAATAGCTTCTTTTCTTGAACACGGTCGAATAAGTAACAGGTTTTTGAATAAGTAACAGGTGATTTAAAATGTACCAATTGGTTTCTGTTATCACCAACAGCAACAACAGCATCAACATTATGATTTTCAACATCAGTATATGCAGTTTAAGTAATGTTTTGGATAGAAAAAGTTTCTTTTAATGAAAACGGCCGAATAAGTAACAGGGTTTTTGAATAAGTAACAGGTCATTTTAAAGGTACGTATAGGTCTACCTCAGCATCTACAACAACAACAACATCCCATTTGCTGTTGGCAATATCAATGTATGCAGTTTGAATTGATTTTCTGAATAAGTAACGAATAAGTAACAGGTTTTTTGAATAAGTAACAGGTGATTTGAAATGTACTAATGGGTCTCCGGCAGCTTCTACAACAACAACAATATCACAATTGTGGTTTGCAACATCATCATATGCAATTGGAATGATATTTGGGATAGCAAAGTCATCTTTTCTTGAAAAAGGCCGAATAAGTAACCAGATTTTGAATAAGTAACAGGTTATTTAAAATGTTCCAATGGGTCTCTCTCATCATCTACAACAACAACAACAACATCATCAACAGTGTTGTTGGCAACATCAACATATGCAGTACCTTAGATCAAATCTGATTAAGCAACAACAAAGGAACAAGGAACATATAACCAATTTTACATTTGAATAAGAAACAAGGAACAAGGAACCAACTTCACATTCGAATAAGGAATGAGGAACAAGGAACAGGGAACGGCCGAATAAGTAACAGGTTTTTGAATAAGTAACAGGTTTTTGAATAAGTAACAGGTGATTTAATATGTACCAATGGCTCACCTCCATAATTTACAACAACAACAACCTCAATATTGTTGCTGGCAACATAAACAAATGCATTTTAAAAGATATTTGGGACAGCAATAGCTTCTTTTCTTGAACACGGTCGAATAAGTAACAGGTTTTTGAATAAGTAACAGGTGATTTAAGATATACCAATTGGTTTCTGTTATCACCAACAGCAACAACAGCATCAACATTATGATTTTCAACATCAATATATGCAGTTTAAGTAATGTTTTGGATAGAAAAGGTTTCTTTTAATGAAAACGGCCGAATAAGTAACAGGGTTTTTGAATAAGTAACAGGTCATTTTAAAGGTACGTATAGGTCTCCCTCAGCATCTACAACAACAACAACATCCCATTTGCTGTTGGCAATATCAACGTATGCAGTTTGAATTGATTTTCTGAATAAGTAACGAATAAGTAACAGGTTTTTTGAATAAGTAACAGGTGATTTGAAATGTACTAATGGGTATCCGGCAACTTCTACAACAACAACAATATCACAATTGTGGTTTCCAACATCAACATATGCAATTGGAATGATATTTGGGATAGCAAAGACACCTTTTCTTGAAAAAGGCCGAATAAGTAACCAGATTTTGAATAAGTAACAGGTTATTTAAAATGTTCCAATGGGTCTCTCTCATCATCTACAACAACAACAACATCATCAACACGTGTTGTTGGCAACATCAACATATGCAGTACCTTAGATCAAATCTGATTAAGCAACAACAAAGGAACAAGGAACATATAACCAATTTTACATTTGAATAAGGAATAAGGAACAAGGAACAAGTAACCAACTTCACATTCGAATAAGGAATAAGGAACAAGGAACAAGTAATCAACTTCACATTTGAATAAGGAATAAGGAATAAGGAATAGGGAATGAACTTCACGGAGGTTGAAAAAAGGCTTCTTTTCTATTGACGTTGTATATATTGATATCTTATCATTTGTGTAACTACATGTTACAGTTTTACTCAATTTTGGACAAGTTTGTTTCTGAAATATCCGCCAAAAATAGTTTCATTATTACTTTCAATCTTTTTTCGCTGCGTTAATGCTAAATGTCTTTAGAATTGGTAGGTCTAACTCGGGGAGAGATTCAAGTTAAGTGTGAATGTTCTGATAAACTTTCATGAAGATCGGATGCAAAATGTAGCATGTAGAGTGTTTACAAGGCAATTGTTGAAGACGCACGACGGACAAAATGTGACCACAATAGCCCACCTTGAGCACTTCGTGCACAGGTGAGCTAACAAAAAAGAACAGTATTTCACAAAAAAAACATAATCTCATTCTGTGTGTGTGTCAGGTGCTACTACAGTGTTAAAACCATATTTGTCGAGCCCGCTTGCGGTGAGCTCGATATAGCTGTCACAATGGCGGTTCGATGTATGTACGTGTGTGCGTCCGTGAGTCATGCATCATAGGGTTTTCAAGAAACTCGGCACACACATTTACCGTAATGAGGCGGCTGTTTCGCACAAGAACCCGGTCTGTACCTCAACTGTCAAGGTAACACTTAGATGTCAAAGATAAAATGAGTACTGTTTGACAGGACTTTACTTTGTTCGGGCTTCATCTTAACCATGCATCATAGGATTTCCAAGACAAATTTCGATCTTTATTTCTTACATTTACATTAATTTTGAGCTTGTATTTAAACAAAAAATGATAGTTATTGCAATTAGTTTCTGAAGTCGATTTTTGTTTCACAAAATTGTGCTAAAAAAAGTCAAAACGAAGGATATACAGGCTCTACATAGGACCATTTTCAGATTATAAATGTTAAATGATCAATCTTGATTTAAATTAGTTTTACAAACATGTTGTATGCAAGGAAGAAAAATGACAAAAAATGCGATGAAATTTAACAAAATTGTGGTCAAAAAAGTCAAAACGAAGAATACAGGCTCTACAGGGGACCATTTTTGGTTCTATATTGCCGTTATGAATTAGTTTTACAAACATGTTGTAAGGAAGAATCTAATATTGTTGGAGAAAAATGCGATGAAATTTAACAAAATTGTGGTAAAAAAAAGTCAAAACGAAGAATACATGCAGGCTATACATAGGACCGTTTTGTGTTCTATATTGCCGTTATAAACACATTTAAATGTTATATTATATATTCAGTTTCACTTCAATTTATGTCAAAGAAGTGTTTGTGTGTGTTCCCAGCTCCTGAAATAAAAACAATAACTGATAATTATAAAATATTTTGATTGATAACGGAATAGTTGGTTATTGAAAACATGGGATTATCTCTTGACTGAATTGTCCCAAACAAAAAAAATATATGCAATTCTAAAGAGGTCTACCATATCACAGTTACCAGAAGTCAGGGTGGCTTATGTTATGTAACATTATGCAATCATTTCCGGCCTTGTCACATGTGTGTTGGTAACAAACTAATTAATTGGTTTTATAACCCCTTTATTCTGCATACATGTAGGGACTTAGGCTAATTGGCAATTAAAGTATTCTTATATAACCCTTCTCAACATTCTTAAATTCTGCAGCAGACAAATTCGAAATCATCCTCGGCAATACATTTTGCAAATATATCTATCTATAAGATTGTAAATGTAATTATGATTAAAATAAAAGGCAAATAAGGTTTTTAAAAGGAAAAAATGCTCATGAATCATAAATTCTTAAAACGGCAAATGGTTATTTACTTTGCTTGGTACTTTTTAAAGAATTTCGATGATTTATGTCGGAGAATCGTGGCTGATATAGCTGAAATAATAATGAAAGGAGTCTATATTGTGTGTCCCTGGTACCTGAAAGCGAGAGAGAATAAACGAAAGCAGTCGTATTTACGCGCAAGTAACCATTATTACGCAAGTTAAGGCCGTTATCTACCGGAATGGGTAAAACAAAATGGCCGACACCTGTACGAAGCGAGGCAAACATATTACTGCTAAGGCTGATGTAACCGCACGCGTTTCATATCCCTGTAATATCTAACAAGAACTTTAATAAGAATGGAATTATAAAGTTTGGTCATTTTGCACCTTTCCTGATGCCACTTTGCTGCCCTGTTTGTCAACAAAATCAATATGTATTGAACAGATTTTGTAGAGAGTCACCCAAATAACATTTCTGCCAAATTATCTTTGAATCTGACAAATGGATTATGGAGATGGATGTTTTTTATTAAAGTTTGGTTATTTTTCTCAATTTTTGATGCCGCAGCAACAAAATTTCTACACAGAATGTAAGTCTTTGAACAATTTTGAAAGAGGACCATCAAAGGAACATTCCTGTAAAGTAACGTTGAAATTGGTCAAGTGGAATGGTACAGTTAAGATCATCATGAAATTGACAATCTGAGCGGAACGTGATTAGATCATGAGCGTGATTGGAACGAAGTTGGAACGCTTCATGAGCGGAACGGAATTTTGCGCTCTGGACGAAACAATCATAATGATTGCAAAAATCCAATCATTCGCTCATTGAACGGTTGCAACAACTATCCGATAATTATTTTACGAAACTATTTTATTAAAGGTCATATTTGTATACTTAACTTTTGTTATATAAGACACTCAAGTATCCGATTGAATTAGAATGTAACAATATTATTAATATGATCATTTTCGTAATACGATTTGCTACTAACGATTGTGCTGAAAGAACTCTAGATCATTTGTTGATATTTAGGGTTAAGTAAAAAAAAATATAAACGAAACGAAATTAATTTAAGCCAATCAAATCGTTGAACGGATTTTGATGGGAAAAAAAAAAAGCGTTCCGAGTGAGCGTAAAAAAGCGCTCAAACTGAACGCAACGGAAAAAGCAATCACAATGTTATGAATGAGTGAATGCGTTGAGAGCGGATTGGAATCAAGATGTTCTTAACTGTAAGAGTTGTCATTTGTAGCTAAAAGTTCAATTTACCCGTTTTGTGATGACGCGAGGTTGCTATGATTTTGTAACCAATCATTTCGGCTTGAAAAAATTAAGTAGAGGATCCCTGAAGTAAGATTCTTATTAAATTTTCTTAATATCAGACAAAAACTTAAAACAAGAGCACCATGTACGGCACAGACGCTCGACTGATAGAAAACTGAAAAAAAAACCGAGCTGAACAAAAAACCTTAACCGGACGTCGTCCGACGACCACGCCGCCGCCGCCGTCGCCAGGGTCCTGACAATAACTCTCGTTTTTTTCAAAAGTCGAGCTAACAAGAGCACCGCGTACGGCACAGACGCTCGACTGATACAAAACAGGAAAAAAGGCTGAGCTGAACAAACAAGAGGGCCAAGATGGCCCTAAAATCGATCACCTGAATGATAGTAAATTAGAAGCAAATATTTAACTGAAAATATCTGTGAACATTTTATCAGGAGTTCAAATGAAACTGCAAGGAGTGGACACTCAGTTAAAGAAATAGTTTATCAGTAAAAGCCATTTGTATCTTGAAATCTAACAAGAAATTTAATAAGAATGGAAATATAAAGTTTTGTCATTTTGCACCTTTCCTGGTGCCGCTTTGCTGCCCTGTTTGTCAACGAAATCAATATGGCTTGAACAGTTTTTGTAGAGAGTCACTCAAAGAATATTTCTGCCAAATTATCTTGGAATCTGACAAATGGATTATGGAGATGGAGGTTTTTAAAGTTTGGGTATTTTTCTCAATTTCTGATGCCGCAGCAACAAAAGTTCTACACAGAATGTAAGTCTTTGAACAATTTTGAAAGAGGACCATCAAAGGAACATTCCTGTGAAGTAACGTTGAAATTGGTCAAGTGGAATGGTAGTTGTCATTTGCAGCTAAAAGTTCAATTTACCCCTTTTGTGATGACGCGAGGTTGCTATGATTTTGTAACCAATCAATACGGCTTGAACAAAGTAAGTAGAGGATCACTTAAGATTTATATTCAATTATTTTAATATCAGACAAGGACTTAAAAACAATGGAATTTCCACATGTTGTAATTTTGCCCCTTTTCCGATGCCTCCTGACTGCCATGTTTTCAACCAAACCGTATGCCTTGAACAATCTTTGTAGAGGGTCACCAAAGGAACATTTCTACTAAACTATATTGGAATCTGACATGCAGATTCAGATCTTTAAAGTTTGGACATTTTGCCCCCTTTCTGATGCCGCAGCAACCAAAGTTCTCCTTGGAATTTAAATCTTTGAACAATTTTGAAAGACGGTCACCAAAGAAACATTTCTGTGAAGTTTGGATGAAATTGGTACTGTGGTTTAGGAGGAGATGATGTTTACAGCTAAAAGTTAACAACGGACGATTATGCCCGTTTTCCGATGCCTCCTGACTGCCATGTTTTCAACCAAACAGTATGCCTTGAACAATCTTTGTAGAGGGTCACCCAAGGAACATTTCTACCAAACTATATTGGTATCTGACATGCAGATTCAGAGGAGAAGATTTTTAAAGTTCGGACATTTTGCCCCCTTTCTGATTCCGCAGCAACCAAGCTTCTCAATGGAATTTAAATCTTTGAACAATTTTGAAAGAGGGCCCCTGTGAAGTTTGGATGAAATTGGTCCTTTGGTTTAGGAGATGATGTTTACAGCTTAAAGTTAACAACGGAGGATTTTGCCCCTTTTCCGATGCCTCCTGACTGCCTTGTTTTCGATCAAACAGTATGCCTTGAACAATCTTTGTAGAGGGTCACCCAAGGAACATTTCTACCAAACTATATTGGTATCTGACATGATGATTCAGAGGAGAAGAGTTTTAAAGTTCGGACATTTTGCCCCCTTTCTGATGCCGCAGCAACCAAAGTTTTCAATGAAATTTAAATCTTTGAACAATTTTGAAAGAGGGCCACCAAAGGAACATTCCTATGAAGTTTGGATAAAATTAGTCCTGTGGTTCAGAAAGAGATGATGTTTAAAACTAAAAGTGATCAGAATGGCTCACCTTGAGCCTTTGGCTCTAGGTGATCTAAAAACCTTAACCGGACGACCACGCCGCCGCCGACGACGACAGGGTCATGACAATAGCTCTCGTTTTTCCAAAAGTCGAGCTAAAAATGGAATTTCCAAATTTTGTCATTTTGCCTCTTTTCTGATACCTCCCGCATGCCATGTTTTTTTCAACCAAACTGTATGCCTTGAACAATCTTTGTAGAGGGTCACCCAAGGAACATTTCTACCAAACTATATTGGAATCTAACATGCAGATTCAAAGGAGAAGATTTTTTACAGTTTGGACATTTTCCCCTCTTTCTGATGCCGCAGCAACCAAAGTTCTCAATGGAATTTAAATCTTTGAACGATTTTGAAAGAGGGCCACCAAAGGAACATTCCTGTGAAGTTTGGATGAAATTGGTCCTGTGGTTGAGGAGAAGATGATGTTTAAAGCTAAAAGTTAACGACGGACGACGACGGACAAAAAGTGATCAGAATAGCTCTAACAAGAGGGCCAAGATGGCCTTAAATCGATCACCTGAATGATAGTTAATTAGAAGCAAATATTTGTGAAAATTTGATCAGGAGTTCAAATGAAACTGCAAGGAGTGGACACTCAGTTAAAGAAATAGTTTATTAGTAAAAGCCATTTTTATCTTGAAATCTAACAAGAGCTTTCTCAATTTCTGATGCTGCAGCAACAAAGGTTTTACACAGAATGCAAGTATTTGAACCATTTTGAAAGAGGACCATCAAAGGATCATTCCTGTGAAGTAACGTTGAAATTGGTCAAGTGGAATGGTAGGAGTTGTCATTTGTAGCTAAAAGTTCAATTTACCCCTTTTGTGATGACGCGAGGTTGCTATGATTTTGTAACTAATCAAAACAGCTTGAACAAATTAAATGTAGAGGATCACTGGAGTAGGATTTATATTCAATTTCCTTAATATCAGACAAGAACTTAAAACAAGAGGCCCATGACTGGCATTGATCTAGCTTGTTTCAAAAGGAACCAATATGTCATCAATATTCAAATATCATCTAAGTTTGGTGAAGATCAGATAGTAAATGGAAGCTCTATTGTGTTCACAAGCTGTATTATAGCAATTTTGACAATTTCAAGGGCCATAATCCAGCCATGCATGGGTAGATCTGGCCGTTTTTTTTTTTAGAAATGAACCAAACTCTCATGGATATCTAACTACTGTATAAGTTTGATTGAGATACAATCAAAAATAAGGACTGTATCATGTTAACAAGCCCTATTATAGCAATTTTGACAATTTCAAGGGCAAAAATTCAGTCATGCATGGGGCGGATCTTGCTGGTTTTTGAAAGGAACCGAGCTCTCATGGATATCTAAAACAAGAGGGCCATGATGGCCCTGGAATCGCTCACCTGATTTTTTTTTTTCACTTTAGCTATATAAGCCCCACCCCCTGGCAGCCATAGTTTTCAACATATCAACTTGGCTTGAAGGAATCTGATAGAGGGTCACCCTAGGAAAATTTCTACAAAATTATTTGAAAATATGCCTGACACTTTCGGAGGAGAAGATTTTTTAAGTTTTCACTATAGCCATATAATGCAATATAGCCCTGCCCACTGGCGGCCATGTTTTTCGACCAATCAACATGGCTTGAAGGAATCGGATAGTGGGTCACTTAAGGAACATTTCTACAAAATTATTTGAAAATCTGCCTGACACTTTTGGAGAAGAAGATTTTTTAAGTTTTCACTATAGCCATATAAGGCAAAATAGCCCCGCCCCTCCTGGCGGCCATGTATTTCGACCATTCAACATGGCTTGAAGGAATCTGATAGTGGGTCACTTAAGGAACATTTCTACAAAATTATTTGAAAATCTGCCAACCAGTTTGGGAGAAGAAGATTTTTTAAGTTTTCACTATAGCCATATAAGGCAAAATAGCCCCGCCCCCATGGCGGACATGTTTTTCGATCAATCAACATGGCTTGAAGGAATCTGATAGAGGGTCATCCAAGGAACATTTCTACAAAATTATTTGAAAATCGGCCCGACACTTTCGGAGGAGAAGATTTTTTAAGTTTTCATTATTGCCATATAAGGCAAAATAGCCCCGCCCACTGGCGGCCATGTTTTTCGACCAATCAATATGGCTTGAAGGAATCGGATAGAGGGTCATCCAAGGAACATTTCTACAAAATTATTTGTAAATCTGCCAACCAGTTCTGGAGAAGAAGATTTTTAAAGTTTTTTTCATTTCGTTGCCATGGAAACCAGAATTATGCATGGATCCCAAACATTTGAAGGAATTCTGGTGAGGTCAATGTGGGGATGCTTCCTGTGAAGTTTCATCCCAATTGACCCACTGGTTACTGAGGAGAAAAAGTTGACGGACGACGGACGCCGGACAAAAGGCCATCACAATAACTCACCCTGAGCACTTCGTGCACAGGTGAGCTAAAAAGTGAAGACTATCGTGTTAACAAGAAATTGTTTACCGACGGACGGACACACGCACGGACGAATCGCCACGACATAAGCCCTTCTGGTCTTTGGCCAGTCAAGCTAAAATTGGAATTTCCAAATTTTGTCATTTTGCCCCTTTTCTGATGCCTCCTTTCTGCCATGTTTTTCAACCAAACAGTATGCCTTGAACGATCTTTGTAGAGGCTCACCTAAGGAACATTTCTACCAAACTATAATGGAATCAGACATGCAGATTCAAAGAAGATTTTTAAAGCTTAAACATTTTGCCCCCTTTCTGATGCCGCAGCAACCCTGGCGGCCATGTTTTTCAACAGATCAGACATATTTGAACAATCTTGGTAGAGGGTGCCCCAAAGAACATTTGTGAAATATTATTTTCAAATCGGGCTTATTCTTTTGGACGAGAAGATTTTTTAAGTTTTAACAATACACATATAAGGAAAACAAGCTTAGCCCCCTGGCAGCCATGTTTTTTCAACGGATCGGAAATATTTGAACAATCTTGGTAAAGGGTGCCCCAATGAACATGTGTGCAAACATTTTCAAATCGGGCCAGTACTTTTGGACAAGAAGATTTTTAAAGTTTTAACAATGCACATATAAGGAAAACAGGCTCCACCCCCTGGCGGCAATGTTTTTCAACGGATCGGAAATATTTGAACAATCTTGATAAAGGGTTATATTGACATTTGTGCAAAATAATTTTCAAATTGGGCTTATACTTTTGGACAAGAAGATTTTCAAAGTTTTAACAATGCACATATAAGGAGAAGAAGCTCCGCCCTCTGGCGGCCATGTTTTTCAACCGATCAGAAATATTTGAACAATCTTGGGATTGCCCCAAGGATTATTTGTGGAAAATAATTGTTAAATCAGGCCAGTACTTTTGGACAAGAAGATTTTTAAAGTTTTAACAATGCATATACAAGGAAACAAGATCCGCCCCCTGGCGGCCATGTTTTTCAACGGATCGGAACTATTTGAACAATCTTGGTAAATGGTGCCCCAAGGAACATTCGTGGAAAATAATTTTCAAATCGGGCCAGTACTTTTTGACATGAAGATTTTTAAAATGTTAACAATGCACATATAAGGAAAACAGACTCCGCCCCCTGGCGGTCATGTTTTTCAACCGATCGGAAATATTTGAACAATCTTGGTAAAGGGTGCCCCAATGTACATTTGTGCAAAATAATTTTCAAATCGGGCGAGTACTTTTGGACAAGAAGATTTTTAAAGTTTTAACAATGCACATATAAGGAAAATAGGCTCCGCCCCCTGGCGGCCATGTTTTTCAATGTTTTTTAACGGATCGTAAATATTTTAACAATTTTGGTAGAGGGTACCCCAAGGAACATTTGTGCAAAATAATTTTCAAATCGGGCCAGTACTTTTGGACAAGAAGATTTTTTAAGATTTGGCAATTTTCCCCTTTTCTGTTGCCGCAGCAACCAAAGTTCTCGATGGAATTTAAATCTTTGAACAATTTTGAAAGAGGTCTACAAAAGGAACATTTCTGTGAAGTTTGGTTGAAATTGGTCAAGTGGTTAAGGAGGAGATGATCTAAATGTTAACGACGGACGACGGACAAAAAGTGATCAGAATAGCTCACCTCGAGCCTTTGGCTCTAGGTGATCTAAAAAGGGCATAATTGTGTCAAAATCTGATGTAGAGTTTTGGGACTTATCCTGCAAGGTCATTTGATGATGTCCAATAAGGGTGTGAAGTTTCAAAGCAATCGCATCTATGGTTTGTGAGAAAAAGCCTTGCATGCAAAACATTGACCAAAGTTGCAATGCCGACGACGACGCACAAATTACTAGCTCTCCATATTCTTCAAAATGAGTACTGTTTGATAGGTCCGTGTACCTTGTCCGGCCCGCGTCTCAAACATGCAACATAGGATTCCCAAGTTACTGGGCATATATGCTTGTTCACCATGATAAGGTGAAGTGTCTCGCACATAAATCTCTATAATTGTAGGTATAAATATTAAACAAAGTTGAAAACATTGCGGCAAAAAGAAGAAATTGCTCGTTTGAGCAATTTCTCCTTTTTCTCAATTTTTTCAAACGTCCTCTGCTGCGGATGCGTCTATTGGAACATACATTCAACGTATACGCCTATGCGCCAATAGGTGGTGCAGGGTTAATTAAGAGACAACTTGGCTAGACCAGCCTGTCCCTCGGCTGTATTTGCAATACGTTTGACCGTAAAGCATCTTTGCAAGTGTAGGATGCTTTGTCCATTACATTACCATTAGTATGGGAATCCTAATGTACGGAGTAGCCTTGGCTAGCGAGGATGACCTATATCAAGAGGTGTTGCGCTTACATGGAACATCGACGGTTGGACACTGCAATTCATGTATAGCCCCACTATAATGATTAAGAGCAGTTTCTCCTTTGCGACAATCTTTCCAAGTGATCTGCTGCAGATGTGTCTGTATGTGGGAATGAATTGAATGTTTTTTTTTAACCTTAGCTTAAGATTCCAAGGATCTTTATAAGTTCATCATGGATAAATATTACATAAAAACAAGTTTTCCATGAGAGAAATTTTGTATTGAAGACAAACAAAAAGAAAAGTACAGCAAGAAAAATAGAAGAAGCACAAATTAAGGAAAAGGTATGCAAGAACAAGAGGGCCATGATGCCACTTGATCGCTCACACGAGTTATGCTAATCATATAGTCAATCACAATAACTCATTTTGCCGTTAATTAAGCTAATACTGGTACTAGTGTTAAAAATATTTCCCTTCAGTTTGGTCCAGTGACCTAGTTTTTGACTGGACATTATCCATATGAATACTTATCCTAGATATAGATCGTTTTATGCAATAAAATATATTGAATACTTATTCTAGATATCAACAAAATACCCATTCTGACAAAATTTCAAGATTTTTCTTCAATTTGACCTAGATGCTGACCTCAAATGATCCAGTTTTGAACTTTGCGACAAGTTGTATGTTCTGATAAAACTTTCATGAAGATTGGATGCAAATGTTGCTTGTAAAGGTTTAACAGACAATTGTTGACGATGCAGGCAGAACAAGATGTGACCACAATAGCTCACCTAACCCACTTCATGCTCAGGTGAGCTAAAAATAGAAGAAAAACAAATTCATTTGAAATCGTTAACATAATTGTCACATCATATTTGGTACATGCTGGCAAATATTTTACAAAATCCTAGAATCGTTCTGAACTATATTTGATGGTAAACTCTTCAAGATAGTAAGGAAATGTGTATCAATACAAGAAATACTTAAAATAATATGGCACAAACAAACTTAGTTCACACAAATCATTTACAAATATAAACATGTATGTGATTACATATATACAGGGGATATTGTTTATTCTCATGAACAACTTTTTTTGGTCCAGATTTACAAATATTTATGGTTTATAAAGTAACCTTTAAAAACTTTTCCACTTATAGACGCGTTCTGACGCCTCTGCAGCAGATGACTTTTGAAAACATTGTGACAAAGGAGAAATTGCTCAAAACAAGCAATTTCTCCTTTTGCCATAAAGTTTTCAACTCTCTCAGTAATTATATCTTTACAGAGATTTTCCATAAATGTTGTCTACATGTTTTCAAAGTCGTCTGCTGCAGATATGTTGTATGTGGGAAAGGGTTAAAACAAAACCTAAAGACCTCTTTAGAACAGCGGGGTTTCTTCGCTGCATCTGCATATTGCTCTGGAGAAGTCGACCTTTATATTTCAAGAGTCAATAAAAGTAGAATGTCTGGCAATATTGGGTCTTGTTGCACATGTGAACAGTGAACACTCTGGCGAGCCTGTGCATATGCAACGTCTCATCAGAGCCTTTACCTTCTGCCTAGAGTCAGTAGATCCATAGATGTTAATTTGGATGAATTATTGAAATATATCCCAACTAGTTTTACTACCATTCATTCCCCTTTTCTTTATGCCTAAAGATAGAAGCAACAAAATCCGCTTTCACATGAAACAAGCAGTGCATAAACAGATTACATATTATAATGAAATAAACAAACAGTACAGAAAGCCCCACTTTTTTTTTATGTTACTTTTTTATTTTTTATTTTATACGTTTCTATGACTGATGCGTGCTGATCAAGCCTCGGATCAGCCAAGTTTCATGAAATCTGGCACATTGCCTGCCATCTCTTCAGAACCGGATACATCTGGAAGCTCTAACTCACCATGAGTCATATTGGGTGATGATGCAGGCATAAAGGGTCTTACACCACTCCTGTTTTGGGTTACAGTGGCTTGGGTGTGTTGAACTTGAACAAGTTCTGGCCCCTTTTCCGTCATATGTATCTTTACTTGCCCTTTGTTAAGCATCTGTTGCATCATTACCTTAAAGAGAAATATAAACAATATCCTTAAAATTTTGACGTTGATGGATGTCCCATGACCAAACAATACATCTGACAAAGTTTCAGAAAAATTCAAGCAGGGGTTGCTGAGATATAAGAAAGGTTAAGTTTTATGGAAGTTATGGCCCTTTTTTTACTTAGAAATTCTGGTTATAAGTTTTTCGTGGAACTAAATTAAGAGTCCATAACTTGGTATTTACTTGATGCATTGCATTGAAACTTTATACAACCCTACCCAACTATCAGACTAATGTAGATTATTGATCAGAATAGATCACCTTGAGCCTTCGGCTCAGGTGATCTTAAAAAAAAAATTGTGTTGTCTGTCTTTTGTTAAATTAATATGTATTGGAAGAATACAGAAGCATTTCTTAAACAAAATATTCGAAAATCTGCCAAGTGGTTTGGGATGAGAACTGTTTACAAGTGTTTGCCATGGAAACATGAATTCTGCATGAACAAAAAAATGTTTGGAGGAATTTTGGTGAGGACATTGAGAGGATGCTTTCATCCTAATTGACCCACTGGTTACAGAGATATTGACACACAGAAGCCGGACAAAGGGCAATCACAATAACTTACCTTGAGCACTTCTTTTGTGTACTTTGTGCTCAGGTGAGCTTAGGAAAATTAACCAAGAATGGTATGTTTTCATGGGTCAAGGACTTCAAATGGCACTATATTCACAACCACAGTGTAATATCAATTCTGAATATAGATCAACTAAATACTTACCATCATGTTATTCACGTTCGGAGCTGTGTTTGGTGTATTATGCTGTACTCTGAATGGTATAGCTGAGGCTGGCTGATACGTTTGTGGTGGGAGAATTTTGTTAATCATGGGCCTAAACGTGTTTTGTACCATAACTTGTGGAGGCTGGTAAATCTGGTTGGCATCGTCTGCCATGGGCTGTGTCACAACTGCATTTCTCTCTGTGTGGGTGACATTTTTCTGTAAAATTGAAATAAAACTCAGTTACCTTTTTTTTTTATCTATTTAACAAGTTGTTTTCTTATTTTCTGACATGCAGGAAAATTTTCTCATTTTGCCACAATTTTTTTCACTTTTGTCCAGTAATCATACCTTCATTTATGGTGATTTACCGTGTTTTTGACAAAGTTTATTCAAAGTCAACTGCTGCGGATTTGGTATATGTGGGAAAGGGTTAAATAAAGAGGTTCCTTGGGGAGCTGAATAAGCATTGCATAAAGTAAATGCATCCTTTGAGCATACATTTGAGATATATAATGTTTTTTTTCAGAAGTCCAGGTGGGGTATTCATTTCTCCTTTTGCAACAATGTTTTCACTTTTGTTCAGTAATCATACCTTCATTTATGGTAATAAGGAGATTTTCCATGTGTTTGACAAAGAGTATTCAAAGTGAACTGTTTCAGACTTGGTATATGTGGGAAAGGGTTTGAAATAAAGAGGATCCTTGGGGAGCTGATTTAGCATAAAGTGAATGCCTTCTTTGATCATACATTTGAGATATATATTATTTCGTTTGTTTCCAGAGGTCCACTATAATGTGGATACTCAAAAGAACCCTTTTATTAGGGACATCGGGATAAAAGGTCAAATAAGGATTGTAGAACATGTGCGAAATGTGCCTCTTATCTATAAATTTTAATTTTTTCTTTCTTCAACGTTTGTGAATTTGCATGTAAAAAAATGGTAATCAGAACAAATGAGGCCTTGACCCCAGCTTGCTTAAATGGTCTTGTTCTAGCTGTTCCTGCTTTATTTCTGTTGTTACTATACATATACAGTCAAACCTGTACTACCGACCACCTGGTATAACCGACCCCCTGGTGTAAGCGACCACATTGAACTCCCCCCGATGTTTTTTAGTCATAAATTAACCTGCAATAAGCGAGATCCTGCTGTCTGCGACCAACGGACACTAAAACCATTCCCTTTTTAATAAAAATCCACGGTTCAGCGACCTTAAATCTAACAGTCAAATAAATCTTACACAACTGTCGCGTGTAAACCACACAGGTTTAAATTATCATCAAGCTAAAGGTGTTACATGTAAAATTACCCGAGGTCAAATTCTGCAGACGTGTATTACAGTGGGTAAAAAAAGATAATTGAGGTGTTAGCAGTTTGTATTTAATACACTTTAGCTACAGTTATTGTCTTTGTTATGACTCTCAAATACTGCAGATGTATCACAGTGGTAAAAGACGATAATTGCAGGTTTATCAGTTTGTACTTAATACACTTTAACGTCAATTATTGACTGTGTTAAATTACCCCATGGATAGTTTGTGGATTGTCTGGGATTTATTAATTTTGGTCCGACTTTTTGATCTCTATAATTGGATCTGTGTTTGTTTTTTGCTTTGTAATGGTGATAGCACGTTTATTTAATCGGTCAGTTTCTGTTTTAGTAAGAAGTAGTGCTCTATTCTTCTACTGAATATACTGTACATGTACATATCCTTTTCATGTTATATAGTTAAACAAAAACATCAAATAACAATCAAGTTTTGTGATTAAATGTATATATGTTTTATTTATCAACTTACACTTTTGCAAATAAATATTATTAATATTGAAATAAAAAATAAAACTAGAAGAACAACAAAATGTTTATTGTTATTCATTCTTTAATACCAATACATGTATAATGTAGTATACATAAGACCCAAAAAAAGAAAAATACATTTGTACCTCAATAAGAGACCACCTGTCTTAAGAGACCACTTATAGCATTTCCCTTGGGTGGTCTCTTAATACAAGTTTAACTGTATATGTAATAGGTTATTCAAATTGTCTGAAAGAGATGAATGTTATGAGTACACACAGCATAGGATTTTGGGCAGAAATGTATTATTTTATAATTTAAAAATCTAACCATATGCAGAGCTAAGATACTTTGTAAGGTGCTTAACTTCAACAATTTTTCAGTTTTACCATGGCATTTCCATGGTAGGTAACCCGGGTCCGTTTAGTAATACTTAAATACTTAAAGGCATATATTTCATCATTTTTGTTACCCTAATAAACAAGAGGGCCAGGATGGCCCTAAATCAATTACCTGAATGATATTAGAAGCAAATATTTAACTGCAAATATCTGTGAAAATTTGATCAAGAGTTCAAATGAAACTGCAAGGAGAGGACACTCAGTTAAAGAAATAGGTTATCAGTAAAAGCCATTTGTATCTTAAAATCTAACAAGAAATTTAATAAGAATGGAATTATAAAGTTTTGTCATTTTGCATCTTTCCTGATGCCACTTTGCTGCCTTGTTTGTCAACGAAATCAATATGGCTTGAACAGGTTTTGTAGAGAGTCACTCAAAGAATATTTCTGCCAAATTATCTTGGAATCTGACAAATGGATTATGGAGATGGAGATTTTTAAAGTTTGGGTATTTTTCTCAATTTCTGATGCCGCAGCAACAAAAGTTCTACACAGAATGTAAGTCTTTGAACAATTTTGAAAGAGGACCATCAAAGGAACATTCCTGTGGAGTAACGTTGAAATTGGTCAAGTGGAATGGTAGGAGTTGTCATTTGCAGCTAAAATTTCAATTTACCCCTTTTGTGATGACGCGAGGTTGCTATGATTGTGTAACCAATCAATACGGCTTGAACAAATTAAGTGTATGATCACTGAAGTAAGATTCCTATTCAATTTTCTTAATATCAGACAAGGACTTAAAACAAGAGGCCCATGAGGGCCTATGCTCTACTGGCATTGATCTGGCTTGTTTCAAAAGGAATCAATATGTCATCAATATTCAAATACCATCTAAGTTTGGTGAAGATCAGATAGTAAATGGAAGCTCTATTGTGTTCACAAGCTGTATTATAGCAATTTTGACAATTTCAAGGGCCATAATCCAGCCATGCATGGGTAGATCTGGTCGTTTTTTAGAAATGAACCAAGCTCTCATGGATATCTAACTACTGTATAAGTTTGGTTGAGATACAATAAAAAAAAAAGACTATCGTGTTAACAAGCTCTATTATAGCAATTTTGACCATTTCAAGGGCCATAATCCAGTCATGCATGGGCAGATCTGGCTGGTTTTTGAAAGGAACCGAGCTATCATAGATATCTAACTACTGTATAAGTTTGGTTGAGATACAATCAAAAGTGAAGACTGTGTCGTGTTAACAAGCTCTTTTATAGCAATTTTGACCATTTCAAGGGCCATAATCCAGTCATGCATGGGCAGATCTGTGGCTGGTTTTTGAAAGGAACCAAGCTCTCATGGATATCTAACTACTGCAGAGATCTGCCGAGGCTGCGTTTTTGCGCCATTGGCGCAGTTTAATTGAGAATGGCGCAACAGAATTCCCACAAATGGGCCCTGGGCGCGGCCGAAATTTAGGCTTAAATTTACTATTTTGACTTAAAAACAGGAATAAAGTCGAAGGGAGAACACAAAAAATACGAATTATCAGATACCATATAAATATCCGACCTTTCATGAGACAAAATCCCAGACATTTGAAAACATTTTCCAACTCAAAACAGTATTTTGATTAACCAAAACACTAGTAAATAATGTAGTAGTCGCCATTTTCCTATGACATTGTGCCTCGTTTTAAAAGTGGGCATCCCCACGCTTGGGAATCTCCGCGCACCTGCTAAGCATGTGCATTGGTCGTGTAACCAAATCGATATGGGGCGAATCGCCAGAACCGCGAATACGAATGGGAACGAAACAGCATTGGTAGACAATGACGCTTATTTCAATATGGCGGCGAAACAAAAACTGTCAATGTTATTGTTTAATTATTTTAATGACTATGCCCCAAAAGAGTAAACAATGGATAAAGATGATAACAGTAACATTGAAAAAGTGTCTGTTTTATGTAAATCGCGTGATCGAGTGTCAAATATCGAATTAGTTAACCTGTCAGACACGATTGACTTGTCCACAAATCCATCGACGTCGTCTGCAGTTATGGTATTACAAGGCCTACAGAGGCACACTTATCAAAGGAGAATGTTGTGAAAATAACGTCCGACGTTTCAAATTTTTTTTTTTTACAATGGCCCAAAGTTTTTGAAAATGGCCCACCTTTTTCAGACTCAGTGGGCCTTGGGCCCAATGTTTTCAAAATCTTGGCAGATCTCTGACTGTATAAGTTTGGTTGAGATACAATCAAAAGTGAAGACTGTATCGTGTTAACAAGAAATTGTTTACGGACGGACGGACGGACAACGGACAAATCGCCACGACATAAGCCTTTCTGGCCTTTGGCCAGTAGAGCTAAAAAATTTAATTTCCAAATGTTGTCATTTTGCCCCTTTTCTGATGCCTTCTGACTGCCATGTTTTCAACCAAAAAGTATGCCTTGAACAATCTTTGTAGAGGGTCACCAAAGGAACATTTCTACTAAACTATATTGGAATCTGACATGCAGATTTAGAGGAGAAGATTTTTCAAGTTCGGACATTTAGCCCCCTTTCTGATGCCGCAGCAACCAAAGTTCTCCATGGAATTTAAATCTTTGAACAATTTTGAAAGAGGGCCACCAAAGGAACATTCCTGTGAAGATTGGATGAAATTGGTCCTGTGGTTCAGGAGGAGATGATGTTTAAAGCTAAAAGTTAACGACGGACAACGAACACAAAAGTGATCAGAATAGCTCACCTTGAGGCTTTGGCTCTATAGGGTGATCTAAAAATGCCAAAATGGTTCATTTCTTAAAAAAGAATTATTAATCAGCAAGGTAATTATTTATGTCAATTTAGTCATATACTTTAATAATTCCACCAATCATGTTTTACAAAATATTAGTGAAACAAAATTAATGAAATATACTTTTAAGTATTTCGAAGTGATAAGTAAGGTTTGTGGAATTACCAGTGCTACTTGTCTGTTTATTCGGACTCAAATGAGTCGGTTGTAATCCTAACCAAACAACCTTGAGCGACAAGGATTTGTTGCATTTGCATGGTGTTTAATGCGGATTTCAACAATTTCTCAGTTATATAATGGCGTTTCCTGGGTAAGTTACCAGTATTACTGGTTCATTTTACCTGACACCAGCAAGTCAGTCGTAATGCTTACCCCAAACGCTGAGTGCCAAAAACAGAAAACCATAACTAACATTTTTAAAGTCTTTGGTATGACCCGATCAGGGTTCGAACCCGCTACAGTTCAGAGCTAATTTACACTTACCCTCATGTTTAACTTGGCCAGAGACACAGCAACCTCAGAGATGGGTGTACGAGGGGCTGGAAAATCTTCCATCTGTTTACTAGCAGCTTCCATTCGTCTCAACTCCTGCACAGGGTTTTCCACTTTCAAAATTTTACCTTTACCCTTTCCAGCGTATGGCCTCAGTTTTTCACGAAGTGCAGCATTCGTAGATTTTTTTATTGGTCCATTGTCCTTTTCAAGACAGTTGTAGGCAATCTCAGGGACTTCAGTTACAATAAAGTCAACAAATGGTAAAGAACTTGAAGAGTCCCTGATGCGTGCCTTCTCATACTGCTGTTGTTGTAGTTTTCTAAAGCATTCATTAATAGCTTCTCTTTTTCTCTTTTCACGCCCTGTGAAATAAAAAAAAAACATGATTCAGATTCTTAGCAAATACATTACAGAAGTTAATAAGGTAAGTTTTACATAGTACAATCAAGTATCTGATATGTACGGTGGCACAGAGGTGACATGTGTATGTTTTTATTTATCTCGTGCGCACGACATACTTAGTAACTCGTGCGCACCACTTAGTATCTCGTGTGCACGACATAGTTACTCGTGCGCATGACTTAATTATCTTGTGCGCATGACATACTATCTCGTGCGCACGAGATAAATAAAAACACACACACATGTCACCTCTGTGCCACAGTACAATTAAGTGTACTTAATTAAGTGGTGCGCACGACATAGTAACTCGTGCGCACGACTTAATTATCTCGTGCGCACGAGTTACTAAGTCGTGCGCACGACTTAGTATGTCGTGCGCACGAGATAAAAAAATACATACACATGTCACCTCTGTGCCACCGTAGATATGCTATATTTCAGTATAAGATTGACTGAATCTTTCTAAACAAATGGAAAGTTGAGGCAAATTAGTTCATAACTTTTATATACAAAAAACATTGGAAAAGACAAATTTACTTCATATGCAAATTTCCTTCTTTTCCATATTGTTTTATTTTAAATATGAAAGGGGTAGTAAACCTTTCTCCCTGCGAAGACAACTTATGATCCCTTTGCTGTACATTGATCAAAATGAGTCATTTCTGCATTCCCCCCTCCTCCCACAATTTTTGTTTACAACTGTATCAAATATATACTTTAAACTTTTCAAACTTTACATTTTATTGATCATGTATTTTCAAACAAGGACAATCAATTATCAGGTAAACAAATAAGCCTTACTATCAATGAAGTCAATGACGTCCTGTGCTGAATATCTTTGCAGTGGATCATACTGTGTCATACCTCCAAGTAATTCTCTCATGTCAATATCACAAGCATCTGGTACAACATACTGAATAATATCTCGATCTTCAGCAAGCTGTCAAATGAAAATAAAGATTGATTTAGAGGTCTAGATTAGAGTAGTTTTGCATGTTCTAAAATTCATATTTGACCCTCTAATCCTATGTCTCAATGAGATATTGTGGGAAAATGAGCTGTATACTCCTCCTTATCTAGACCTCTGTTTATTATAAAAGGGCCATGTGGAATTCTACCTTCAGGCATTTGGGACAACTGAATCTAGATCAGACTGTGTGGAATACATGTCTATCATCTGATCATAATTGCCATTACTTCAAAAAGATTTACTTTTCTAAGCTCATCTTTTATTCAATTACTGGATTTGCTTATTTCAGAACTTCCTTAAAACTGATCATCTTTTTTCAATAATTATATTCTATATTTGTACAGAGATGTTTTCAAAATCTTCTGCTACAGATCTGTTGTATGTGGGAAAGGGTTAAGCAAAGTCATACATACCATTTTCATTAGGTCGATTTGTAGGCTAGTTCTTGCTTTATCGTCATAGTCATTGTAGGATGTTTTACCCTTTGTGATCAGCCTCTGCAGTAAATGTACTTTGACATACAGATACATGATGACTAAAGCTGCCGCAAAAACGTCAACCTTCCCAGATATATCGGATTCTATGATCATTCCTTTCATGAAGCCCCTGTATCATAAAATACATCACTATACACCAAGCACAGCTACAGTGGACTAGATAAGGGGGAGAAAAATGGTATTTCCCCCACAACATCTCCCTTATCACTCATCTAAACCCTATGGTGTGTACTCAAAACTAGAATGGAGTGCTCCCCGGAGCACATGTGTCACCTGCCGGGGCCTTGGCAGAAAATTTTAATTTTTGACAGAAAAGGGTCAATAACTCTCCCCCTTTTGTGAACACATGACAAAGATTGATATAAATATTTGACAGAAATTTCAATCCAATCCTTTGAGTAGAAAAAAAGTAATTAGAAAAAAAGTAATTTGAAAAAGTAATTTGAAAATTTAAATTTTTGACAGAAAAGGGGCAATAACTCTTGATATAAAAAATATTTGGATTATCCCCCTTTTGTGAACCAATCACACACATTGATATAAACATTTGTCAGAAGTTTCAATGTAATCCTTTGAATAGAAAAAAAGTTATTTGAAAACGTGACGAAAAAGTTTGACGACCGACAGACGCCGGACAAAAAACAAGAGGCCCAAGAGGGCCAGTATCGCTCCACGGCCATAAGGCAAAAATCAAATCTCCAAACAGCCCTGCCCCCTGTTTGCCATGTTTTTTACCAACCACCATGGCTAAAGGAATCATGTAGAGTGTTTTGAAATTTGGCCGACACTTTCGAAGGAGAGGATATTTTAAGTTTTCACTAAAGCCATATGTGGCAAAATAGCCTCACCCCCTGGTAGCCATATTGTTCAACCAATCAACATGGCTTGACGGAATCTGATAGAGGGTCAGCCTAGGAACATTTCTAGAAAAATTATTTGAATATCAGCCAGACACTTTCAGAGAAGAAGATTTTTTAAGTTTTCTCTTTAGCCATATATGGCAAAATAGCCCCGCCCTCTTGCGGCCATGTTTTTTTACCAATCAACATGGCTTGAAGGAATCTGATAGAGGGTCAGCCAAGGAACATCTCTACAAAATTATTTGAATATCGGCTGAACACTTTCGGAGAAGAAGATTTTTTAAGTTTTTTAAGTTTTCACTTTAGCTATATAAGGCAAAATAGCCCCGCCCCCTAGCGGCCATGTCTTTCAACTAATCAACATTTCTTGAAGGAATCTAATAAAGGGTCACCCAAGGAACATTTCTACAAAATTATTTGAAAATCGGCTGAATACTTTCGGAGAAAAAGATTTTTTAAGTTTTCACTATAGCCATATAGGCAAAATAACCCCGCCCTCTGGTGGCCATGTTTTTTTAACAATCAACATGGCTTGAAGGAATCTGATAGAGGGTCACCCAATGTACATTTCTACAAAATTATTTGAAAATCGGCTGAACACTTTCGGAGAAGAAGATTTTTTAAGTATTCACTATAGCTATATAAGGCAAAATAGCCCCGCCCCCTGGCGGCCATGTTTTTCGCCCAATCAACATTTCTTGAAGGAATCTTATAAAGGGTCACCCAAGGAACATTTCTACAAAATTATTTGAAAATCGGCCAGACACTTTTGGAGAAGAAGATTTTTTAAGTTTTCACTATTGCAATATAAGGCAAAATAGCCCCGCCCCCCTGGCGGCCATGTTTTTCAACCAATCAACATTTCTTGAAGGAATCTAATAAAGAGTCACCCAAGGAACATTTCTACAAAATTATTTGAAAATCGGCCTGACACTTTTGGAGAAGAAGATTTTTTAAGTTCTCACTATTTTTTTCTTTCGGTTGCCATGGAAACCATAATTTCGAATGGATCAAAAGAAATTGAAGGAATTTAGTAGAGGACATTGAGAGGATGCTTCCCATGAAGTTTCAACCAAATTGGCCAAGTGGTTAGGGAGAAGAAGTTGTTTAAAGGAAAAAGTTTACGCACGCATGCACGACGGACAATTCGCCATGACATAAGCTCGACTGGCTTCAGCCAGTGGAGCTAAAAAAGTAATACCTAAGTGCCTACCATGCTACGCAGGTGACACAAAAATAGTCTCACTGAGAGGTTAAACCTTTTCCCACTTAAAGACACCTTTTAACACATCTGCAGCAGACCACTTTTGAAAACATTTTAGCACAATGTTTTCAACTTTTTTAGGCAATTATACCTTCATTTATTGATATTTTCTATGTTTTTGTCTAAATATTTTCAAAGTCGTCTGCTGCAGATTTGCTGTATGTGGGAAAGGGTTAAGTGTCAAACGTTGATGTTAGAACATCCAAAATGCCTTTTATCTAGAGCTCTGATAGCAAATCAAAAAGTGTAGTTATTCTGCTGATTCACCTTGTTCATCTCTCGTTGCTCACACATACAAAGATCCCTATTACGTTTGTAAGAAAACACACTTTCGTTGAAAAATCGGTACTGTATCTATTACTTATTAACCCATCTGACAATCATTTCACTAAACAAGAGGACAATGATGGTCCTTTATCGCTCATCAGATTTAATAGAAACTTCAATTGGTATCAAGGATTTCACTCTATACATAAAGGAAAACGAGCCGCCCAGTTCTGGCCATGTCATTCAAGAAGAGAAGAGTATTTACCATATACAAATGTAGAGCCAGGCACAGTGGGGGCCATGTTTTTCAATGGATTGGAATGATTTGAACAATCTTGCCATCTGGGACAAAAATAATGCCCAATCTGAACAAGCTGGATAGTATGCCAATTGGCTCTTCGAACCAAAGCTAATAATAAACAAGAGGCCTAGAGGGCCTGAATCGCTCACCTGGATATTTGAGCAATCATGGGAAAATGCTCTAAAGAAAAGTGAATTTGCAAAGAATTCCACATCTGCAGTAGTTTTCTATGGTGAAGAATGCTCCACACTAAATGATCTAGATTACTTAATTTGTACTGAAAATGGAGTTAAATAATCTCTGGTTTCTTGTACTGGACATATGTCCTTTAGAAGGGTTCCTCCTTGCATTTATATGTTAGGTTGGTTTTGCACTGGAATTATCCAGACCGAATTTGGTTCCGATCTTTTTACGCATTGTCAAGGAGTTTATGCAACATTGAGTCGCTTGTGCGCAAGAATGCTACCGACCAATATAATTCATTTGAGGAAAATTCATAGATTTATATCCCAGGTACTTTTTGGCTAAATATCATCACTCTGGGCCTCCTGTTTATTCAGAAGAATTTGTTAAAAGATTTTTTATATATTTGACCAATGTGGCCTTGAAAGTAGGCCAAGGTCATTTATTGAAGGAAACTATATAGAATTTCATGCAAGGTATAAACTGGCAAAATATCATCACTCTGGGCCTCCTGGTTTTTCAGAAGAAGTTGTTTAAAGGTTTTCATATTTGATCCTTGTGACCTTGAAAGTAAGTCAAGGTCATTTATTGGAGGAAACTATATCATTTCATGCCAGGTATCTACTGGCAAAACATCATCACTCTGGGCCTCCTGGTTATTCAGAAGAATTTGTCAAAAGGTTTTCATATTTTCGACCCTTGTGACCTTGAAAGTAGGTCAAGGTCATTTATTGGAGGAAGCTATATAGCATTTCATGCCAGGTATCTACCGGCAAATTATCATCACTGTGGGCCTCCTGGTTATTCAGAAGAATTTGTTAAAGGGTTTTCATATATTTGACCCTTGTGACCTTGAGAGGTCAATGTAATTTATTTGAGGAAACTTTATACATGTAGCACGCTATCCCAGGTTCCTCCTTGCCAAATATTATGACCCTGGCACCCCGAGTTCTTAAAAAGAAGTCATTCAAAAAAAAAATTGACGTACAGAGATGTACAACACACCATAACATAAGCTCACAGGCACTTTGTGGCAGGTGAGCTAAAAATCACTGCATTCAATCAAAACACTGTTGAGATATAGCCTGAAGCATAAATCAAACTGCAGATATTTCAGTTAGTTTGACCTAAATGTGATCATGATGACGATTCCTCTTAGCAGGTCTAGACATATAACAGGGGAAAAGAAATTTTCAACATTTTTGCCAAGATGTTTTCGAAATTGTCCTTATAACTTGAATAAATGACTACATGTAGTTTGTAGTTTACGGGAAGTTGGACAACATGGACAAGTTGAAAACATAACAATATTTATTTTTAATACTTGACACAATTTTTTCAGAGCATAATTTACAATTCTTAACCAGCAAATCAGAAAAGTGATTGAAAATACCTCTTTTGTAGAAAGAGTTGGCTTGTCTCTGGACACATGTACTCGGGTGTCCATCCAATAAACTGAATTTCTTCTTGGGGTAGTTTGGCGGATCCGAAGTCTGTGATCTTCACTATACAGTGTATCCCTCCTCTCTCTTCAATACAAATGTTCTCCGCTAAAGAATAATAACCCAAGAGTGAATATTCAAAGGCAATGACTTTACTGTACAGTAATTGTATCAGTAATCACATATGTTCAACTTTAGTAGATGACTGCCAGAAAAATATCATACAAGAGGGCGGGCCATGATGGCCCTGGAATCGCTCACCTGATTTTTTTTTTCACTTTAGCTATATAAGCCCCGCCATCTGGCGGACATAGTTTCCGACCAATCGACTTGGCTTGAAGGAATCTGATAGAGGGTCACCCTAGGAACATTTCTACAAAATTATTTGAAAATCGGCCTGACACTTTTGGAGGAGAAGATTTTTTAAGTTTTCACTATAGCAATAAAAGGCAAAATAGCCCCGACCCCTTGTGGCCATGTTTTTTGACCAATCAACATGGCTTGAAGGAATCTGATAGAGGGTCATCCAAGGAACATTTCTACAAAATTATTTGAAAATCGGCCTGACACTTTTGGAGAAGAAGATTTTTAAAGTTTGCACTATAGCTATATAAGGCAAAATAGCCCGCCCCCCCTGGCGGCCATAATTTTTGACCAATCAACATGGCTTAAAGGAATCTGATAGAGAGTCATCCAAGGAACATTTCTACAAAATTATTTGAAAATCAGCCTGACACTTTTGGAGGAGAAGATTTTTTAAGTTTTCACTATAGCCGTATAAGGCAAAAAAGCCCCGCCCCCCCTGGCGGCCATGTTTTTCGACCAATCAACATGGCTTCAAGGAATCTGATAGAGAGTCACCCAAGGAATATTTCTACAAAATAAGTTCAAAATCTGCCAACCAATTTGGGAGGAGAAGAATTTTGAAGTTTTTTTCGTTTCGTTGCCATGGAAACCAGAATTCTGCATGGATCCCAATAAATTGAAGGAATTCTGGTGAGGTCATTGAGAGGATGCTTTCTGTGAAGTTTCATCCCAATTGACCCACTGGTTACTGAGGAGAAGATGTTGAAGATTTTTTAAGTTTTCACTATAACCATAAAAGGCAAAATAGCCCCGCCCCCTGGCGGCCATGTTTTTCAACCAATCAACATGGCTTGAAGGAATCGGATAGAGGGTCACCCAAGGAACATTTCTACAAAATTATTTGAAAATCGGCCTGACACTTTTGGAGGAGAAGATTTTTTAAGTTTGCACTATAGCCATATACGGCAAAATAGCCCCCCCCCCCCCCCCCCCCCCGGCGGCCATGTTTTTCGACCAATCAACATGGCTTGAAGGAATCTGATAGAGGGTCACCCAAGGATCATTTCTACAAATTAATTTGAAAATCGGCCTGACACTTTCGGAGGAGAAGATTTTTTAAGAATTTTGAAGTTTTTTTCATTTCGTTGCCATGGAAACCAGAATTCTGCATGGATCCCAAAAATTTTAAGGAATTCTGGTGAGGACATTGAGAGGATGCTTTCTGTGAAGTTTCATCCCAGTTGACCCACCGGTTACAGAGGAGAAAATGTTGACGGACGACGGACGCCGGACATAGGGCGATTACAATAACTCACCCTGAGCACTTCGTGCACAGGTGAGCTAAAAAGTAGGGATGGGAACAAATAATCTAATATTCTAAAATTGGCTGAATATTCAAATTCAATTTTTGAAAACGAATATTTAAAGGAATAAACTTTATTTTAGCATTTAAATTCTTATTATTGTCTTACAGAAATCGCAGGTTGGGCGAGGGGATAAAGAGTGTGTATGTTTCATCGGTAATGTTCTTTAACGTTTGTCAAACCTTAAATAACACCATCTGTAAACTCCAGAACACATTTTCAGTCGCGCTGGACTGTTACTTAAAACAAGAGGCCCAAGATGGCCAGTATCGCTCCACGGCCATACGACAAAAATCAAATCTCTAAACAGCCCTGCCCCCTAGTGGCCATGTTTTTTACCAACCACCATGGCTTAAAGGAATCTTGTAGAGTGTCACCCAAGTAATGTTTCTGCAAAATTATTTGAAAATCGGCCTGACACTTTCAGGAGAGGATATTTTAAGTTTTCGATCACCCTCTGGCGGCCATGTTTTTTTACCAATTAACATGCCTTGAAGGAATTTGATAGAGGGTCACCCAAGGAACATTTCTACAAAATTATTTTAAAATCTGCTTAACACTTTCGGAGAAAAATATTTTTTAAGTTTTCACTATGGTCATATAAGGCAAAATAGCTCCGCCCTCTGGCGGCCATAATTTTCGACCAATCAACATGGCTTGAAGGAATCCGATAGAGGGTCACCCAATGAACATTTCTATAAAATTATTTGAAAATCGGCTGAACACTTTCGGAGAAGAAGATTTTTTAAGTTTATACTATATCTATATAAGGCAAAATAGCCCCGCCCCCTGGCGGCCATGTTTTTCAACCAATCAACATTTCTTGAAGGAATCTAATAAAGGGTCACCCAAGGAACATTTCTGCAAAATTATTCGAAAATCAGCCTGATACTTTAGGAGGAGAAGATTTTCTAAGTACTCTCCTAGCCATATAAGGCAAAATAGCCCCGCCCTCTGGCGGCCATGTTTTTTTACCAATCAACATGGCTTGAAGGAATCTGATAAAGGGTCACCCAATGAACATTTCTATAAAATTATTTGAAAATCGTCTGAACACTTTCGGAGAAGAAGTTATCACTATGGACATATAAGGCAAAATAGCCCCGCCCTCTGGCGGCCATGTTTTTCGACCAATCAACATTTCTTGAAGGAATCTAATAAAGGGTCACCCAAGAAACATTTCTACAAAATTATTTGAAAATCAGCCTGACACTTTCCGAGAAGAAGATTTTTTAAGTTTTCACTATTTTTTTCTTTTGGTTGCCATAGAAACCAGAATTATGGATGGATAAAAAACAAGAGGCCCAAGAGGGCCAGTATCGCTCCACGGCCATAAGGCAAAAATAAAATCTCCAAACAGCCCTGCCCCGTGGTGGCTATTTTTTTTACCAACCACCATGGCTTAAAGGAATCTTGTAGAGTGTCACCAAAGGAATGTTTCTGCAAAATTATTTGAAAATATGCCTGACACTTTCGGAGGAGAAGATTTTTTAAGTTTTCACTATGGTCATATAAGTCAAAATAGCCCCGCCCTCTGGCGGCCATGTTTTTCGACCAATCAACATGGCTTGAAGGAATCTGATAGAGGGTCACCCAATGAACATTTCTACAAAATTATTTGAAAATCGGCTGAACACTTTCGGAGAAGAAGATGTTTTAAGTTTTCACTATAGCTATATAACGCAAAAAAGCCCCGCCCCCTGGCGGCCATGTTTTTCGCCCAATCAACATTTCTTGAAGGAATCTAATTAAGGTTCACACAAGGAACATTTCTACAAAATTATTTGAAAATCGGCCTGACACTTTTGGAGGAGAAGATTTTTTAAGTTTGCTCTTTAGCCATAAAGGCAAAATAGCCCCGCCCTGTGACGGCCATGTTTTTTTACCAATCAACATGGCTTGAAGGAATCTGATAGAGGGTCACCCACAGAACATTTCTACATAATTATTTGAAAATCTGCTGAACACTTTTTGAGAAGAAGATTATTTAAGTTTTCACTATAGATATAAGGCAAAAAAGCCCCGCCCCCTGGCGGCCATGTTTTTCGCCGAATCAAAATTTCTTGAAGGAATCTAATAAAGGGTCACCCAAGGAACATTTCTACAAAATTATTTGAAAATCGGCCTGACACTTTCGGAGAAGAAGATTTTTTAAGTTCTCACTATTTTTTTCTTTCGGTTGCCATGGAAACCAGAATTTTGAATGGATCAAAAAAATTTGAAGGAATTCAGTAGAGGACATTGAGAGGATGCTTCCTATGGAGTTTCAACCAAATTGGCCAAGTGGTTAGGGAGAAGAAGTCGTTTAAAGGAAAAAGTTAACGCACGCACGCACGAATTACAATTCGCCATGACATAAGCTCGACTGGCTTTCAGCCAGTGGAGCTAAAAATTGAAGGAATTTAAGAGAGGACATTGAGAGGATGCTTCCCATGAAGTTTCAACCAAATTGGCCAAGTGGTTAGTGAGAAGAAGTCGTTTAAAGGAAAAAGTTAACACACGCACGCACAACAGACAATTCGCCATGACATAAGCTCGACTGGCTTTCAGCCAGTGGAGCTAAAAAAGAAAAGAAGATGATCAGACTGAAAACTTATATTGTGGACCGTATTATTGTATTATTATTTTCCTCTTTCATTGTTTGAAAAAGTATTGCATTTGTTTTGCCCCGAAGTAGCGAAAGTTTTCGGCTGCAAATTTTCATTATAAATGTGTCAATTATACCAATTTGAAGCCTTTGCATATCATTCACAAATCAATGTAAGAACATGAAACTTAAAACTTAAGTATTTTATAATCGGACAAAGAAACATCATACACAAATAATTTTCGAACTGATTCCCCATAGCGAAAATAAAACACATTTGCATTAAATGTATTCAAGTTTTCCTTTTGAATTAATTAAACCTTAAAAGTCAAATGTATCTGTTACGCTTGAAACAAGAGGGCCATGATGGCCCTGGAATCGCTCACCTGATTTTTTTTTTTCACTTTAGCTATATAAGCCCCACCCCCTGGCAGCCATAGTTTTCGACCAATCAACTTGGCTTGAAGGAATCTGATAGAGGGTCACCCTAGGAACATTTCTACAAAATTATTTAAAAATCTGCCCGACACTTTCGGAGAAGAAGATTTTTTAAGTTTTCACTATAGCCATATAATGGAATATAGCCCTGCCCACTGGTGGCCATGTTTTTCAACCAATCAACATGGCTTGAAGGAATCGGATAGTTGGTCACTTAAGGAACATTTCTACAAAATTATTTGAAAATCTGCCAGACACTTTCGGAGAAGAAGATTTTTTAAGTTTTCACTATAGCCATATAAGGCAAAATAGCTGCGGCCCTCCTGGCGGCCATGTTTTTCGACCATTCAACATGGCTTGAAGGAATCTGATAGAGGGTCATCCAAGGAACATTTCTACAAAATTATTTGAAAATCAGCCTGACATTTTCGGAGAAGATTTTTTAAGTTTTCCCTATAGCCAAATAACGCCGCCCCCAACTGGCGGCCATGTTTTTCGACCAATCAACATGGCTTGAAGGAATCTCATAGAGGGTCATCCAAGGAACATTTCTATAAAATTATTTGAAAATCTGCCAACCAGTTTGGGAGAAGGAGCATTTTGAAGTTTTTTCATTTCGTTGCCATGGAAACCAGAATTCTGCATGTATCCCAAAAATTTGAAGGAAATCTGGTGAGGTCATTGAGAGGATGCTTTCTGTGAAGTTTCATCCCAATTGGTGAGCTAAAAATGTAATATATACCTTAACAATACCGTTTAACAGGAAAACCGCCATTTTTGAAATGTAATGGTACCAGTATTCGGAATAAGAGCGCCAAATGTCACAAAATACGCCCGTCCTGTTTTTTTGAGACCAATAAAGTATAGTGATAATTGGTTGTACATTAGGCAAATTTAGAGAGCAGACACTGTTAGTACAGTTTTGGCCATTTCGAGGAGCATAAGTGTGTAGTGACTAAGATAACGTGGTAAGTTATCAAACTTGTCCAAGATATTATGCCAATAAACATTCTGTCCAAATTTGGTGATGATTGGACAAAGGCTTCTAAAGTTATTGAGCTGACAAGACCAATTTTAGGTAATTTCTATAATTAAAGGGCGATAACTCTCGATTGACTAAAGCAATATGGCTAGTTATCGAACTTGTCCGAGATATTATGCCAATAAACATTCTGACCAAATTTGGTGATAATTGGACAAAGGCTTCTAAAGATATTAAGCTGAAAATCCCAATTTTAAGTAATTTCTTTTATAAAAGGGCGATAACTCTTGATTGACTAAAGCGATATTGCTAGTTATCAAACTTGTCCGAGATATTATGCCAATACACATTCTCACCAAATTTGGTAATGATTGGATAAAGGCTTCTAAAGTTAATGAGCACACAAGACCAATTTTAGGTAATTTCTTTAATAAAAGGGCAATAACTCTTGATTGACTTAAGTGATATGGCTAGTTATCGAACTTGTCTGATATTATCCCAATTCACATTCTGACAATATTTGGTGATGATTGGACAAAGGCTTCTTAAGTTATTGAGCTGACAAGACCAATTTTGGGTAATTTCTATAATTAAAGGGCGATAACTCTCGATTGACTAAAGCGATATGGCTAGTTATCGAACTCGTTCGAGATATTATCCCAATACACATTCTGACCAAATTTGGTGATGATTGGACAAAGGCTTCTAAAGTTATTGAGCTGACAACATACTGGACGACGCCCGCCCACCCGTACGCCGCAGGTAAAACTTTAATACGATCCGTTTTTTCAAAACGGCGTATAAAAACCTTATTTTGGATACCGATTTTAGATTCGGCTAACGAATATTCGATTATATTCGAATATTCAAATATTACTTTCAGTATTCGTTCCCATCCCTACTTATAAGTTTATAGATTCTTCTCTTCATACACCAAATCTGCAGCAGACTTCTTTGAAAATATTCTCAATACTGTTAACTGAAGTATAACTAAAGGCTTGAGTTGATACCATTGTGTCCAAGTGAAAAATCATTATAAGAAAATTTTCCCTTTGCCATGATGTTTTCAAAAGTCTACTTCTGCAATCGAATGTCTTCAGTGGTGAAGTAATATAACAATTACTTCAGATGACCTAGGATTGATTGATTGATTGGGGTTTAATAACGCGCCGTTTTCAACAATTTTTCAGTCATGTCACGGTGGCCAGTTCACCTACTCATGTCTTTCCTGGCTTTCACACAACAATCTTTCCAGGTAACTGGCTGCTTTTTAACATAGACTGGTAAGCCCATTGGTGGAAGCCAAATGACGTTTGTCACAGTGACTTTTGTCAAACCATGGAAAGAATGACGGCCAAGCTGGGGTTCGAACTCACAATCCCTGGATTGACAGCCGAGTTTCTACCGGGGCTCGTCAGATGACCTAGGAGGTATTTGATTATTCATGATTACTAATACTGACAAAAGTATTTGAAGGCATGTTCTGCAAAGACAAATTATTCTCATGCAGTTGATGTATGTCATTGTGTATAAAACCAATTACTTGCTATTTTCTACATGTTACATTTTCCTTAGCTATATTCAAGGCAAATAAGTATAAAGGTTTAATCCTTTACAGCAAACAGAAAATCTGCAGCAGACAACTTTTTAAACATCAAGACAAAAATATAAACAATCTCTTCAATGAATTTTAAATGATTGAATAGAGTTGAAAAAATTGTGCCATCTACTCCTTTTGTGATAATGTTTTTAAAATCGTCTGCTGTATGTGGGAAGCGGTTAGGGTACCTATTTGCTGTTGTTCCCTTCATACAACAAACATCCGGGCTAAAATTCAGAAAAACTATATAAATGAAAGTATACTTATTGAATGGAGTTGAAAACATTGTGACAAAATGCGAAATATCTCCTTTTTGCCAGTGTTTTTAAGTTGTCTGCTGTGAATGCATCAAAATGCGTCTGTCTATGGAAAAGGGTTAAAATGTGAATACTTACGTTTAATATCAAAGTGAATCATCCCATAATAGTGCATATGATTCAATCCAGCCATAATTTGTCTAGTTATATCCCATATCCTTGGTGTCTCAATGGTACACTTTTGTGCATATGTGTTCAGAGCCATGCCTGAAATTACAAGAGAAGGACACATGGACTAAATATAAACAAGACATGGAAATTCCATGAAACCAGGTTTTCTATAATGGAAGGTGTTTGATTAAAAATTAACAGATCTGTCAAATCTTTCTGTTAATAGTTAATCAAAGCTAGTAATTCAAGTAACAGGGAATATTTCTATTGATGAATAATCATATCTATATGCATGGTAAAGTTATGGTCTGAACAAAAAAAGTTCAAGTAAAGTATATTTTCTGTCACTGTGACCTTGACCTGGAAGCTAAACACATAAATTGTGCATATGACACAGCATCTTGATATGGTGTTGAAAATATCTCTATGGATGAAAAAGTTATTGTCAGGACAAGAAAAGTTCAACTGATGTCTATTTGTTGTCACTGTGACCTTGACCTTGAAGCTACAGACAAAAGTTTTGCATTCGGCACATCGTCTTGATATGGTGCATGTTTGTGCCAAGTTATTTGAAAATATCTCTATGCATGACACAGTTATGGTACGAACAAGAAAAGATCAATTAAAGTCTATTTCTTATCACTGTGACCTTGACCTTGAATCTACAGATTTTTTTTTTGCATTTGGCACATTGTCTTGATATGGTGCATGTTTGTGCCAAGTTTTTTGAAAATATCTCTATGCATGACAAAGTTATGGTCCGGACAAGAAAAGTTCAATTAAAGTCTATTTCTTATCACTGTGACCTTGACCTTGAATCTACAGATTTTTTTTTTGCATTTGGCACATCGTCTTGATATGGTGCATGTTTGTGCCAAGTTATTTGAAAATATCTTTATGCATGACAAAGTTATGGTCCGGACAAGAAAAGTTCAATTAAAGTCTATTTCTTATCACTGTGACCTTGACCTTGAATCTACAGATTTTTTTTTTGCATTTGGCACATTGTCTTGATATGGTGCATGTTTGTGCCAAGTTTTTAGAAAATATCTCTATGCATGACAAAGTTATGGTCCGGACAAGAAAAGTTCAATTAAAGTCTATTTCTTATCACCGTGACCTTGACCTTGAATCTACAGATTTTTTTTTTGCATTTGGCACATTGTCTTGATATGGTGCATGTTTGTGCCAAGTTTTTAGAAAATATCTCTATGCATGACAAAGTTATGGTCCGGACAAGAAAAGTTCAATTAAAGTCTATTTCTTATCACTGTGACCTTGACCTTGAATCTACAGAACATCGTCTTGATATGGTGCATGTTTGTGCCAAGTTATTTGAAAATATCTCTATGCATGGCAAAGCTATGGTCCGGACAAGGAAAGTTGACGCCCGCCCGCCCGCCGACTTCGCCAAACTAATAACTAGATTTTTCCTTCGGAAAACCTGGTTAACAAAATAGTTCTTAATAACTAAAGTAAAGAAAAACATTGCTAAACTTGATCACCTCCCTCGCCAAATACTACACAAAGGGATAAGTTCTAAAGCAGCTCACATGTAGACATAATAAATTACGAATTGCATTGACTACTTATACAAAATTGTTCCGACTTTGTTGTGAAATTGTAGAAATAGATGTAACCATAGGTTTCAAACCTATTTATAAGGATCGTTTTTCATCTTCTATATTTCCTACCGGACCTCCAAGCTCTATGTTTTGGGTACATTTCAGTGAGACGATACCATTGAGTACCACAACATATGTTTTAGCCTTTCCCACATACAGACACTTTCCAATGTCTCCGCAGCAGACGACTTTTGAAATCATTGTGGTGAAAGAGAGTACTAACAAGCAAATTCAGAGAATCATGGTCCCCCGCCAGGGTCAAGGTCACAAAAATTGGTATTGATGGAAAGGGGTTGTCACAAGGAATACACATGTGAAATATGAAAGCAGTACCTATTACGGTTCAGAAGTTATGACCAAGGTTAAAGTTTTTGTGACAGCGTGACGGTCTGACGGACGGACTGACGGACGGACTGACTAACTGACGAATGAGAAATAATAGTCCCCACGCTTTCGCTAAAGCGGGGGACAATAATGAGCAATTTCTACCTTTACTACATAATTGACCACTTTATACACGTATCATTTACTTCCTTTACAGAGTTTCCATATTTTTTATCAGATGTTTTTAAAGTCGTCTGCTGCAGATTTGTTGTATGTGTGAAAGGGTTAAATGAGCATTAACCCTTTACCACATACAGATGTTTTCCGCCTCTGCAGCAGACGAATTTTGAAAACATTGTGACAAAAGTAGAAATTGCTCAAAACAAGCAATTTCTCCTTTTTGTCACAATATTTCCAACTCTTTTTAATAATTAATTATGGAGATTTTTCATGTTGTTGCCAATATGTTTTCGAAATTATCTGCTGCAGATTTTTTGTATGTTGGAAAGGGTTAAGAGAGATTGTGTAAACCCAAGACAAGTTTTTTCTAGGCCTTGAATCTACAGTTAAATTTCTGACATACATTCGATACAGCAACACAACTTTCAATTTCAATATTACCTTTGTCTTTCGCAACTCATAGTAAGAAGGTATTTGAAATCAGTTGACAAATGAATTGTCTATTCTTGTGAAAACAAGTTATTAACTTTATGTTATCTATTTTACATTTATATTATATTGGTACATTTCTTTGTAGGTTACAATAAACCAAATAAATTCCATCTTTGTTTTCCATGTAAATCAATCAGTTTCCTCCCTCAATTGACACACTTTCTAAACATTTCTCATGAAAAACACCATATATCATTGAAAAGAGTTACCTCCAAGCTTTAAAACAAATCCAAAGACAAGAGGACCATGATGGTCCTATATCGCTCACCTGATTTAATCAAACTTAAAAAGTTTTCAGTGTTCTTTCCCCTATATGAGTCTATGAAAAACAAGTGACCCCCGGGGAGGGGTAATTTTTGACCCCAGGGCTATAATTTGAACAATGTTGGTAGAGATCCACTAGGTGATGCTACATACTAAATATCTTTTAGACAAGAATTTTTTTCCCTATATAAGTAAAGCAAGTGACCCCCGGGGCGGAGTCATTTTTTATCCCATGGCTATAATTGGAACATAGTTGGTAGAGGTCCACTAGATGATGCTACATACCAAATATCAAAGGCAAGGGCCTTCTACTTTTAGACATGAAGATTTTTAAAGTATTTCCCCTAATCGAGTCTATGTAAAACATAAGTGACCCCCGGGGAGGGGTCCTTTTTGACCCCAGGGCTATAATATGAACAATCTTAATAGAGGTCTACTAGATGATGCTACATACCAAATCTCAAAGGCCTGGGGCCTCTACTTTTAGACAAGAAGATTTTTTAAGTTTTTTCTCTATATGAGTCTTTGTAAAACAATAGACCCCAGGGCTATAGTTTGAACAATCTTGGTAAAGGTCCACTAGATGATGCTACATACCCAATATCAAAGGCATGGCCCCTCTATTTTTGGACAAAAAGATTTTTAAAGTTTTCCCCCTATATCAGTCTATGTAAAACAAGTGACCCCCGGGGAGGGGTCATTTTTGACCCCAGGGCTATAATTTGAACAATCTTAATAGAGGTTCACTAGATGATGCTACATACTGAATATCAAAGGCATGGGCCTTCTACTTTTAGACAAGAAGATTTTTTAAAGTTTTTCCCCTATATGAATCTATGTTAACAAGTGACCCCCGGGGAGGGGTCACTTTTGACCCCAGGGCTATAATTTGAACAATCTTGGTAGAGATTAACTAGATGATGCTACATACCAAATATCAAAGGCATGTTAAACAAGTGACCCCCGGGGAGGGGTCATTTTTGACCCCAGGGCTATAATTTGAACAATCTTGGTAAAGGTCCACTAGATGATGCTACATACACAATATCAAATGCATGGGCCCTCTACTTTTGGACAAGAAGATTTTTAAAGTATTTCCCCTATATGAGTCTATGTAAAACAAATGACCCCCGGGGAGGGGTCATTTTTGACCCCAGGGCTATAATTTGAACAAACTTAGTAGAGGTTCACTAGATGATGCTACATACCAAATATCAAAGGCATGGGCCTTCTACTTTTAGACAAGAAGATTTTTAAAGTTTTCCCCCTATATGGGTCTATGTTAAACAAGTGACCCCCGGGGAGGGGTCATTTTTGACCCCAGGGCTATAATTTGAACAATCTTGGTAGAGGTTCACTAGATGATGCTACATACCAAATATCAAAGGCATGGGCCTTCTACTTTCAGACAAGAAGATTTTTTAAGTTTTGGTTAATTTCCACTTTTTTGTTGCAGCCAAAGTTCTGCATGGAATAGAATTCTTTGAACAAGTTTGAAAGAGATCCACCCAAGAAACATTCCTGTAAAATTATTTTGAATTTGGTTAATTGGTTTAGGAGGAGAAGTCGTTTGTAGGAAAATGTGAACGGACGGACGACGACGGACGGTGGGCGATCACAAAAGCTCACCTTGCACTTTGTGCATAGGTGAGCTAGAAATGGGGGGTGTCATGAATTATGCAAGAAAGAATTCACTAGGCAAAAACGGTTACCATTATTTTGGACCAAATTGGGCCTGGACAAAACCGGTGTTTAGCATTCTATACTTTCACTTTCAAACAAGGTCAAAATACTAAAAGTGATCAAATCAATAATTTCCAGTGCATCCTATACACATTTACAATGAATTTAAACTCAATGTCACAGGGTTGTCAAAACATTTTGTTATAACAGATCAAATGAGAAAAGTAACCAATCAGATCAAGGGCAAATCCCTGGAAGGGTGCCCAGGGGAGCAAAACTAACAGATAAAAAAGTAATTTTAACAGATGATTTTGATCGGCAATCGGTTAATTTTGAAAACCCTGATGTCAAATACATCCGCTGTCATGCTGATCTACACCCAAATAGTAAACAAGAGGGCCATGATGGCCCTGGAATCGCTCACCTGTTTTTTTTTTTCACTTTATCTATATAAGCCCCGCCCCCTGGCAGCCATAGTTTCCGACCAATCAACTTGGCTTGAAGGAATCTGATAAAGGGTCACCCTAGGAACATTTCTACAAAATTATTTAAAAATCAGCCTGACACTTTCGGAGGAGAAGATTTTTTAAGTTTTCACTTTGGCCATATAAGGCAAAAAAGCCCCGCCCCCTGGCTGCCATATTTTTCGACCAATCAACATGGCTTGAAGGAATCTGATAGAGGGTCACCCAAGGAACATTTCTAGAAAATTATTTGAAAATCGGCCCGACACTTATGGAGAAGAAGATTTTTTAAGTTTTCACTATAGCCATAAAAGGCAAAATAGCCCCGCCCCCTGGCGGCCATGCTTTTGACCAATCAACATGGCTTGAAGGAATCTGATAGAGGATCACCCGAGGAACATTTCTACAGAATTATTTGAAAATCGGCCTGACACTTTTGGAGGAGAAGATTTTTTAAGTTTGCACTATAGCCTAATAAGGCAAAATAGCCCCGCCCCCCCCTGGCGGCCATGTTTTTCGACCAATCAACATGGCTTGAAGGAATCTGATAGAGGGTCACCCAAGGAACATTTCTACAAAATTATTTGAAAATCGGCCTGACACTTTTGGAGAAGAAGATTTTTTAAGTTTGCACTCTAGTCATATTGGCAAAATAACCCCCCCCCCCCCCCCTGGAGGCCATGTTTTTCGACCAATCAACATGGCTTGAAGGAATCTGATAGAGGGTCACCCAAGGATCATTTCTACAAAATAATTTGAAAATCGGCCTGACACTTTGGGAGGAGAAGATTTTTAAGAATTTTGATGTTTTTTTCATTTCGTTGCGATGGAAACCAGAATTCTGCATGGATCCCAACATTTTTAAGGAATTCTGGTGAGGGCATTGCGAGGATGCTTTCTGTGAAGTTTCATCCCAGTTGACCCACCGGTTACAGAGGAGAAAATGTTGACGGACGACGGACGGCGGACATAGGGCGATCACAATAACTCACCCTGAGCACTTCGTGCACAGGTGAGCTAAAAACAAGAGGCCCATGAGGGCCTATGCTCTACTGGTATGGTTGTTTGGTCATTTTCAATCCAGAGCATGTATGTATGGTGAAGATCGGATAGTAAATGGGGGCTCTTTTGTTTTCACAAGCTGTATTATAGTAATTTTTACAATTTCATGGGCTATAATCCAGTCTTGCATTGGCGGATCTGGCTGGTTTTCAAAAGGAACCAAGCTCTAATCAGTATTTAACTACTATCTAAGTTTGGTGAAGATCAGATAGTAAATGGAGCCTCTATTGTCACATGCTCAATTATAGCAATTTGGACAATTTCAAGGGCCATAATCCAGTCATGCATGGGCGGATCTGGCTGGTTTTCGAAAGGAATCGAGCTCTCATGGATATCTAACTACTGTATAAGTTTGGTTTGAGATACAATCAAAAGTGAAGACTGTATCGTGTTAACAAGCTTTTTTATAGCAATTTTGACCATTTCAAGGGCCATAATCCAGTCATACATGGGCGGATCTGGCTGGTTTTCGAAAGGAACCGAGTTCTCATGGATATCTAACTACTGTATAAGTTTGGTTGAGATACAATCAAAAGTGAAGACTGTATCGTGTTAACAAGCTCTTTTATAGCAATTTTGACCATTTCAAGGGCCATAATCCAGTCATACATGGGCGGATCTGGCTGCTTTTCGAATGGAACCGAGCTCTCATGAATATCTAACTACTGTATAAGTTTGGTTGAGATACAATCAAAAGTGAAGACTGTATCGTGTTAACAAGCTCTTTTATAGCAATTTTGACCATTTCAAGGGCCATAATCCAGTCATGCATGGGCGGATCTGGCTGGTTTTCGAAAGGAACCGAGCTCTCATGGATATCTAACTACTGTATAAGTTTGGTTGAGATACAATCAAAAGTAAAGACTGTATCGTGTTAACAAGAAATTGTTTACGGACGCACGGATGCACGCACGGACGACGGACAAATCGCCACGACATAAGCCCTTCTGGCCTTTGGCCAGTAGAGCTAAAAACCACATTGTTTGACTAGAAATGAGTGTATACCATCACCAGAATTGTCATATATTAGATGCATTCTGGTGATGGTATTTATGTCTCTGATTTTTGTTAAAATTCCTCTTGGCAAATGTGTAATGAATTGTCTGTTACATAAAATTTTAACCTACCTGCAGGTTCGATCAACAATTCAACAATTTTGTTTAGGCCTTCTTCATTACGATGTATCAGCCCATAAAGTTTGGTGACATTCTCATGGTTCAGATTAATTGGCACTGTTACTTCTGAGCTCCTAAAGTTTTCCATTACCATCTATAATTAAAATGAACACATTATAACCTCTAACAAGAGCTGTCGGATGACAGCGGCTTTGCGCTCGACTATTCCACCGCTTATTTAAGTTACTGAGATAATGGACTCTAATGTAGTTGCATGCAAAACATTAACCACAATTTCTTAAGGGTGATAATTTGCATTATATGCAGGATAGAGTTATTTAACTTGATTATTTTAATAGGTGTGCTGGTTAGGAAGGAAATGGAATGCATCAAGTAGTAATTAAGAATTTAAGATATGGACTCTTTATGTAGTTGCATGCAATTTTTAACCATAATTTCTAAGTAAAAACAAGATGTGTTTGTGAAACACTGATGCCCCCGAATGGCAACATCTAGGTCAAAGGTCAAGGTCACACATTTTGGTACTGACAGAAAGGTCATGTCACAAGGTATACACATGAGAAATATGGTAGCCGTACCTGTTATGGTTCAAAAGTAGTGGTCAAGGTTAAAAGTTTTTTTCAAGAATGGCAACATCTAGGTCAAAGGTCAAGGTCACAAATTTTGGTACTGACAGAAAGGTCATGTCACAAGAAATACACATGTGAAATATGGTAGCCTTACCTGTTATGGTTCAAAAGAAGTGGTCAAGGTTAAAGTTTTTTTCGAGAATGGCAACATCTAGGTCAAAGGTCAAGGTCGCAAGGTCAAAAATGTTGGTACTGACAGAAAGGTCATTTCACAAGGAATACACATGTGAAATATGGTAGCCATACCTGTTATGGTTCAAAAGAAGTGGTCAAGGTTAAAGTTTTTTTCGAAGATTCCAGGGGCATAAAAAAGGGCCATAACTTACATAAAATGCAGGATAGAGTTATCTTACTTGATAATATACATAGGTGTGATGCTTGGGAAGGGTTGTATAAAGTTTCAATGCATTGGATCAAGTAAATACTGAGATATGGACTCTTTAGTTGCACGCAAAACTTTAACCAGAATTTCTAAGTAAACAAGAGGGCCAAGATGGCCCTAAAATCGATCACCTGAATGATAGTTAATTAGAAGCAAATATTTAACTGCAAATATCTATGAAAATTTGATCAGGAGTTCAAATGAAACTGCAAGGAGTGGACACTCAGTTAAAGAAATAGTTTATCAGTAAAAGCCATTTTTATCTTGAAATCTAACAAGAGCTTTCTCAATTTCTGATGCTGCAACAACAAAGGTTCTACACAGAATGCAAGTATTTGAACAATTTTGAAAGAGGACCATCAAAGGAACATTCCTGTGAAGTAACGTTGAAATTAGTCAAGTGGAATGGTAGGACGTTGTCATTTGTAGCTAAAAGTTCAATTTACCCCTTTTGTGATGACGCGAGGTTGCTATGATTTTGTAACTAATCAAAACAGCTTGAACAAATTAAATGTAGAGGATCACTGAAGTAGAATTTATATTCAATTTCCTTAATATCAGACAAGAACTTAAAAACAAGAGGGCCATGATGGCCCTGGATCGCTCACCTTAATTATACAATGTACTGCAATGCAAAACACATCAAGACAATTATTCTGAATGCATCCTCCACAGTGTTAACAATATTTTCCTTCATTTTGCCTAGTGATCTATATTTTTTTACCTGATATGACCCATATTCCTACATGGACTAGATATCATTAAGATAACATACTGACAAAGTTTCAACTTGCTCAAAGTAAAAATGCGGCCTCCGGAGTTTGAACAATATTTTCCTTTATTGACCTAGTTTCTGATCCAATATGACCCATATTCGAACTTGACCTAGATATAATTCAGACAAAGATTCTGACCAAATTTCAAGCTGCTGAAGCAAAAAATGTGGCATCCAAAGTGTTCACAAGATTTTCCTTCAATTTGATCTAGTGACCTAGTTTTTGACCCGGCATGACCCATATTCGAACTTGGCCTAAATATCATTCAGCTCAACATTCTGAACAAATTTCAAGCCGCTGAAGCAAAACATGCGGCTTTTACAGAGTTAACAAGATGTTCCCTTAATTTGGCCTTGTGACCTAGTTTCTAATCCAATATGGCCCATATTTAAACTTGACCTAGATATCTTTAAGACAAACATTCTGACAAAATTTCAAGCTGCTGAAGCAAAAAATGAGGCATCCAAAGTGTTAACAAGATTTTCCTTCAATTTGGCCTAGTGATCTAGTTTTTGACCCGGCATGACCCATATTCGAACTTGGCCTAGATATCATTCAGCTCAACATTCTGAACAAATTTCAAGTTGCTGAAGCAAAATATGCAGCTTCTACAGAGTTAACAAGATTTTCCCTCAATTTGGCCTAGTGACCTAGTTTCTGACCCAATATGACCCATATTTGAACTTGACCTAGATATCTTTAAGACAAACATTCTGACCAAATTTCAAGTTGCTGAAGTAAAAAATGCGGCATCCAAATGTGTTAACAAGATTTTCCTTCAATTTGATCTAGTGACCTAGTTTTTGACCCGGCATAACCCATATTCGAACTTGACCTAGATATTTTTAAGACAAACATTCTTACAAAATTTCAAACTGCTTAAGCAAAAATTGCGGCCTCTGGAGTGTTAACAAGATTTTCCTTCAATTTGGCCTAGTGACCTACTTCTTGACCCGACGTGACCCATGTTCGAACTTGACCTACATATCATTAAGACAAACATTCTGATAAAGTTTAAACATGCTCAAGTTGAAAATGTGGCCTCTAGAGTGTTAACAAGATTTCGCTTCAATTTGACCTAGTGACCTCGTTTTTGACCTCATATGGCCCAGTTTCGAACTTGTCCAAGATTTTATGGAGATGAACGTTCTGATAAACTTTCATGAAGATTGGATGCAAAATGTAGCCTGTAGAGTGTTAACAAGCTCAAATGTTGACGACGCACGACGGACGACGGACGGACGCCGGACAAAATGTGATCCCAATAGCTCACCTTGCACTTCGTGCATAGGTGAGCTAAAAATGGAATTTCCAAATTTTGTCATTTTGCCCCTTTTCTGATTCCTCCTGACTGCCATGTTTTTCAACAAAACAGTATGCCTTGAACGATCTTTGTAGCGGCTCACCTAAGGAACATTTCTACCAAACTATAATGGAATCAGACATGCAGATTCAAAGAAGAAGATTTTTAAAGCTTGGACATTTTGCCCCCTTTCTGATGCTGCAGCAACCCTGGCGGCCATGTTTTTCAACCGATCGGAAATATTTGAACAATCTTGGTTAAGGGTGCCCCAAGGAACATTTGTGCAAAATAATTTTCAAATCGGGCCAGTACTTTTGGACAAGAAGATCTTTTAAAATTTTAACAAAACAAGAGGGCCAAGATGGCCCTAAATCGATCACCTAATTGATAGTAAATTAGTAGCAAATATTTAACTGCAAATATCTGGGAAAATTTTATCAGGGAGTGTAAATGAAACTGCAAAGGAGTGGACAGTTCTCAAGAAACAGCTTATCAGTAAAGGCCATTTATATCTTGAAATCTAACAAGAACTTTAATAAGAATGGAATTATAAAGTTTTTGTCATTTTGCACCTTTCCTGATGCCGCCTTACTGCCCTGTTTTTCAACGAAATCAATATGGCTTCAACAGTTTATTTAGAGGGTCACTTAAGGAACATTTCTACCAAATTATCTTGCAATCGCACAAGTAGATTATGGAGGAAAAGGATTTTAAAATTTGGGTATTTTTCTCACTTTCTGATGCCGCAGCAACCAAAGTTATCAATGGAATTTAAATCTTTGAACAATTTTGAAAGAGGACCACCAAAGGAACATTCTTGATTCGTATTATATTTTCTTAAAATCAGACAAACACTTTCATAAAAATGGAATTTTCAAATTTTGTCATTTTGCTCCTTTTTTGATGCCGCCTGACTGCCATGTTTTTCGCCCAATCAGTATGGCTTGAACAATTTTTATAGAGGGTCACCCAAGGAACATTTCTACCAAATTATATTTGAATCTGACAGGCAGATTCGGAGGAGAAGATTTTTAAAGTTTGGACATTTTGTCCCCTTTCTGATGCCGCAGCAACCAAATTTCTCATTGGAATTTTAATCTTTGAACAATTTTGAAAGAGGACCACCAAAGGAACATTCCTGTGATGTTTTGTGGAAATTGGTCTATTGGAATGGTAGGAGTTGGTTGTCATTTGTAGCTAAAAGTTCAATTTACCCCTTTTGAGATGACGCCTGGTTGCTATGATTGTGTAACCAATCAAAACGCCTTAATCAAATTAAATAGAGGATCATTACAGTAAGATTCATATTATATTTTCTTAAAATCAGACAAGCACTTTCATAAAAATGGAATTTTCAAATTCTGTCATTTTGCCCCTTTTTTGATGCCGCCTGACTGCCATGTTTTTCGCCCAATCAGTATGGCTTGAACAATTTTTATAGAGGGTCACCCAAGGAACATTTCTACCAAATTATATTTGAATCTGACAGGCAGATTCGGAGGAGAAGATTTTTAAAGTTTGGACATTTTGTCCCCTTTTCTGATGCCGCAGCAACCAAAGTTCTCATTGGAATTTTAATCTTTGAACAATTTTGAAAGAGGACCACCAAAGGAACATTCCTGTGATGTTTTGTGGAAATTGTTCTATTGCAATGGTAGGAGTTGGTTGTCATTTGTAGTTAAAAAAGTTCAATTTACCCCTTTTGTGATGACGCCTGGTTGCTATGATTGTCTAACCAATCAAAACGGCTTAAACAAATTAAATAGAGGATCATTACAGTAAGATTCGTATTATATTTTCTTAAAATCAGACAAGCACTTTCATAAAAATGGAATTTTCAAATTTTGTCATTTTGCCCCTTTTTTGATGCCGCCTGACTGCCATGTTTTTCGCACAATCAGTATGGCTTGAACAATTTTTATAGAGGGTCACCCAAGGAACATTTCTACCAAATTATATTTGAATCTGACAGGCAGATTCGGAGGAGAAGATTTTTAAAGTTTGGACATTTTGTCTCCTTTCTGATGCCGCAGCAACCAAAGTTCTCAATGGAATTTAAATCTTTGAACAACTTTGAAAGAGGCCAACCAGAGGAACAGTCCTGTGATGTTTCACGGAAATTGTCCTTGGAGTTTGGGAGGAGATGATGTTTAAAGCTAAAAGTTAAAGCCGGACGGACGGACGGACGACGGACAAAAAGTGATCAGAATAGCTCACCTTGAGCCTTCGGCTCAGGTGATCTAAAAAAACCAAGCTCTGCCCCCTGGCAGCCATGTTTTTCAACCGATCGGAAATATTTGAACAATCTTGGTAAAGGGTGCCCCAAGGAACATTTGTGCAAAATAATTTTCAAATCGGGCCGTTACTTTTGGACAAGAAGATTTTTTAAGTTTTAACAATGCACATATAAGGAAAACAAGCTCCGCGCCCTGGCGGCCATGTTTTTCAACGGATCGGAAATATTTGAACAATCTTGGTAAAGGGTGCCCCAAGGAACATTTGTGCAAAATAATTTTCAAATCGGGCCAGTACTTTTTGACAAGAAGATTTTTAAAATTTTAACAATGCACATATAAGGAAAACAGGCTCCGCCCCCTGGCGGCCATGTTTTTCAACCGATCGGAAATATTTGAACAATCTTGGTAAAGAGTGCCCCAATGTACATTTGTGCAAAATAATTGTCAAATCGGGCCAGTACTTTTGGACAACAAGATTTTTAAAATTTTAACAATGCACATATAAGGAAAAAAAGCTCCGCCCCCTGGCGGCCATGTTTTCAACGGATCGGAAATATTTGAACAATCTTGGTAGAGGGTACCCCAAGGAACATTTGTGCAAAATAATTTTCAAATCGGGCCAGTACTTTTGGACAAGAAGATTTTTTAAGATTTGGCAATTTTCCCCTTTTCTGTTGCTGCAGCAACCAAAGTTCTCGATGGAATTTAAATCTTTGAACAATTTTGAAAAAGGTTTACCAAAGGAACATTCCTGTTTAGTTTGGTTGAAATTGGTCAAGTGGTTAAGGAGGAGATGATCTAAATGTCTAAATGTTAACGACGGACGACGCCGTTGGCTCTAGGTGATCTAAAAAGGCCCATTACTTGCATAAAATGCAGGATAGAGTTATCTAACTTGATAATCTACATAGGTGTGATAGTTTAGTATGGTTGTAGAAAGTTTCAATGCAATACATGTAGTATTGAAGTACTTGCATGTAAAACCTTAACCAAAGTGTGTAGTATAGCTCTCATATTCTTCGAATAGTCGAGCTAAAAATGGAACCTTTTAAAAACAACAAGAAGGCCAAGATAGCCCTTAATAGATCACCTAAATGAAACAGCTTATCAGTAAAGGAAATGTGTATTAGGGCATTAAATCTTTGAATTTAAACTTGAAAGAGGACAACAAAAGAAACATTCCTGTTTGGTTGATATAAGCCCAATGGTTAAGGAGATGTTCTTTGAAGCTTCAAATTAATTTTACTCCTTTTCTGATGCCACCTGGAGGCTATCATTTTCAACCAATCAATATGGCTTGAATAAGTTTAGTAGAGGGCCATTCAAGGTACTTTTTTACGAAATTAGTATTAGTTGATAAATGATTTCAAAGGTCGCTGAAGGAACTTTTCTACACAGAATCATGAAATCAGACATGTACTTTCATAGGAGTGGAATTTTTTTGTTTTTGTTATTTTGTCCCTTTTCTGATGGTGCCAGGCTGCCATGTTTTTCAAGCTATTAATATGACTTGGAACAAATTAGAAGAGGGTCACTCAAGGAACATTTCTACTAAATTATATTGGAATGGAATCCTTCAAGAGAATTCATAGAAGAATTTTTTTTAAAGTTTGGGAATTTTCCACATTTTCTGATGCCAAAGTCGTCAAGGTTATACATAGAATTTATTTATCCTAAAATAATTTTGAAAGAGGGCCCATCAAAGGAACATTCCTGTGAAGTTGGGTTGGAATTGGTCCGGTGGTTTACAAAGAGATGTTGTTTAAAGCTAAATGTTATTGACGAACAGAGTCATCCGAATAGACTACCTTGAGTTTTTGGCCAAGATGATCTTAAAACCTCTTTAGAATGATAAGATTTCTTTATTTGTCTCATAAATGTTCCACATTGTACATTCAATTTAACACTTTCCAACATACAGACATTTTCTGAGGCCTCTGCAGCAGCCGACTTTTGAAAACAGTTTTGCAAAAAGGAGACATTGCTCGTTAACATGGCTTGAAAGAATCTGATTGAGGAAACATTTCTACATATTATTTGAAAATTGATCAACAGGTTTGGAAGGATAATTTTTTCTTTTGGTTACTATGTAAACCAGAATTCTGTATAGATAAAAAACAAGAGGCCCATGCGGGCCTATGCTCTACAGGGATGGTTCTTTGGTCATTTAAAATCCAGACCATGTATGTATGGTGAAGATCGGAAAGTAAATGGAGGCTCTATTGTGTTCACAAGCTGTATTATACATGTATCATTTTTGACAATTTCAAGGGCCATAATCCAGTCATGCAAGGGCACATCCGACTGATTTTCGAAAGGAACCGAGCTCTTATCAATATTTAACTACTATCTAAGTTTGGTGAAGATCAGATAGTAAATGGAGCCTCTATTGTGTTCGCAAGCTCTAGTATAGCAATTTTGGTAAATTCAAGGGCCATAATCCAGCTTTGCATGAGCGGATCTGGCTGGTTTGCAAAAGGAACCAAGCTCTCATCAATATTTAACTACTATCTAAGTTTGGTGAAGATCGAATAGTAAATAGAGGCTCTATTGTGTTCACAAGCTGTATTATAACAATTTTGACAATTTCAAGGGCCATAATCCAGTCTTGCATCTATAGGCGGATCTGGCTGGTAAGCGAAAGGAACCAAGCTCTCATGGATATCTAACTACTGTATAAGTTTGATGGAGATACAATAAAAACTGAAGACTTAATCGCGTTCACAAGCTCTATTATAGCAATTTTGGCAAATTCAAGGGCCATAATCCAGCTTTGCATTAGCGGATCTGGCTGGTTTGCAAAGCGAACCAAGCTCTCATCAATATTTAACTACTATCTAAGTTTGGTGAAGATCGAATAGTAAATGGAGGCTCTATTGTGTTCACAAGCTGTATTATAGCAATTTTGACAATTTCAAGGGCCATAATCCAGTCTTGCATGGGCGGATCTGGTTGGTTAGCGAAAGGAACCGAGCTCTCATGGATATCCAACTACTGTATAAGTTTGATGGAGATACAATCAAAACTGAAGACTATCGCATTCACAAGCTGTATTAAAGCAATTTTGACAACTTCAAGGGCCATAATCCAGTCATGCAAGGGCACATCTGGCTGGTTTTCGAAAGGAACCGAGCTCTCATCAATATTTAACTACTATTTAAGTTTAGTGAAGATCAGATAGTAAATTGATCCTCTATTGCGATCACAAGCTCTATTATAGTAATTTTGACAATTTCAAGGGCCATAAAACCCAGTCTTTCATGGGCGGATCTGATTGGTTTGCGAAAGGAACCGAGCTCTCATGGATATTTAACTACTGTATAAGTTTGAGATACAATCAAAACTGAAGACTGTATCGCAAGCAATTTTTTACGGACGCACGGGCGCCGGACACCACGCCACGGCATAAGCTCTTCAGAGGGGAGGATGTTGTTTCACGTATAACAGACGCCGGACGCCAGAAAAAGAGCGATCTCAATACAAGAGGGCCATGAAGGCCCTAGATCGCTCACCTGAGTCATGAAATGTGATTTGTCATGCCAACCACAACTCATTTTTCAGTCAGGAAAGACAATACAAGAGGCCCAAGAGGAGGTTTTGTGATCCACCATACAAACTTACTGTTTTGCGGAAAAACTTTTTTCCAGATTTTCCATCAATACATAAATCACCTGAGCCGAAGGATCCTTTTGAAAGTTTCTTCTCAAGGATAAAGTGGTAACCTTCTTGATACAAGTCACCTGTGGGTTCAAATCCCTGTAAAGAGGAAAAATCACTTGAAAAAAAGTATATATTCAATTCTTACATTTTCAAAAGAGTGAGGGGCCTCGAGACATTCAGAACTAAAATAGACTGTCCATGACTTTCATTTCATAAGAAATACAATAAATGTAATGTGATGGATCTTTATATATATGAATTTCTAGGTTGCAACATTTCAGACACAGATTTGTTCTGGCTTGTAGATCTCGTTGTCATAAAAGACAACATCCAGCCCTTAAAGGCTTGTTTAAAAACAAGAGGACCATGATGGTCCTATATCGCTCACCTGATTTAATCAAACTTAAAAAGCTTTCAGTGTTCTTTCCCCTATATGAGTCTATGAAAAAAAAAGTGATTTTTGACCCCAGGGCTATAATTTGAACAATCTTGGTAGAGGTTCTCTAGATGATGCTACATACCAAATATCAAAGGCATAGGCCTTCTACTTTTAGACAAGAAGATTTTTAAAGTTTTTCCCCTATATGAGTCTATGTTAAACAAGTGACCCCCAGGGAGGGGTCATTTTTGACCCCAGGCCAAATATCAAAGGCATGGGCCTTCTACTTTTAGACAAGAAGATTTTTAAAGTTTTTCCCTTATATGAGTCTATGTTAAACAAGTGACCCCTGGGGAAGGGTCATTTTTGACCCCAGGGCTATAATTTGAACAATCTTGGTAGAGGTTCACTAGATGATGATACATACCAAATACCAAAGGCATGGGCCTTCTACTTTTAGACAAGAAGATTTTTAAAGTTTTTCCCATATATGAGTCTATGTTAAACAAGTGACCCCCGGGGAGGGGTCTTTTTTGACCCCAGGGCTATAATTTGTACATTCTTGGTAGAGGTTCACTAGATGATGCTACATACCAAATATCAAAGGCATGGGCCTTCTACTTTTAGACAAGAAGATTTTTAAAGTTTTTCCCCTATATGAGTCTATGTTAAACAAGTGACCCCCAGGGAGGGGTCATTTTTGACCCCAGGGCTATAATTTGAACAATCTTGGTAGAGGTTCACTAGATGATGCTACATACCAAATATCAAAGGAAGGGCCTTCTACTTTCAGACAAGAAGATTTTTTAAGTTTTGGTTAATTTCCCCCTTTTTGTTGCCATGGCAGCCAAAGTTTTGCATGGAATAGAATTTTTTGAACAAGTTTGAAAGAGATACACCCAAAGAACATTCCTGTAAAATTATTTTGAATTTGGTTAATTGGTGTAGGAGGAGAAGTCGTTTGTAGGAAAATGTGAACGGACGGCAACGACGACGGACGGTGAGCGATCACAAAAGCTCACCTTGCACTTCGTGCATAGGCATAGGTGAGCTAAAAATCCCGCCGTATAAGCAAAATGTACAGTGCATATCAATATATGGTGAAGCAATGATCAGTTAACAATTTCTCACTTACATGTACAGATTCATCGACAGAAGAACTTTTTTCAACGCATTATGTCACATAGAGCAATTTTTCCACTTGTCATTATGTTTTAACGTCTTATCAATGATGATACTTTCACTTTGGGATTTTCCCTTCTTTTCCCAAGATGAATGTAGTTATCTGCTTCAGATTTGTTGTAAAGAGTAGTAAGATGATATTGTGTAAATGCAATTTTATGTATCTGCGACAGATGTCTTACAAAAACTTTGTGGTTCATAATCAGCCATTTTTCCTTTTGCCTAAATGTTTTCAACTTAATTCAATAAAATTATTTATTTGTTCTTTTGTCAATAAAAAGTTTCCATATTTTTGTCTACATGTTACAAAAGTAGTCAGCTCCAATTGTGTTGTATGTGGGAAAGAAATAATCATACCTCTTTCACTATAGCTCCAGTTGTTCTAGAAGTCAGCCTTTGAATGTTTTCTGCCAAATCAACCATGCTTATTTTACTCGTACGCTTAACCAACCTGAAGCAAAATGGAACATTTTGAATAACAATGTTTACCTTGAAATACATCTTCATTACCTCAATCTCTGAAGACTTAACCCTTTTCAACTTGAGACTCATTCCGATGCCTCTGCAGCAGACGACTTTTGAAAACATAGCGTCAAAAGAAGAAAATGGTCAAAAGAAACAATTTCTAAATGTTTTTAATTTTATTCAATAATTCATATTTTTGCTCAGATGTTTTAAAGTAAGTGGGAGAGGGTCAAGTCATTTTTATGACTATTGACTATTAGTAGATAGGGCAGGGACCAAACCATGGCATTATGCACTGCTTTAACTGAGAGCCTTTCGAGAACCTCAAAATTTAAAATCTTCTTTCTTTAGATCAGCTTCTATGGTCTGGCTACTCATTGTGTTTTAATGCACTTGTGTATGTTGGACAGGTATGTTGGGAATAACCCTTTCCCACATACAAAAAATCTACAGCATACGATTTTGAAAACATAGTGACAAAAACCTGAAAAATCTCCATAAAAGATAGTCTAATTGTTAAACAAAGTTGAAAACATTGTGGCCAAAGGAGAAATAGCTTGTTTTGAGCAACTTCTCCTTTTCCGCAATGTTTTAAAAAAGCTGTCTGCTACAGAGGCATAAGAAAGCGTCTATATGAGGGAAAAGGATAACATAACCCCCAAATTTGGCTTTTTTGTTGTCTTCACATAGAGATCCAGATAACAATGCTTAACCCTTTTCCTCATGCAGACACATTTTATCACTTCAATGGAGAAATTGCTCATCGCTCAAAATGTTTTCATGATGAAATATTAATGAAACAATATTTAGGTTACTAATTAAGCTCATACCCAGGTATGTAGTTTTCTATTTGGGGTTGGAAAGACGGTTTCTTTGAGATGTCCAGGTCAGGAGTTTTAAACTCATCCAGTAAACCATTTTGCTCCTGATTTGGTGAGAGTGGTGGCAGTGGCCCATCATCGAAATGTTTGGGTTGCTTCTTAAGAGACACAAAGTTTCCGGTTTGAATACCTCGCTTGCTTTGGGGATAGTTCTTCAGCTTTACTGAAAAATGTAACAAGAATGACTACAATAGTAATTGTCTGCTTTTCACACTTCTACAGCACACAAATTTGGAAAGTATTGAAGAAATGACCAGCATTTTAGAGATTTTATCTGTTCAATAATTGAATGTGTATATCCCATGATCTTATAATGATTATATGAATATAATATGAGAACAGATATATCTAAAGCATAATTTTGAAATAAAGTTGACAACATTGTGGGAAATGGAGATATTGCTTGCACAATTTTAGCAATTTCTGTATTTTTGACAATGTTTATCCACTTCATGGGTCCTTTATATTTATCTAAACAGGTTCCACAAATCAATGGTTGATTGATTGGGGTTTAACGCCGTTTTTAACAATTTTGCAGTCATATCATGGCGGCCAGTTCACCTACTCATGTGTTTCCTGGTTTTCTCACACCAGTACTCCACACAACAATCTTTCCAAGCAACTGGCTGCTTTTCCACATAGACTTAGCCCATTTGTGGAAGACAAATGACGCATGTCGCAATGACTTTTGTCAAACGTCGGAAAGAAAGTTGGCCGAGTCCGGATTCGAACTTACAACCCCTGTATTGACAGCCCGCGTCGTTACCGACTGAGCTACTGGGACTCGACATTTGCAGGCACATACTACCGTTGTTTGTACAAGGTCAAGATTAAGAGTAGATGCAAATAACTTGCCCTCTCACAGTCAGATACAAACAAGGAATCGATGGAACCGAATGATGCTACCTATAAGGGCTTTGTCAAGTGATAATAGCCATTGTCTGATAGAACTACCTTTAACTAGTGATCATACCTATTTACATAATACAGACTTCATTAAAAGAAAATAATAACAAGAGGGCCATGATGGCCCTGGATCGCTCACCTTAATTATACAATAATTGCAGTTGCTTCAAAAGCACTGTGAATCGCTCGTTTTGATTGGTTCAAAACCGATTTTCCAATAACTGCAATTGATCACATGACCAGTTCCAAAACTACTTTCGGAAAATACCTTTAATTTCGTCAGTAAATCGTAAAACAATGCCGCAAATAATTATGCCGAGGTCATATTCAGCTTAGTTTATTAAAATGAATAATAAATACCACTCATGAGATATTATATCTATCACATAAAGTGACTTATGAGGCGTATTTCGATAAATTGTACTTAACGTTTACAATATTTCAAGATGAAATTTATAGGTTTTGGCGCCAAAGTGACTAACGTATGACGTCAAAACGCTGACGTGACGTCATTTTCCTAGTATTAGGTAATTTTCCTAGTACTAGATCATGTTCATCCGCGTAAAAAACATAACAAGAGGGCCATGATGGCCCTGGAATCGCTCACCTAATATTTTTTTTTCACTTTAGCTATATAAGCCCCGCCCCCTGGCAGCCATAGTTTCCGACCAATCAACTTGGATTGAAGGAATCTGATAGAGGGTCACCCTAGGAACATTTCTACAAAATTATTTGAAAATCGGCCAGACACTTTTGGAGGAGAAGATGTTTTAAGTTTTCACTATAGCCATATAAGGCAAAATAGCCCTGCCCACTGGAGGCCATGTTTTTTTACCAATCAACATGGCTTGAAGGAATCTGAAAGTGGGTCATCCAAGGAACATTTCTACAAAATTATTTGAAAATCGGTCTGACACTTTCGGAGAAGAAGATTTTTTAAGTTTTCACTATAGCCATATAAGGCAAAATAGCCCCGCCACCCTGGCGGCCATGTTTTTCGACCAATCAACATGGCTTGAAGGAATCTGATAGAGGGTCATCCAAGGAACATTTTTACAAAATTATTTGAAAATCAGCCAGACACTTTCGGAGGAGAAGATGTTTTAAGTTTTCACTTTGGCCATATAAGGCAAAATAGCCCCGCCCCCTGGCGGCCAAGTTGTTCGACCAATCAACATGGCTTGAAGGAATCTGATAGAGGGTCACCCAAGGAACTTTTCTACAAAATTATTTAAAAATCGGCCCGACACTTATGGAGGAGAAGATTTTTTAAGTTTTCACTATAGCCATAAAAGGCAAAATAGCCCCGCCCCCTGGCGGCCATGTTTTTTGACCAATCAACATGGCTTGAAGGAATCTGATAGAGGGTCACCCAAGGAACATTTCTACAAAATTATTTGAAAATTGGCCTGACACTTTTGGAGGAGAAGATTTTTTAAGTTTGTACTATAGCCATATAAGGCAAAATAGCCCCGCCATCTGGCGGCCATGTTTTTCGACCATTCAACATGGCTTGAAGGAATCTGATAGAGGGTCACCCAAGGAACATTTCTACAAAATTATTTGAAAATTGGCCTGACACTTTCGGAGGAGAAGATTTTTTAAGTTTTCACTATAGCCATATAAGGCAAAATAGCCCCGCCCCCCCTGGCGGCCATGTTTTTCGACCAATCAACATGGCTTGAAGGAATCTGATAGAGGGTCATCTAAGGAACATTTCTACAAAATTATTTGAAAATCTGCCAACCAGTTTGGGAGAAGAAGAATTTTGAAGTTTTTTCGGTTTCGTTGCCATGGAAACCAGAATTTTGCATGGATCCCAAAAATTTGAAGGAATTCTGGTGAGGTCATTGAGAGGATGCTTTCTGTGAAGTTTCATCCAAATTGACCCACTGGTTACTGAGGAGAAGAAGTTGACGCACGACGCACGACGGACGCCGGACAAAAGGCGATCACAATAACTCACCTTGAGCAAAGCTCAGGTGAGCTAAAAAAGAGATCCCAATTTTCAATTTATATGTCCCTTTTCAAACAATTCTTTCGATGAAAAATAGCTGTTTTTTTTCTTAAACTGCAATTATAAGGGTTTAATGTATGTTTTGGTACAGTTACAAGAGTATAACACGAAATTGCCAAATTACACAGCTGACATAATGCCCTTCGCTGAGTAATTAGGCAATTTCGTGTTATACTCTTATAACTGTACCAAAACATACATTAAACCCTTTAATGTACTGCAATGTAAAACACATCAAGACAATTATTCTGAATGCAACCTCCACAGTGTTAACAAGATTTTCCTTCATTTGGCCTAGTGATCTATATTTTTTACCTTATATGACCCATATTTTAACATGGACTAGATATCATCAAGACAACATTCTGACAAATTTTCAACTTGCTCAAAATAAAAATGCGGCCACCGGAGTTTGAACAATATTTTCCTTTATTGACCTTGTTTCTGACCCAATATGACCCATATTAGAACTTGACCTAGATATAATTCAGACAAACATTCTGACCAAATTTCCATCTGCTGAAGAAAAACATGCGGTTTCTACAGAGTTAACAAGATTTTCCCTCAATTTGGCCTAGTTACCTAGTTTCTGACCAAATATGACCCATATTTAAACTTGACCTAGATATTTTTAAGACAAACATCCTGAAGCAAACATTGCGGCCTCTGGAGTGTTAACAAGATTTTCCGTCAATTTGACCTAGTGACCTACTTTTTGACCCGACATGACCCATGACCTAAATATCATCAAGACAAACATTCTGATAAAGTTTTAACATGCTCAAGTTGAAAATGTGGCCTCCAGAGTGTTAACAAGATTTCGCTTCAATTTGACCTAGTGACCTCATATGGCCCAGTTTCGAACTTGTCCAAGATTTGGTGGAGATGAATGTTCTGATACACTTGATCATATATTCATGTGTTATCAAGATGTTAATTGAAATTATCAAGGCCCTAATCTGCTTGAAATGAAAAATTAGTATTAATAAGTTTGACGGCGTTATTTATAAGTCGCTAAGCGTCAAATATTTGGGTGGGTGGGGTATAATTTCTCGCCGATTGGTTAGGAAAACATTTTACGCCCGGCTTTCAAAATAAAAATGAATAAAGATTACTTCAAACAACGCATTTATAACACTTTTTATATGCTTTTCGTCTGTGGAATTTTCTTACGCACAATCTCGCATACGGCCTAAAATACATGCTTGAAAGTGAATTTGTTTACGTATTAATTAACGCAACAGTTTACATGAGTAATAACACTGATTTTGTTTTATGAATCTTCATATTGATGGTGGTGATCAGAAACTTTTTGAATTTGCATTAGCCCATTGTAAATGTAAAAACATAACAAGTAGGAGGATCTGTGGTTAAACCATTTCATGTGTTTTTATTGACCATTAGGCTGATACAATATATCAAATGGATTTAGAAGCATTTAGATTGGTAAAATCAATGAAGTTAGAAACAGATTGGACAAAAAAGAATGAGAGCCATGAATATCAATACAGCTGAACAAAAAACAAGAGGGCCATGATGGCCCTATATCGCTCACCTGATTTAATAGAACTTCAATAGTTTTCAAAGTTTTTACTCTTTTTAGGGAAAACAAGCTCCGCCCCCTGGCGGCCATATTTTTCAACGGATCAAAAATATTTAAACAATCTTGTTAAAGGGTGCCCCAAGGAACATTTGTGTAAAATAATTTTTAAATCGGGCCAGTACTTTTGGACAAGAAGATTTTTAAAGTTTTAACAATGCACATATAAGGAAAACAAGCTCCGCACCCTGGCCGCCATGTTTTTCAACGGATTGGAAATATTTGTACAATCTTGGTAAAGGGTGCCCCAAGGAACATTTGTGTAAAATAATTTTTAAATCGGGCCAGTTCTTTTGGACAAGAAGATTGATAAAGTTTTAACAATGCATATATAAGGAAAACTAGCTCCGCCCCCTGGCGGCCATGCTTTTCAACGGATCGGAAATATTTGAACAATCTTGGTAAAGGGTGCCCTAAGGAACATTTGTGCAAAATAATTTTCAAATTGGGCCAGTACTTTTGGACAAGAAGATTTTTAAAGTTTTAACAATGCACATATAAGGAAAACAAGCTCCGCCCCCCCTGGCGGCCATGTTTTTCAACGGATCAAAAATATTTGAACAATCTTGGTAAAGGGTGCACCAAGGAACATTTGTGCAAAATTATTTTCAAATCGGCCCAGTACTTTTGGACAAGAAGATTTTACAAAGTTTTAACAATGCACATATAAGGAAAACAGGCTCCGCCCCCTGGCGGCCATGTTTTTCAACGGATTGGAAATATTTGAACAATCTTGGTAAAGAGTGTCCCAAGGAACATTTGTGCAAAATAATTTTCAAATCGGGCCAGTACTTTTGGACAAGAAGATTTTTAAAGTTTTAACAATGCACATGTAAGGAAAATAAGCTCCGCCCCCCTGGCGGCCATGTTTTTCAACGGATTGGAAATATTTGAACAATCTTGGTAAAGAGTGTCCCAAGGAACATTTGTGCAAAATAATTTTCAAATCGGGCCAGTACTTTTGGACAAGAAGATTTTTAAAGTTTTAACAATGCACATGTAAGGAAAATAAGCTCCGCCCCCCTGGCGGCCATGTTTTTCAACGGATTGGAAATATTTGAACAATCTTGGTAGAGGGTACCTCAAGGAACATTTGTGTAAAATAATTGTCAAATCGGGCCAGTACTTTTGGACAAGAAGATTTTTTAAGATTTGGCAATTTTTCCCTTTTCTGATGCCGCAGCAACCAAAGTTCTACTTGGAATTAATTTCTTTGAACAATTTGAAAGAGGACTACCTAAGGACCATTCCTGTGAAGTTATTTTGAAATCTGTTCATTGGTTTAGTAGGAGAAGTCATTTGTAGGAAATTGTTAACAGACGCCGACGACGACGATGACGCAGACGACGCCGGACGGTGAGTGATCACAAAAGCTCACCTTGCACTTCGTGCTTAGGTGAGCTAAAAATGTCCCACGGAAGGGGGCTCACCCCCTCCCAAACCCTCCCCCTTGCGTAACAAAATTTTGGTTTAATGTGGCCAAAAAAAAATATGGTCCAGTGGAAACCCTGATTATGCACTCTCTCTTACTTTTAGATTTATGCTCAATGCAAATAAAGTGTGACGGACAAAGTGTGACAGACGGACAGATGGTTCTTGTATAATGCACTTGCTCTCTTTAATATCTGTATACCTTTCAAGTTTCATCGAAATAACTTTAGTACTTTTCAAGTTATGGTCCAGACATAAAAATATAAAAACTAACAAGGAAGATCATTTGAAAATTATTCACTAGAAAGTTATGGTTCTGGTATTATGCACTCTCTCTTATTGATATGTATGTATATTTCAAGTTTCATTGAAATATATTCAGTACTTTTAGATTTATGCTCAATGCAAATAAAGTGTGACGGACATGGACAGACAGACAAAGTGATAACTATGATGCTCTCCCAAACTAGTTTGGGGAGCATAAAAATTTGCAGCGGGAGCGTCTGATGACTGGCAAAACTAGGGAAAACCTCAACGAACAAAAAGCATAGTTTTGTAATAAATTTGAAAAAATTGTGACAAAAGGAACAACAGTTACTGCTCATTATGACTCATATTAGCAACTTTTATTTTTGTCAAAATGTGTCTGCAAGTGGGAAATTGTTAAAACTTATTCCATCTGCGAAAAGCTTTTAGCAAATTTAATGTAGGCAGGTTTTGACATGTTTGAAAAGGATGACTTGAAAATATTGTGGTAATATAAGAAAATGCTTATAATCAGCGACTTTATTCTTTGCCACAATGTGTTCAACTGTATTTAATAAATGTACTTTCTTTTGTAGAGATTTTCCATATCTTTATGGAGATGTTTTAAAGGCGTCTTGTAAAATTGTTGTATACATGTGGGAAAGGTTTAAAGGACAGAACATGTTCTTACCTTCTGTGCAGGGGTCCAGCATTTCTGTTCCTGCTGAAAGGGAACCCAAATGGGGCCCTTTACCTTGTATTAAAGGTGTACTCATCTGTCAATTCTGAAAATAGATTGTAACAAACTTATAATATACACTTAACCATTTCCCACATGTATACAAAAACAAATCCGCAGCAGGCGACTTTGAAAACATATAGGCCAAAACAAGGAAAATCTCTATTTATAAAAACATTGTGGCAAGAGGAGAAATTGCTTGTAATGCAATTTTCCCTTTTATCACAAAGATTGAAAGTTTTCCAAAGGCGCCTGCGTTATATTTATATACCAACCTAATAGGGGTATTTGCTATATTTTTTCTTTGAAAAATCCAAACTAACAAGGCATGGTGTTTAAATGAATACATTATGGCGCCTGCAAAATCAATAAGTGAATAAGTGAGATGGACAATGAGTAATGATACCTATATCCTTGAAATATAGAATGAATTTCAGCAGTTTCCACTTTCTCAACAATGTTTTTGAAAGTCATCGGCTGCTATCAGCAAGGTTTAGTATTAAAGAAAAATATTTCATGAGTAATAATTTAAATTAATTCTCTTTTTTCCACATTGCTCCGTAATTTGTCTGTAAAATAACAGTTCTCTTAATTGATATAGTTATAATACTCCTAAGATTTATTACAATTAATGAATTATAAGCAGCATAATTTAATGAACACCCATTTGACATGTTAAACAACTAATAATGTTATAATTGTTACATACCCGGTACTTAAAAAAAATTGAGAATAATTTTTCCACACAATGGAGCACCTACTATGACAGTAATTTTGTTCATGATTAAAATAGTAACACATTGAAAAACCCTCGCTCTAAATATATCTTTTCAAGCAAACCAACTATTAATTAACTTCCTGATACACAGGTTTATGATTTCTGATACCTTTCAACTAAGAAGTATTAGCGACATCACCATCAAGGCCTTTGTTGTTTTGATCATAATTATGTACAATAAATGAAACAAGAGCTGTTCATAAGACACACTTTTCCACTGCTTAACCAGAATTTCTTAGTCAAAAATAAAGGGCAATAATTTGCTTTTGTTTGTTTGTTTGGAGTTTAACGCCGCTTTCAACAGCTTTGGTCATATCACGGCGGTCAGTGCACCTACCCATGTTTTCCTGGCTTTCCCACACCAGTACTTACACAACATTCTTTCGAAGCCACTGACTACTTTCTCACATAGATCAGAGGTGAGAGGCAATGGAAAACATCGCCCGTAAGAATGTTGCCACAACCGGGTATCGAACCCGTGACCTCCAGATCACGAGTCAGATACGCTACCAATTGAGCTACCCGGCCGGGTGCAATAATTTGCATTATATATACAGTCAAACTTGTGTGAGCGGTCACATGCGATCAGCGGTCACCGGCGTTAAACGGTCACTTTAAATCCCTCCCAACCAATTATACTCTATAAACTGCCTTGATCAGCGGTCCCGTTTGAAACGCGGCCAGCGGCCACACTAATTGGTCGAGATTAACTGTAATCTTATTGTGTTCAACGGTCAATCAACCAACACACGACTTTGATTTGCAAGGTGTTAAATGATCGGTGTTTAATACATACAGGTAATAAAGCATACTGTGACAATCACATTATCGGTTTTTTCATATGCGTAATCTGTTTACATGTTAGATCTAGGTTACCGAAAACAGCCGACGTGTGCCGGATGATAGTTGTATGATTCATCAACAAGAAGTTGCGATTTTGGTTTATGTTCTGTTTACGATGTCGGTCAAAATTGATAAATTGAAAAAGACATTTATGAGCGATTTAGACCGAAAGACAGTACATTTATATGTTAAAACGAAAGTTAATGTCCACTTGAAGCCCAAGTCAATTTATATTGCCATTTCCATTTTAAATCTAAAGATTATCGAGTAAAACTTTCTGCAAGAAGTAGACTTAGATTCGGACGCTATTTTTTCCTGATATGTTATTCGGTGAATTTCAAAGTGAAGTAAAAATATATTTGATAGTCACGTTAGTTGTAAACGTCGGTTTAAACTAAATAATAGATAGCACAATGAAATATTTGATAGATAAAAGCTACAAATCTTCATAACAATGTTTAAATACAAGTTTATAAAGACAATTTACTATTTGTAATGTAATGACTATTCCTAACAGTTACATATGTAATATTATGTCAACTGACTTGAACAAATCCGAACAAGTCATGAAACTTGTGATAAGCAGCCACCTGTCTTAAGCAGCCAGTTTCATCATGTCCCTTGGGTGGCTGCTGATCGCAAGTTTGACTGTATATGCAAGAAATAGTTATTGTCTTGATTATTTACACAGAGGTTTGATGATTCAAAAGGGTTGTATAAAGTTTCAATGCAAAGCATCAGGTAGTTACTGAATTACTAAGCAGGGCGACTTGAGCGAAGTGGTCGCCTTAAATTGTCAGACTTCGCCCGTTCAAAGCGAAGTCTACTTCGTCGACAATTTCGTACTAAGTTATTGCACACTATAAATTATCACAGTCACGTGTAATGTCGCTTAATTCTGTTCTTGTATACACAGTTACGTAATCAGGAATTGACAACTGATAATGTATACCCATTTATCGCTTTTAACAAACCATACCGTAGAACCGATTGTCCAATCAACCATCGTGACAAATCCGATTTAATCGAAATCGATGTCAAATTAAACCTTAAATGAGTCAACCATTTGAATTAAGTTAACCGATTCTTGCTTTTATGAAACATACAGCTTCAAAAAAAGGAGCGATTTTCAGGATTTTTTTTTTTTATTGTACTAATTGGCATTAACCAATCAAAAGACACTATCATATGTAGCCTCGTTCCTAATGGATTTCTCCCCAAATATTGAATTTGATTAGTCAGAATTGAAATAATAAATACGTCATCAATCTATTCTGAAGAGGTACTTTCCGAGATTCCGAAATGGCGAATTTCAATGAATTTATTGCCGAGATTTTTCGAAATTTCGCCTCTGAAGCAGAATTTAAGGGCATTGAAAGGGCCGATTTGATAGATATTGATAAGACGACTTTATGCTCCTCTGCCATATCATGATAATGACATTCCCGCAATTAACAGCTGAATTGTTTGTGAGAAATTTGCAAACCACTTGTTCCCCTCTTCGGTTAGGAATTTTTGTTGACCTTGACAGCGAAGCTTCATAAATGTTGCTTCCGGAGTGTTACAGCATGCCCACTGAGTTCTGAGATTTTGGGTACATGTACCCACTGCCTTTGGAAATTTGGGGTACACAGTAACAATAAGGGGTACAGATATAATAAACAAGGAAATGTTGATTTTGTTCTTTTTTATCATCTCCCTCTCCACATTCAAGGAAAAGACAAAAGCTTAACAGATTGACTAATTAAAGAGAAAGCACAAATTAAGATTATCATTGAAAGTAGACAAAAGTATGAGCAATATATCCCTCTCCCACAGTGTATTTAAAATGTGTCTGTTGAAGACAAAAAGAAAAATATCTGCAAAGGACAAACAGAACATCTGCATTCTGTTCTCTTCAATTCAGGCTCTATGTACTGGAAACCTGCTTGTCTGGTGATGTTTTATTTTCTGCAAAGTAAAGCATGCCAATATGAATCGGCAAATACCACTGTGTAATCATGTAAAAAGAACTTGCATCACTATCAAATGTCTTTAAATTCAATTTGAAAAATAAAAGATACGATGGTTACTTCGCCATAAAAAGGATCCGAAAAAAGCGCATCCGAATATACGTCTAGTTTTACTCTAGTTTCACTTCATCATATTTCGATTTTTAATCGTAACGGGACTAATTAATGACTAGCTCTTTAAAATAGGATATTTTCTTTTATTTCAATATCTTCGCTTACTGTTTATCGGTTGGAAGAAGCTTTTTATTGTCTTTTTTTGTTCATTTCGCCCGCGCAGACGATGCAACGTTTTGGATACGTAATCGCCCTTCCCAAATCGCAACTTCTCGATAATGAGCTGTGCCCTGCTTGGCTGTTTACGTCATATTTGACTTATTGATCATGTGACCAGTTTGTCCATTGCTTATTGGCTTGACGAAGTTGAACGATGACAACCGATTGTTCAATCGGATATTTCCGTATAATATATTAATGAACAGTTGAGATGTGACGAAACGATCCGATGCATTTCCGATAAAGATGGGTTTTCCCATCCACAAATGGCCGATTCAGCCCGATCGTATATTTTCATAGTTGAAAGACTTGAAGCCGAAAATTGAAAGGCAACAACAATAAAAATAATAGAATAGAGTGTCTTATTTCTTCATATTAATTTTACGTGCATGTACCCCTCAACATCAGAACTTTTACGTGCATGCTGATTATTTTACGTGATTCACGCAACATTTTGCGTGAATGGGCATGCTGGTGTTAACCAGATTTTCCTTAAATTGTTTGCCTAATGACCTAGTTTTGGAACGGACATGACCAATATTTGACAAAGTTGCAACATGCTCAGGCCAAAAATGTGGCTTCCAGAGTGTTTACCAGATTTCCCTTATATTTGGCCTAGTGACCTAGTTTTTGACCGGACATGACCCATTTTCAAACTTGGTCTAGATATCATCAAGACAGTTTTTCTGACAAAGTTGCAGCAGCATGTTTAAAATGCAGCTTCCAGAGTGTTAAGATTTTCTTTCAATTTGGCCTAGTGACCTAGTTTTTTGACCCGACATGACCTATATTCAAACATGGGCTAGATATCACTAAGAAAAACACTCTGACATAGTTTCAACATGCTCATGCCAAACATGTGGCTTCCAGAGTGTTAACAACATTTTCCTTAAATTTTGCCTAAAGTGACCTAGTTTGTGACTCCACATGACCCAGTTTCAAACTTGGCCTAGATTTGATGGAGATATATGTTCTGATAAACTTTCATGAAGATTGGATGCAAATTGTTAACAAGCAAATGTTGACGACGAACGACGGACAAAGGGCGATCACAAAAACTCACCTTGAGCACTTCGTGCTCTGGTGAGCTAAATATATATGAAACCATCATGTAAGTTTTTACAGTGACAAGACAATATTGGATAGAAATCTTCACAACAAGAGGGCCATGATGGCCCTGGAATCGCTCACCTGATTTTTTTTTTTCACTTTAGCTATTTAAGCCCCGCCCCCTGGCAGTCATAGTTTCCGACCAATCAACTTGGCTTGAAGGAATCTGATAGAGGGTCACGCTAGGAACATTTCTACAAAATTATTTGGAAATCTGCCAGACACTTTTGGAGGAGAAGATTTTTTAAGTTTTCACTATAGCCATAAAAGGCAAAATAGCCCCGCCCCCCCTGGTGGCCATGTTTTTCGACCAATCAACTTGGCTTGAAGGAATCTGATAGAGGGTCACCCAAGGAACATTTCTACAAAATTATTTGAAAATCAGCCTGACACTTTCGGAGGAGAAGATTTTTTAAGTTTTCACTTTGGCCATATAAGGCAAAATAGCCCCGCCCCCTGGCGGCCATGTTTTTCGACCAATCAACATGGCTTGAAGGAATCTGATAGAGGGTCACCCAAGGAACATTTCAACAAAATTATTTGAAAATCGGCCCGACACTTATGGAGGAGAAGATTTTTTAAGTTTTCACTATAGCCATTAAAGGCAAAATAGCCCCGCCCCCTGGCGGCCATGCTTTTTGACCAATCAACATGGCTTGAAGGAATCTGATAGAGGATCACCCAAGGAACATTTCTACAAAATTATTTGAAAATCGGCCTGACACTTTTGCAGGAGAAGATTTTTTAAGTTTGCACTATAGCCATATAAGGCAAAATAGCCCCGCCCCCCCTGGCGGCCATGTTTTTCGACCAATCAACGTGGCTTGAAGGAATCTGATAGAGGGTCACCCAAGGAACATTTCTACAAAATTATTTGAAAATCGGCCTGACACTTTCGGAGGAGAAGATTTTTTAAGTTTTCACTATAGCCATATAAGGCAAAATAGCCCCGCACCCCCTGGCGGCCATGTTTTTCGACCAATCAACATGGCTTGAAGGAATCTGATAGAGGGTCATCTAAGGAACATTTCTACAAAATTATTTGAAAATCTGCCAACCAGTTTGGGAGAAGAAGAATTTTGAAGTTTTTTCGGTTTCGTTGCCATGGAAACCAGAATTTTGCATGGATCCCAAAAATTTGAAGGAATTCTGGTGAGGTCATTGAGAGGATGCTTTCTGTGAAGTTTCATCCAAATTGACCCACTGGTTACTGAGGAGAAGAAGTTGACGGACGACGCACGACGCACGACGCACGACGGACGACGGACGCCGGACAAAAGGCGATCACAATAACTCACCTTGAGCAAAGCTCAGGTGAGCTAAAAATAACATGTTTCTAAATGTTATTGGTTTTTGAGATTTTTAAAGCCCCGGTTCATAAATTTTGGTCCCGACAAAATTCATCCACAGAAATATTAACAGTGCTGCAATTAACTAACCACTTAACCCTTTCCCAGATACAATATTTATTAAACTGTAAAAGACAACTTTGAAAGTATCAATTCCAAATATATAAAGTCTGATTGGTGGACAGGTAATTTTATCAAATTATTTTAATTGGAACAATTAAGCAGCAATTATCATAATTAATAACAGTTTCACTTTTTTCGTTGGAAGCATTGTAAATAGGCCAACATCGGATGAATATTATCTTATTCAATTTACCATTCAGACTTCACAAAATCTTTTGAAACCTGTCAGTCCGAAAGCTCATTTTTTATTTGTTTCCTTCTTTGCTCAACCAATTATTGCATGAAAAAGTGTCAGTCCGAAAGAATTATTGTCAGTCAGGACTGGAGGACTGGCATTGTGTTAGATTGTGTCTTGTACATTATGAGCAAGTTCTCCTTTTGCCACAATGATTTCAAAAGTTGTCTGCTGCAGTGGCGTCAAAAAGCATCTATAGTTGGGAAAGGGTTAAAGTGATTCAACAGAATCGGACTGAAAACACTCCTTTCTGGTATTTACTAAAGACATTTTTACTTGGGTCTCGAAAGTTTGCGAGTCTAAACTTTCAAGGATCAACACTGCCAAGGACTAAATAGTTTTTTTGAGATCAGAAAAACAAGGGCGTAACCAGAGAAGAATGTTTCATAAGGACTATTCTGTTTTTTTACAATTTACAAATTGATATTCTAAAATGGACGTTTGGTTGTGGAATTTTCTATATATGCATGTGCGTATTGTGCGTAATGGGCGGTACGCCCTTGGAAAAACCTTTCTCAGATGACTGCAAGTACAAAGTCACTGCTGAAAAGGTTGAGAGAATAATGAAGTCATGCAGAGGTCTAAATAACCCCACCAATAATATCTCTCATATTACTCAACCAAACCCTGGCTAGGTTGTTGATACTCAAAAAAAATCATCTCACTATTAAGTACCACCAACATAGGGTTTTAAGATCACACAAGGATTTTAAAGCATAGGATAGGATACGCATCTTATCAAGAGCTCTGGTCATGTTCTTTGGATAATCACCAAGTTAGATTAGAATGCTCTACGATAGTGCTTATTTCATTGGCTAAAATCCTCATTGGACTTCCAAACTAATGTTTTGGCAACTCTCAGTGTGACGACTCTTTAAAGAACCGACAAAGTGAGTAAAAGGAGAAGCTTATAGCAGAATATTCTTTAACACTTTCCCTCATACGACAATTCTGCAGCAGACGACTTTGAATATATTTTGTGTAAATATCTCTATAATTGAATGGATATCCTATGACTAAAAGTGGAAAACATTGTGTCAAAAGGAGAAATTGCTTGTTTTAAGCAATTTCTTCTTTTGTCACTGTTTTCAAAAAGCCGTCTGCTGCAGAGGCGTCAGAAAGCGTCTATATGAGGGAAAGGGTTAAAGTCATATATCCAGACCTGTCAGCTCACTATTTAACAAGTTATTGTAAGTCACAAACATCAAATACAGATTGCAAGAGTAACATTACTGTCTCATCTGCTAGCTCGTCGGCATATCTTAGCAATTTTCAATACAGGAGACCCGATGATTGAAGATTAAAATATTTGGTCGAACGGAAGGTTTGTGAAACCAGGAAGTAGAATTTAGAAACCATTTTTTAAAACACAAACACATATATTTTCTTTCTTATTTGGACAAACCACAATTCAAAAAATGGATCGATAGAGGCCAATCAAAACTGATATGATTCATACACAATATATTTAACATCAAAATGTGACACTATAAAAATATAAGAATAAAATTTCATTTTTACTGACCTTTGTTTATGTTGGGAAATATGATAAAATGTACGTCATTTTAACGGATTTCCCACTTTAACTTGTTGTCTGCACTTAGTATATCTAATTGCGGGACACAGGGGACCAGCATATGACGTCAATTTGATCAAGAGAATGCGATTTTGTCTTTTGTAACCGGATCAAACGGCTGTCTTCCTTGGGTATATTTCCGTAAATAACCGAACAAGCCAATCGAAACTCAAACTTTTCCGTAAATAGCCGAGCGTTTTATACGGCGGTAAATTAAAAGTGAGTTGTAAACAAAATTGAGTATATACCTGCTCCCTACTACTCTATTAGGACACAAAAGTCTGCTTTTCTCCTCGGATTGCAATGTCTCGTGGTGTCCATCTTTATGAAATGAAAATTAAACCTGACCAAATCGTTTATGTCCAACCAGGGCTAACATTTACTATGATTACGTAAGTTTCAGGCGTTTCGTCCTCCGACTTTTCAACTCCCTCGGTGAACTGGTAGCCAGAAATCTCGACCCCAATTTCCTAAGAATAGTCGACCCAATTATCGGTTTATATAGGTGTGAATCTCAATGTATGGTTAACACACAAGTGTCATAAACAAAAGCGGTATAATGTTTGACCAGGGACACTATATTATGTATGGTTTAATCCCATTTCGTCTAATCCCAATTCGTCTACACTTTTTGCAATTTGTCCCATTTCGTCTACAACCAATTTACACCCCGGTGCCATTTCGTCTACACTTAGATTAATGAGACAGACAGACAAATTCAATAAGACGGACATATTTTGTTTAAAATATGTGGGTTATACATACATCGTGTTTTTATCGTTCTATTTTTGATAATTTTTATATGATTATATTGGAATGTCGCAATTACTTTAAGGGACTCATGGCATTCAGCCAGTCTTAGTCTACATTATGTACAAAGTCCGAAGGCTGTAAACAAAAGAAACACAAAGTTCATAACAATTAACAATACAGATCAAAGGTAATTGCTTAAAGTTTTAAACTTCTTAATTAAAAGATGATCAGCAGTTTGTTCAAAAATTAATTAACATTGATTAAAAGCAGTAATTGCTTAAAGTTTTCACACCAAGATTTATAATTGATTTAAGAAAGGTCAATGTAAGATGAAATGGAAATCTCCGTAGACATATCTATGTATATTCATTTTATGGACAGTAGACGACATGGGAACAAGAGTGTAGACGAAATGGGACAAAAAACTGTAGACGAAATGGGATTAGACGAACTGGGATGTTACCATTATGTATATATAGTGTCCCTAGTTTGACTGATTCTCGATACTTGATCATAGTAGGTTATACCTGTTATGATAGTCCTTCAAAAAAAGACATCGCATATATGCTCATTTTTCATTTTGTTTTTATCCTGCATACGCGACCAATAATGACAGATGATAAAACGAGAAACCGAAAGTCTAAAATATTTGGACTAGTTCTACCAGGGACCTAGAATAATGTTATTTTAGGTCTCTGGTTCTACGAATAATCATGTTATCACTTATACCAAGGTAAACACAAAATCGGTATGTTCTTTGTTGCACACGCACAACCAGTTTTATATAGGTGTGAACAGATTAACGTAATCACGTTATTTATCTGTCAAGCTTAATTGAATAAAGTTGAAAACATTGTGGCAAAAAGAGAAATTGCTCGTAATTAATGTGCAAATTTCCCTATTGTTAAATTGTTTATGTTATGTTATGATGCAGAAGCGTGGGAAACTGTTAAGATATATAACTGAATATATGGGAAATGCAAATTTTGTGTTTTTAAATTTACTCTTGGATATATATATATATATATATATATTAATCTATGGAATTTAAGAGTAATGTCGTGTAATTTCATCAGGCATGTAATTTTGAGATAGTAAAAACATCAGAGGTCCCGTAAGATAAAGAGGGGTATTCGGCTCTTTTTCAGCATGATCAGTCTCTTTTCTCATTTGATCTTTTACAACAAAACATTTTGACAACCCTGCCTACCCTTACAGACCAATGCTTCTCCAGTGAACATACGGTGAACCTTCCGCGTACTGTTGGTGTACATAGTAGTTCGCGGCAAGGGTACGCGAGATGTTCACCGGATGCTGTGTATGTGCCGCATACTTTTTTGCAGAGTTCACCAGCAGTACGCCGGACAATTTTGCTTCGCGAACTGTACGCGGCAAGATTGAAAAGTACGCGGTTAGTTCAGTATACTGGTGACAAAGTGTACACCTCAGTGTATTTTGCGTACAGGTAGCTCCGCGCCTGGGATAGATTTGAATTTTTTTTTTCTAAAGGAGCAACTATTCCATTTGTCAGAATTTGTCAGAATGTTTTCAATGTTGAATCGAGTACATTGAGACATAAATTGAGAAAATCTCTTATATTGAAACTGTAATAAAAAGATAGATTTGAAAAACATTTTTGCCAACAGATAATTTGCTCCATTTGCCTGAATGATTTCAAAAGTCATCAGCCAAATTTCTATGAACGAATGTATAATTATATTTATGAGTTGGTGACGTTGTGATAATGCTTCATTTTGGAGAAGATAGGGCATGTTAATTGCACGTATATGAAAAGTTTTTAATAAAATTCTTGTAAATGGATTAACATATCATATACATGTATAATTTTTTTTTTTTTACAACTTTACAATAATGATCAATTGTATCATTCTTAAATTTAACAATTCATATAATTATATTTTAAAAAACCCCAGTATTTCCCAAAAAACATCAAAAGTAAGTGCAAAAACACATCACGTTTAATCTTTTCATCTTTTGTGTGTATCAGGTACTACTTACAGTGTTAAACACATTATTAATTGCGCTGAAATCAAGCAATTAAGGTTTATTGATAAATGTATTTAAGTGATTCAATACATACATCAAAATAAGTGTTAACAACCAAATAAGCTCGATATAGCTGTCACAATGGTGGTTTGGTGTATGTACTTGCATGAATTTGTCCAAACCTTGCTGGCGCGCATCTTACCCATGCATCATAGGGTTTCCTAGAAACTTTGCCCAAGCGTTCACCATGATGAGGGTGCTTGTCGCGCACAAGACCTGGCCTGTACCTTAAATTTTAAGGTCACACTTAGAGGTCAAAACTAAATTGTGTACTGTTTCAAAGGACTGTTTCTTGTCTGGGCCGCATCTAAACCATGCAAGATTGTTCAAATTATTTTGATCCGTTAAAAAACATGGCCACCTGGGGGCCAGAGGTCCAGATTAGAAGGGTAAACACAGGTCTTTTCCCCACAATATATCTCTTATTTTCCAACCAAACGATATGATGTTGGTACTTTTGAGTACCCACATCATAGGGTTATATTGTCTTATACAGATTTTAGAACATGCAAAATGCCCCTTATCTAGAGCTTTGCTGGGGGCGGAGCTTGTTTTCGTTATATTTGTATAGTAAATATCTAAAAAATCTTCTTTTGCATATATGTATAGAATAAAAACTTTGAAAACAGTTGAAGTTTGATTAAATCAGGACAGCTATATTATATAGCTGTCCTAATTTAATCAAACTTCAACTGTTTTCAAAGTTTTTATATAATATAGGACCATCATGGTCCTCCTGTTTTAATGTAGACTTAAAACAAATTAAAATACAAAAATGTACTGGTACTTCATGTGTAAACAAATTAGAATACAAAAATTATATGTAGGGAAACATGATCTATTCACATTTATAGAAATTCAACAACGGGAGAAATTCAACAATGGGTCGTAAAGTCAGATGTTCGAAAAGTCTTGATACCAGACCCACTAGAGCAGAGACAAACAGAAGTCAAGGTTTCTGTAATGCAATTGTATATTTGACTGTTCGCAATCCGTTACAGTGCAACGTCGAAATATTGAGACTAAGGATCACCACATTTTTAGATCACCTAGAGCCATAGGCTCAAGGTGAGCTATTCTGATCACTTTTGTCCGTCGTCCGTCGTCATTAAGTTTTAGCTTTAAACATCATCTCCTCCTGAACCACAGGACCAATTTCATCCAAACTTCACAGGAATGTTCCTTTGGTGGCCCTCTTTCAAAATTGTTCAAAGATTTAAATTCCATGGAGAACTTTGGTTGCTGCGGCATCAAAAAGGGCGCAAAATGTCCAAACTTTAAAAATCTTCTCCTCTGAATCTGCATGTCAGATTCCAATATAGTTTGGTAGAAATGTTCCTTGGGTGACCCTCTGCAAAAAATGTTCAAGGCATACAGTTTGGTTGAAAAACATGGCATTGGTTGAAAAACATGGCATTCAGGAGGCATCAGAAAAGGGGCAAAATGACAAAATTTGAAAATTCCATTTTTAGCTCCACTGGCAAAAAAAGCCAGTCGAGCTTATGTCATGGCGAATTGTCCGTTTTCCATGGCAACCAAAAGAAAAAAATAGTGAAAACTTAAAAAATCTTCTTCTCCAAAAGTGTCAAGCCGATTTTCAAATAATTTTGTAGAAATGTTCCTTGAGTGACCCTTTATTAGATTCCTTCAAGAAATGTTGATTGGGCGAAAAACATGGCCGCCAGGGGGCGGGGCTATTTTGCCGTATATAGCTATAGTGAAAACTTAAAAAATCTTCTTCTCCGAAAGTGTTCAGCCGATTTTCAAATAATTTTGTAGAAATATTCATTGGGTGACCCTCTATCAGATTCCTTCAAGCCATGTTTATTGGTAAAAAAACATGGCCGCCAGAGGGCGGGGCTATTTTGCCTATATGGCTATAGTGAAAACTTAAAAGATCTTCTCCTCCGAAAGTATCCAGCCGATTTTCAAATAATTTTGTAGAAATGTTCCTTGGGTGACCCTTTATTAGATTCCTTCAAGAAATGTTGATTGGTTGAAAAACATGGCCGCTAGGGGGCGGGGCTATTTTGCCTTATATAGCTATAGTGAAAACTTAAAAAATCTTCTTCTCCGAAAGTGTTCAGCCGATTTTCAAATAATTTTGTTGAGATGTTCCTTGGCTGACCCTCTATCAGATTCCTTCAAGCCATGTTGATTGGTTGAAAAATATGGCTATCAGGGGATGGGGCTATTTTGACTTATATGGCTTTAGTGAAAACTTAAAATATCCTCTCCTCCGAAAGTGTCGGGCCAATTTTCAAATAATTTTGAAGAAACATTCCTTGGGTGACACTCTACACGATTCCTTTAAGCCATGGTGGTTGGTAAAAAACATGGCCACCGGCAGGGGGCATGGCTGTTTGGAAATTTGATTTTTGCCTTATGGCCGTGGAGCGATACTGGCCCTCTTGGGCCTCTTGTTTTAAGTTCTTGTCTGATATTAAGAAAATTGAATAAGTATCTTACTTCAAGGATCCTCTACTCAATTTGTTTAAGCCGTATTGATTGGTTACAAAATCATAGCAACCTCGCGTCATGACAAAAGGGGTAAATTGAATTTTTAGCTACAAATGACACCTCCTATCATTCCACTCGACCAATTCCAACTTTACTTCACAGGAATGTTCCTTTGATGGTCCTCTTTCAAAATTGTTCAAAGACTTACATTCTGTGTAGAACTTTTATTGCTGCGGCATCGGAAAATGAGAAAAATACCCAAACTTTAAAAACCTCCATCTCCATAATCAATTTGTCAGATTCAAAGATAATTTGGCAGAAATGTTCTTTTGGTGACTCTCTACAAAATCTGTTCAATACATATTGATTTCGTTGACAAACAGGGCAGCAAAGCGGCATCAGGAAAGGTGCAAAATGACAAAACTTTATAATTCCATTCTTATTAAAGTTCTTGTTAGATTTCAAGATATAAATGGCTTTTACTGATAAACTATTTATTTTACTGATTGTCCACTCCTTGCAGTTTCATTTGAACTCCTGATCAAATTTTCACAGATATTTGCTGTTAAATATTTGCTTCTAATTAACTATCATTCAGGTGATCTATTTAGGGCCATCTTGGACCACTTGTTTTTACTGCTACCACTAAGTGACCACCGTCAGTAGTGACTGTGTGAAAAAAGCCAACCACTCTAGCAACGTTGCTATAAAAGCAAGGCTGTAGAGGTGGTATTTGTACCTATACCCCATTCCCGTAAGATTTCTCCCTCTTACTTGTTCTTGATAAAGAAAATCAAGCGCATGTGAAATTTCGGCATGGAAGGCCGTTTATTTTACCTCATTTTTGCTTACAAATCAGATCTTATCTATATACATGTATATGCAGACAGAGATATATAAATACAATATATTTTCTAGACAGACTCTCACAGAGTATCATGGACATTCTGAAAACAATTTTCAATGATGTACAGCCAATGTGTGATTGGATCAACAATATCGCAGGGCCTTTCAGCATTCAAGACTTGCACTATAAGGAATGGTAAGGCAGATCATTTATATAAATAAATTTTTGGCAAAGCAATTGAGTGAAGTGTATTAAATTAGAGTCGAACCTTTTAAACAATGTATTAGCGATAACACAACCGGGTTTGCATGTTCATTCATCTAAATGGGACTATGATGTCATTGTCTTACCCTTTCTCATAAATACAACTTATCTGCAGCAGACGACTTATAAAATATGCAGTCAAACATATGGACACTCCCTATAAATGAACGTTATGTATAGTTTAGTTATGAATCGAGTTGAAATTATTGTGTCAAAAAGAGAAATTGCTCATTATGACACAATGTTTTTAAGAAATCGTCTCCTGCAGATTCACCTTTATGTGTCTACATACTCTACATGTGGGAAAGGGTTTATATAGTTATCAGGGAGAAAGTTACACATTTTTAAAAGATTGGGTTTCTTTTTGCATACTTTGGTAACTTGATATTTTGAATAGGCATACAGTGTATTTCAATGAAATAAAACTATGAACAACCTATGCTTGCGGTTTTACTGCCAGTGAAAATATCAAAATCTGATTTCAGTCTTTTAGATTTCAAAGATGTTTATATAGGATGTGCCTCTAAGAAGATGTTGTTTAAACCTGTGTCCTTATCGCAGCAATGTCACCAATATGAGATTATTCTAAGAACGATGCAGGTAAACAGTCATTGAACCAGAGATCTAGTTAAGGAGAGTTTTCCATGTTCTAAAACCCTTATTTGACATCCAAACCCTATGTGGTGGTAACTCAAAAGAATCGTCTCCGTGAGACAATTCTTTTGAGTACCCACAACATAGGATTTTGTTGAATTATAAGGGAAATATTGTGAGGAAAAGTTCTGTTCACTCCCTCTTATCTAGTATTCTGATTGAATCCTAGTGTTTTACCCGTCCTAGCTCTGACACTGTCAAGCTTTCAGTTTTCTTGTCTCCCTTTCTCTGCTAAACATGCTTGAACCCTTTCCCTACTTGCAGATGCATTTTGACGCACCTGCAGCATTTGGCTTTTGAAAACTATGTGACATTTGAAAAACAAAGAAATTGTTCTATTTTCAATAAGTATAATTATTTTCATTAAGAAAGATTTTCCAAAGTTTTTCTAAGACGTTCTTAAAATTGGTTGTTTCAAGTTTGTGTGCGAAAGAGTTAACACTTTCCCTCATATAGATGCTTTCTGATGCCTCTGCAGCAGGCTTTTTGAAAACTTGGTGACAAAAGAAGAAATTGCTCAAAACAAGCAATTTCACCTTTTGCCGCAATGTTTTCCACTTTTAGTCATAGGTTATCAATTCAATTATAGAGATTTTCCATAAGTCGTCTGCTGCCAATTAGTCGTATGAGGGAAAGGGATAATCAGGGTTTCAAATCTTACACGAAAACTGAAGGTCCAGGGAATTTAAAAGCACATGAAGACGCTTTCAGATGCCTCTGCAGCAGACTTTTGAAAACATTGTGTCAAAGGTGAAATTTCTCATGATGAGCAATTTCACCATTTGCCACAACCTTTTCAACTGTATTTAATAATTAAATTGTCATTAATGGAGATTATTCACATTTTTAGCTCTACTGGCCAAAGGCCAGAAGGGCTTATGTCGTGGCGATTTGTCCGTCGTGCGTGCGTGCGTGCGTCCGTCCGTAAACAATTTCTTGTTAACATGATACAGTCCTTAGTTTTTATTGTATCTCAATCAAACTTATACAGTAGTTAGATATCCATGACTGGATTATGGCCCTTGAAATGGTCAAAATTGCTATAAAAGAGCTTGTTAACACGACCCAGTCTTCACTTTTGATTGTATCTCAACCAAACTTATACAGTAGTTAGATATCCATGAGAGCTCGGTTCCTTTCGAAAACCAGCCACAGATCCGCCCATGCATGACTGGATTATGGCCCTTGAAATGGTCAAAATTGCTATAAAAGAGCTTGTTAACACGATACAGTCTTCACTTTTGATTGTATCTCAACCAAACTTATACAGTAGTTAGATATCCATGAGAGCTCGGTTCCTTTCGAAAACCAGCCAGATCTGCCCATGCATGACTGGATTATGGCCCTTGAAATGGTCAAAATTGCTATAATAGAGCTTGTTAACACGATACAGTCTTTTTTTTTTATTGTATCTCAACCAAACTTATACAGTAGTTAGATATCCATGAGAGCTTGATTCCTTTCCGAAAACAAGCCAGATCCGCCCCATGCATGACTGAATTATGGCCCTTGAAATTGTCAAAATTGCTATAATAGGGCTTGTTAACATGATACAGTCCTTATTTTTGATTGTATCTCAATCAAACTTATACAGTAGTTAGATATCCATGAGAGTTTGGTTCATTTCTAAAAAACGGCCAGATCTACCCATGCATGGCTGGATTATGGCCCTTGAAATTGTCAAAATTGCTATAATACAGCTTGTGAACACAATAGAGCTTCCATTTACTATCTGATCTTCACCAAACTTAGATGGTATTTGAATATTGATGACATATTGGTTCCTTTTGAAACAAGCCAGATCAATGCCAGTAGAGCATGTTTTCAAAGCGTCTGCTACAGATTTGTTGTATGTCGAAAATGAATAAGCCCATTCTGTCATGTTGACACATTTTGACTCATCTACAGGAGAATTTTTTTTAAAACACATTGTGGCAAAAGGATAAATTATATATATCTTTATTCATTAATTAAACATTCATGAATAAGAGGTTTTCCATATATTTGCCTAGATTTTGTCTACTTCAGATATCTTGTATGAAAGAGCTAAAGATAAGCCCACAATAGATATACAGATTAGACTGCACATAAATTTAGGCTTATCTTGCTGTAGTCTGTTTGAGTTGTATAAGTTAAATAGTAGATTTCAGTTTAGTTCTTAAAAATCTAAAACATATCCTGGCAATATGCTGAAAATAAAATCTTGAATGTCATCTTCAGAATACAGCGGGAACCTTGTTAAACCATTTTCTACATTCAGACACCTGCAGCAAACAACTTAAGAAAATAATGTACATCAACATAAACATGGCTAAAGGAGAAATTGCTCGCAATGATCTATTTCTCCATTTTGCCACAATGTTTTCAATTCTATTCAATAGTTTTAAATGCATTCTTTTTTTTGAGAGTTTCCATTATTTTGTTTAGATGTTTTCAAAGTTGTCTGCTGTAGATTTAATGTATGTGGGAAAGGGTTAATGACATTTGATGTAAACTTGTGTAGCCCTTTCCCAATCGTAAATCTGCAGCAGGCAGCACTAGAAAAAAGTCTTGAATGCGAAATTATCAATTTCTCCTTTTCACTTTTTGCCACAATGTGTTTTACTCAGTTTAATAATTATGCGTTCATTTATGAGGTATTTTACATATTTTTACCTTGATGTTTTCAAAGTCATCTGCTGCATATTTGCTGTATGTGGAAAAGGGTTAATGACATAATGAGCAATTTATCCATTTGCCACAATATTTTAAACTTTATGTAATAAATGTACTTTCATTCCTAAGATATTTTCTGATTTTTTTGTCCCTAAAGATGTTTGCAAAGTCGTCTGCAGATTTTTTGTATGTGGTAAAGGGTTAAAGATGACATGGTTCCAACACTCGTTCTTTGCAGATATTTTAGTTTGTATTGTGGTTATATTTGTATGGCCAAATTGATTGATTGGTGTTTTTACCCCTCTTTTAACAATTTTAGGTAGGTTACCTGTACTACGCCAAGCCCCGGTAGCTCAGTTGTAGCGACGCGGGCTGTCAATCCAGGGGTTGTGAGTTCGAATCCCGGCTCGGCCAACTTTCCTTCCGACGATTGACAAAAGTCAATGCGTCATTCGTCTTCCACCAATGGGCTAAGTCTATGTGGAAAAGCAGCCAATTGCTTGGGAAGATTGTTGTGTGGAGTTCTGGTGTGAGAAAACCAGGAAATGCATGAGTAGGTGAACTGGCCGTGATATAACTGAGAAATTGTTGAAAACGGCGTTAAACCCCAGTCAATCAATCAATCAATCAATTACCTGTACTACTGGTCCATTTATTACTGGTACACCTGCCAGTCAGTCATAATGCTTACCCCCACAATCCTGAGTGCCAAGGAGAGCAGTCATAACTACCTACTTAACCCTTTCCCACATACAAACAATCTGAAGCAGAAGACATTGAAAGCGTTTAGGAAATAGCACAAACAATCCCTTTAAATGAAACAACAATAATTGAATCAATTTGAAAACATGGTGACAAAAGGAGAAATTGCTCGTTTTGAGCAATTTCCTCTTTTGTTACCATGTTTTCAAAAAGCTGTCTGTTGCAGAGGCGTCAGAAAGCGTCTATATGAGGGAAAGGGTTAACTGACCTACTTAATTTTATTTTCATTTCAGAAAATCATAAAGAAAAAAGGTGCTGTGAAAAATGTCCTTGTCAATGGGGTTTCTTTGGTAAATGCCTTATCTTATGGAATGAAACATAGATACTATTTGAGCCAGTGCATGAGAAGTTGGCTCCTGAGAACAGCATAGATAAAGATTAGCATGTGCAACCATATAGTCTGAACAAGATCTACACTTCCCATATTACTAGAACAAGTTTGTTAGAAGATTCTGTCAACTTGTGTAGATTCTAATAAGAGCAAATGTAGATGCTTATCTGAACCTATACTTTTCAGAAATGCTAACTTATACCTTTTCCTTGTACTTGTACTCATTTGTTCCTTTTGTTGTTATATGTTATAATTGATATATGTTATAATTGATATATGTTAAGATATTTAACACTTTCTCTCATACTGCAAATCTGGAGCAAGCATCTATGAAAACATAGCAGAAGTATCAACTGTCTATTTAAATGAAAGTATAATTATTTAGTTAGATTTGCTGCAGATGGGTCAAAACGCGTCTATATGTTGGAAAGGATTAGATTATTAAACCAGTACCGGTAGTTATTTTCTAACAAGAAAGATATTGTAGCTTAGTTCATGAAATTCAGTTTACAAATAGAGGTCAGTTATGAGGTTATGCACATCGTCTATTCTTTTTTAATTGACAATATTTCTAAGATTGTAACTACATGTACATTACAGACATGATTCCAACTCCAGTGATTCTAACAAATTTGATAATATTCCTTGGGTAACCCTTTGTTCAAGCCATATTGATTGGCAGCCAGGTAGCATCAGAAAAGTGGGAAAATGGGGTGTCTGATTTCCAAATAATTGCATTAGAAATGTCCCTTCAGTGACCCTCTAGATTATTTCTTTGAGCCATGATTGGTTGAAAAGCCATAGAATAAAGGTGGGATCAGAAAAGAGGTAAAATTTACTTTAATTTCAAATTACATCTCCTTATCCATCAGACCAATTTCAACTAACTTTAAAGGAATGTTACTTTTAGTGGTCCTCTTAAAATTCTTCAAAGATATCAATTATTTACAGAACTTTGGTTGCTGCGGTATCAGAAAGGGAGCAAAGCTTTACAATTCTTCCCCTCTGAATCAAGATAATTTGGTAGAAATGTTCCTTGAGTGACCCTCTACAAAAGTTATTATACCAATATTGATTGGTTGAAAAAATTGCCACCAGAGGTTATCAAAAAAAGTGCAAAATGACAAAACTTCATTATTATACCCCCAGATACATAGTATATGTGGGCTATATAAAAGTCACGCTTGTCGGTCGGTCAGTCCGTCTGTCCGTCTGTCCGTTTGTCTGTACACATTTCTTGTGAACACTATTTCTCAGCAACCCTTGGTCGGAATTCAATATAACTTCACAAGAATGATTTATACCAAGCCTAGTTGTGCATATTGTCGGCGTGTTGCACTGGAATTATTTTTAAATCAGTTATGGCCCCTTGAATTTCTCATACATATGTATATTGTCAGGCACCAGCTGGGGGTATTCATCACCTTCAGTGATATTTCTAGTTCCATTCTTATTTATGTTCTCATCAGATTTTGTAATATGAGCTTTTAGCTTCAAACTAAACCAATGGACTGATATCAATATGGGAACGTTCCTGTGGTGGTCCTCTTTCAAATTGTTCAAGGATTTGATGCCCTATTATAAATTCCTTTATTGATAAGCTGTTGATCAAATTTCCCCGCTTATTAACAGTACTAAGCATTTGCTTCTTTTCTATCACTCCGAAGGCTAAAGGTGATCTATTCTGATAACTCTCTGTCCGTTATCCGTCGTCGTTAACTTTTAGCTTTAAACATCATTTCCTCCTAAACCACTGCACCAATTTCCACCAAACTTTGCTGGAATGATCCTTTGGTGGTCCTCTTTCAAAATTGATCAAAGATTTAAATAATATGAAGAACTTTGGCTGCAGCGGCATCAGAAAGGGGGGAAAACGGCCAATCTTTAAAATTCTTCTCTTCAAAATCCGACATGTTGATTCAGATATAATTTACTAGAAATTTCCCTCGGGTGACTATCTACATCTATGAACACGATAAAGTCATCATTTATTATCCGATGTTTACCAAACTTATTCATTAGCTAGATATACGTGAGAGCTTGGTTCGTTTCGAAAAACCAGGGGTGGGGCTTATATTGCTAAAGTGAAAAAAAAATAAAATCAGGTGAGCGATATAGGGCCATCATGGCCCTCTTGTTTAAAATTCCATTCTTATAAAAGTGCTTGTCTGATTTCAAGATACATGAGTAGAAATGTTCTTTTAGTAACCTTCTACATAACTTCCCCAATCAATAATGCTTGGTTGAAAGACAAAGCATACAGGTGGCATCAGAAAAGGGCTAAAATTAACTTTTAGCTTACATTGTACATGACATCTTATCCACTGTACCAATTTCAGCCAAACTTAAAAGAAATGTTACCTTTGGGGTCCTTTTTCAATATTTTTCAAAGATATAAATTCTATTTAGAACTGTGGTTGCTGCAGCATCAGAATGGGAGAAAAATGCCATAAATTTATAATTCTTCTTCTCTGAATCCACTTGTCTGATTCCAAGATAATTTGGTAGAAATGTTCCTGGAGTGACCATCTACAAAATTTCTTCAAGCCAACTTGATTGGTTGAAAAACATGGCCGTCGGACGGCATCGGCAAAGGGGCGAACTGACCAAACTTTAAGATTCCATTCTTATTTAAGATTTCATCTGATTGCAAGATAGTTTAACAGAAATGTTCCTTTAGTGACACATACTGTACATAATTTGTTCAAGCCATATTGATTAGTTGAAAGATGTAGCTTCCAGGCGGCATCAGAAAATAGGTAAAAGGAACTTTTAAGTTCAAACAACATCTCTTAAACCAATCGACCAATAGCACTCAGCCTTCAAGGAAATGGTCCTGTGGTGGTCCTCTGTGAAATTAATCAAATATTTTATGCATTATTACAAACGTCCTTTACTGATAAGCTGTTTCAAATGCAGTTCATTACCACTTCTGATCAAATTTTCACCCTTTTGCTACTATACTATAACTCAGGTGATTGATTTAGGGTCATCTTGTTTAGTAATGATATTTTCATTTATAGAGATTTCTCATAATTAGTTTGAATCTTTTTAGATCACCTAGAGCCAAAGGCTCAAGGTGAGCTATTCTGATCACTCACTCAGTGTCCGTCGTCTGTCGTCCGTCGTTAACTTTTAGCTTTAAACATCATCTCCTTCTGAACCGCAAGAACAATTTCCACCAAACATCACAGGAATGTTCCTTTGGTGGTCCTCTTTCAAAATTGTTCAAATATTTAAATTCCATTGAGAACTTTGGTTGCTGCGGCATCAGAAAGGGGACAAAATGTCCAAACTTTAAAAATCTTCTCCTCCGAATCTGCCTGTCAGATTCAAATATAATTTGGTAGAAATGTTCCTTGGGTGACCCTCTATAGAAATTTTTCAAGCCATACTGATTGGTCGAAAAACATGGCAGTCAGGCGGCATCAGAAAAGGGGCAAAATGACAAAATTTGAAAATTCCATTTTTATGAAAGTGCTTGTCTGATTTTAAGAAAATATAATACGAATCTTACTTTAATGATCCTCTATTTAATTTGTTTAAGCCGTTTTGATGGGTTACACAATCATAGCAACCAGGCATCATCACAAAAGGGGTAAATTGAACTTTTAGCTACAAATGACAACCAACTCCTACCATTCCAATAGACCAATTTCCACAAAACATCACAGGAATGTTCCTTTGGTGGTCCTCTTTCAAACTTGTTCAAAGATTTAAATTCCATTGAGAACTTTGGTTGCTGCGGCATCAGAAAGGGGACAAAATGTCCAAACTTTAAAAATCTTCTCCTCCGAATATGCCTGTCAGATTCAAATATAATTTGGTAGAAATGTTCCTTGGGTGACCCTCTATAAAAATTGTTCAAGCCATACTGATTGGTCAAAAAACATGGCAGTCAGGCGGCATCAGAAAAGGGGCAAAATGACAAAATTTGAAAATTCCATTTTTATGAAAGTGTTTGTCTGATTTTAAGAAAATATAATACGAATCTTACTGTAATGATCCTCTATTTAATTTGTGTTAGCCGTTTTGATTGGTTACACAATCATATCAACCAGGCGTCATCACAAAAGGGGTAAATTGAACTTTTAGCTACAAATGACAACCAACTCCTACCATTCCAATAGACCAATTTCCACAAAACATCACAGGAATGTTCCTTTGGTGGTCCTCTTTCAAAATTGTTCAAAGATTTAAATTCCATTGAGGACTTTGGTTGCTGCGGCATCAGAAAGTGAGAAAAATACCCAAATTTTGGTAGAAATGTTCCTTAAGTGACACTCTAAATAAACTGTTGAAGCCATATTGATTTCGTTGAAAAACAGGGCAGCAAGGCGGCATCAGGAAAGGTGCAAAATGACAAAAACTTTATAATTCCATTCTTATTAAAGTTCTTGTTAGATTTCAAGATATAAATGGCCTTTTCTGATAAGCTGTTTCTTGAGAAGTGTCCACTCCTTGCAGTTTCATTTGCACTCCTTGATCAAATTTTCCCAGATATTTGCAGTTAAATATTTGCTACTAATTTACTATCAATTAGGTGATCTATTTAGGGCCAACTTGGCCCTCTTGTTTAAATTTGTCTGCCACTGATTTGTTGTATGTGGGAAAGGGGTTAAATGGAGTTAACGGAGTTGACTGTACAATTTCAGATTTCAGAAAATCCTGATGCACATGCCTGGCAAAATATAGAGATTACTAATTGCAACACGTCTGTAAATGTTTTACTATCAACGCCTTGGACAAAGCTACTCAAAAGGTGTGTATGGTAACCCTTTAACACATGTATGCAGAAGCATTCTGAGACATCTGCAGCAGATGAGTTATTAAACATTGCAGCAAAAGGAAAAAGTACTCTTAATTAGCAATTGTTTCCTTTTTGCCACATTTGTTTTCAACTTTTTACATAAATTATGTCTTCCATTTCAGAGATTTTCCATATTTTTGTCTAAATGCTTGCTTAGTTGTCTGCTGCAGATTTCTTCCATTTAGCCACAGTAGGAAAAGGACAAAGAGCTGAAGCAGGCAAACAGGGGTCTCCCTTTTAAAAACAGTAGATTGCTCTCTATAACAAAACATATTTACTAACAATTTGTTTTGCATTTAATCCTTTCTTATATGCAGGCACCTGTTGATGCATCTACTGAAAATCTGTCAATATCAATCTGCATAATTACTGGAAGGGATTAAGGAACAGGTTGCTTCATTTAATAATGTTTTGGTATAGACGTCAAAGTGTTCTCATTGATCTACAAGTCGTGTGTGCAGTCTCTGTATGGAGGAATGTTGACGTTGGGAAATTGGCACTTTGTTTCCGAGGTTTGAATCTCTGTTCATGCCGGTCATTGTGGTGTGCTGTTAGACAAGGAGCTTTCCTAGGCTAGTACTGGTTTGTCAACCAGGGATCATTTACCCTTTCCCACATATAGAATCTTTCCTACTCCTCTGCTGCAGATGACGTTTGTAAACATTCTGACAAAAGGAGTTTTTCCAAAATGTTTTCAACTATACCTTCATTTCTAGAGCTTTTCCCATATATCTTGAGTAATGTTTTCAAATTTGTTGTGGAAAGGGTGAACAAGTGATCTTTCACTGTTAAATAATTGAAGTACCGTTAAAACAAAGTCTCTGTGAGACGATTTTAAGATCTACCCACATCGTGTTTCTTAGAATAGAAAGTAAATATTTAAAAAAAAAAAACATCTTGTAAGAATCAGTGATTTCTTAGGCCTAATATCAAATATTAAATATAGAGGCCAACACAAACACACGTTGGTACTTACAACGTATTTTTTGATTTCTTGCGAGTAGCTAAATGTTTGATCTTGTGACCTTCAGATTGACCTTTGACCAACTGTTACTAAACACTTTGATGTGGTTCAGAGGCATGGGTGTTTCTAAAAACACATTTTGTTTCAGGATAGGAGATGAGGTGATGGCATACATGTTGGAACATCTGTCCATTTTCATTGAAGTGAAACCAACTTGTTTTTTACAGTTGACTGGTAATTGTCTTTACTCTATTGTGATTGCTTGTTTTACCTTGGTATTCTTCAACAGTATTTCACTTATATTAGGAAGACTATTTCACCAACACATGAAAATCTACCTTTTTTTCTGCCAGTATTACATAAAGAATAACCAGGCAACAAACTTTTGTCTGACATAGATGTTTAAGCCTACTGTTAAATAACACTAGTTGCATTGACTTTTCAGGGAAAACGAAATAGCTCTAAACGTTTTTATACCCCCGACAAACGAAGTTTGAATGGGGGTATATTGGAGTCACACTGTGGTCGGTTAAATTGGTCCGTTGCAATTAATCACATTCAGTAATAGTTCTAGTTATCTCTGCAATAAAATGATTAAATAATTACAATTTTCTTCCAAAGATCTTTTTAACCTTTTACCACCTGCAACAAATCTGTAGAAAATATCTTTAAAAAAATATGGAAACGTTGATTTCAAGTGGCAAATCGTCAACCCTTCCCTAATGTAGACGCTTTCTGACTCTTTTGCAGCAGACGACTTTTGAAAACATTGAGGGTCATAATGAACAATTTCTCCTTTTGTCATAATGTTTTCAACTTTATTCAATAATTGGTCTCTTATTTGTCTGTGACATGTGTCTTTCGCCAATGGGCTGTTTAACAGTCTATGTGGAAAAGCAGCCAGTTGCTTGTAAAGTATGTTGTGTGGTGTACTGGTGTGGGAAAACCAGGAAATGGATGAGTAAGTGAACTGGTCGCCGTGATATGACTAAACAATTGTTGAAAACGGCATTAAACCCTAATCAATCAATCAATCAATTCTTATTTGTAGAGAGTTTCAACAGTTTTTAAAATCGTCTACTGCATATTTGTTGAATGTTGGAAAGGGTTTAAAGAAGAAAACTCTTTAACAAAGTCATACCAGGTAAACGGTAAAAGTTACAGGTACATGTATTTATAAACCTTTTCCCACCTTTTTGACGCATCTGCAGCAGACGACTTTTGAAAACAAAAAGTGACAAAAGGAGAATTTGCTCAAAACGTTTTTCAGTAGTTATACCTACAATTATAGAGATTTTCCATATTTTTTTAGTAGACATTTTCAGGCTCGTCTGTGACAGATTTGCTGTATGTGGGAAAAGGGTTTAAAACGTAGGTGATTCTTTACTCCTCAGGGTTCCCTGTGTATGAAGGATGGCCATATGAAAAAGGCCTTGTATTGAGATTAGAGAAAAACAATAAGAAAAGATCAACAATTCCAGAAAAACAACGACACACAATAGATGTAAATGTTGTCAAGAGAAAGCGACATTCATGTTCTAATGTTACATTTACAAAAATGAAGAAAATGGAGAATATTTCTGGTATTGGTTACGATGATTTGATCTCGAAGAGCAAAGACTATGCCAAACAAAATGATAAGGAAACACTTGGACTAAGACCAGTCTTAAAAGACGCAGACTTTTTCTCTGAGAATGTTCGTTCAGGAGAAATACGTGAACATTTAACATCTGTTGCTATTGCAACTGATCCAGCCATGCAGCTTTGTGATAATTCTGTAACAGACAGAAGACATGGCCAAATCGGTCCGGATGGAAAATATGGCCAAACAAAGAAAGAGGGTCATTCACTAAATGTATGGAACAGAAATCCAGGTAAACATATATTTGCTTGGTTGTAAAGCCTATTTTCAAAATTTCTTTTTAGCTCACCTGTGCACAAAGTGCTCAGGGTGAGTTATTGTGATCGCCCTATGTCCGGCGTCCGGCGTCCGGCGTCCGTCGTCCGTCAACATTTTCTCCTGTGTAACCGGTGGGTCAACTGGGATGAAACTTCACAGAAAGCATCCTCGCAATGTCCTCACCAGAATTCCTTAAAATTTTTGGGATCCATGCAGAATTCTGGTTTCCATGGCAACGAAATGAAAAAAACTTCAAAATTCTTAAAAATCTTCTCCTCCCAAAGTGTCAGGCCGATTTTCAAATTATTTTGTAGAAATGATCCTTGGGTGACCCTCTATCAGATTCCTTCAAGCCATGTTGATTGGTCGAAAAAAACATGGCCCCCAGGGTGGTGGGGGGGGGGGGGGGGGGGGGGGCTATTTTGCCAATATGGCTATAGTGCAAACTTAAAAAATCTTCTCCTCCAAAAGTGTCAGGCCGATTTTCAAATAATTTTGTAGAAATGTTCCTTGGGTGACCCTCTATCAGATTCCTTCAAGCCATGTTGATTGGTCGAAAAACATGGCCGCCAGGGGGCGGGGCTATTTTGCCTTTTATGGTTATAGTGAAAACTTAAAAAATCTTCAACATCTTCTCCTCAGTAACCAGTGGGTTAATTGGGATGAAACTTCACAGAAAGCATCCTCTCAATGACCTCACCAGAATTCCTTCAAATTATTGGGATCCATGCAGAATTCTGGTTTCCATGGCAACGAAACGAAAAAAACTTCAAAATTCTTCTCCCAAATTGGTTTGCAGATTTTGAACTTATTTTGTAGAAATGTTCCTTGGGTGACTCTCTATCAGATTCCTTGAAGCCATGTTGATTGGTCGAAAAACATGGCCGCCAGGGGGGGCGGGGCTTTTTTGCGTTATATGGCTATAGTGAAAACTTAAAAAATCTTCTCCTCCAAAAGTGTCAGGCCGATTTTCAAATAATTTTGTAGAAATGTTCCTTGGATGACCCTCTATCAGATTCCTTTAAGCCATGTTGATTGGTCGGGGCTTATATAGCTAAAGTGAAAAAAAAAATTAGGTGAGCGATTCCAGGGCCATCATGGCCCTCTTGTTTTCATTGAAGCAGACTTTTTCCTTTAAACGACTTCTTCTGCCTAACCACTTGGCCAATTTGGTTGAAACTTCATAGGAAGCATCCTCTCAATGTCCTCTCTTAAATTCCTTCAATTGTTTTTGATCCATCCATAATTCTGGTTTCCATGGCAACCAAAAGAAAAAAATAGTGAAAACTTAAAAAATCTTCTTCTCCGAAAGTGTCTGGCCGATTTTCAAATAATTTTGTAGAAATGTTCATTGGGTGACCCTCTATCAGATTCCTTCAAGCCATGTTGATTGGTTGAAAAACATGGCCGCCAGGGGGGGCAGGGCTTTTTTGCCTTATATAGCTATAGAGAAAACTTAAAAAATCTTCTTCTCCGAAAGTGTTCAGCCAATTTTCAAATAATTATGTAGAAATTTTCATTGGGTGACCCTCTATCAGATTCCTTCAAGCCATTTTGATTGGTCGAAAAAAATGTCCGCCAGAGGGCGGGGCTATTTTGCCTTATATGACCATAGTGAAAACCTAAAAAATCTTCTTCTCCGAAAGTGTTCAGCAGATTTTCAAATAATTTTGTAGAAATGTTCCTTGGGTGACCCTCTATCAGATTCCTTCAAGCCATGTTGATTGGTAAAAAAACATGGCCGCCAGAGGGCGGGGCTATTTTGCCTTATATGGCTAAAGAGAAAACTTAAAAAATCCTCTCCTCCGAAAGTGTCTGGCCGATTTTCAAATAATTTTGTAGAAATGTTTCTTGGGTGACCTTTTATTAGATTCCTTCAAGAAATGTTGATTGGTTGAAAAACATGGCTGCCAGGGGGCGGGGCTATTTTGCCTTATATAGCTATAGTGAAAACTTAAAAAATCTTCTTCTCCGAAAGTGTTCAGCCAATTTTCAAATAATATTGTAGAAATGTTCATTTGGTGACCCTCTATCAGATTCCTTCAAGCTATGTTGATTGGTCAAAAAACATGGCCGCCAGGAGGGGCGGGGCTATTTTGCCTTATATGACCATAGTGAAAACTTAAAAATCTTTTTCTCCGAAAGTGTCTGGCTAATATTCAAATAATTTTGTAGAAAAGTTCCTAGGCTGACCCTCTATCAGATTCCTTCAAGCCATGTTGATTGGTTGAAAAATATGGCCGCCAGGGGGTGAGGCTATTTTGCCTGATATGGCTATAGTGAAAACTTAAAATATCCTCTCCTCCGAAAGTGTCAGGCTGATTTTCAAATAATTTTGCAGAAACATTCCTTGGGTGACACTCTACAAGATTCCTTTAAGCCATGGTGGTTGGTAAAAAACATGGCCACCAGAGGGGCAGGGCTGTTTGGAGATTTGATTTTTGCCTTGGAGCGATACTGGCCCTCTTGGGCCTCTTGTTATATCATCTGAGCACAAAGTGTGGGGTGAACTATTGTTCAAAATACTGAATTCCATGCAAAACCTCACCCAATGTCAAAATCATTGGTTATATATATACATCTTCTTGTTTGTAATCTCGGAAAATCTCATGGGCAGACTTTCTACCTGTTATGATTAGCTTGTACCGATCCCTACATGTATGCATTAGTGTAATATCAGGGGAGGTAACCATTAACCAATCTACAATCATGAAACATAATAAGGTTTACCACGTTGTATTTTTGCATGTTGGTTATGATATTGGTACCCACAAAGTAATACAATAGGGCAGACATTCAATAATCAAAATTGGAACCAGGGAGGTGTCCCTGTCCTTTTGACACTTTTTATCCCCCGCTTTTTCGAAGAAAAAAGGGGGGTTATTAATTTGGGTTTGTCCGTCTGTCTGTCACACTTCGTTTCCGTACAATAACTGCCACAAATGTTAACCGTTTTTTTTTCAAACTTGGTAACAAGGTTAAATGCCTTAAGGGCTAGGCCAAGTTCGATCGTCACTTTCGGCGGACTTTATTCAGTGGAGTTATGGCCCCTTATTTAACAAAAAATGTTGTTTGTTGCCGTTTCCGTGCAATAACTGCCACAAATGTAAACCGTTTTTTTTTCAAACTTGGTAACAAGGTTAAGTGCCTTAAGGGCTAGGTGAAGTTGATCGTCATTTTCGGCGGACTTTATTCGGTGGAGTTATGGCCCCTCATTTAACAAATAATGTCGTTTGTTGCCGTTTCCGTGCAATAACTGCCACAAATGTAAACTGTTTTTTAGCTCACCTGTGCACGAAGTGCTCAAGGTGAGTTATTGTGATCGTCCGGCGTCCGTCGTCCGTCGTCCGTCAACATTTTCTCCTCTGTAACCGGTGGGTCAACTGGGATGAAACTTCACAGAAAGCATCCTCTCAATGTCCTCACCAGAATTCCTTAACATTTTCGGGATCCATGCAGAATTCTGGTTTCCATGGCAACGAAATGAAAAAACTTCAAAATTCTTAAAAAATCTTCTCCTCCGAAAGTGTCAGACCGATTTTCAAATAATTTTGTAGAAATGTTCCTCGGGTGACCCTCTATCAGATTCCTTCAAGCCATGTTGATTGGTCGAAAAACATGGCCGCCAGGGGGGGCGGGGCTATTTTTCCTTATATGGCTATAGTGCAAACTTAAAAAATCTTCTTCTCCAAAAGTGTCAGGCCGATTTTCAAATAAATTTGTTGAAATGTTCCTTGGGTGACCCTCTATCAGATTCCTTCAAGCCATGTTGATTGGTCAAAAACATGGCTGCCAGGGGGCGGGGCTATTTTGCCTTTTATGGTTATAGTGCAAACTTAAAAAATCTTCAACATCTTCTCCTCAGTAACCGGTGGGTCAATTGGGATGAAACTTCACAGAAAGCAACCTCTCAATGACCTCACCAGAATTCCTTCAAATTTTTGGGATCCATGCAGAATTCTGGTTTCCATGGCAACGAAACGAAAAAAACTTCAAAATTCTACTTCTCCCTAACTGGTTGGCAGATTTTGAACTTATTTTGTAGAAATGTTCCTTGGGTGACTCTCTATCAGATTCCTTGAAGCCATGTTGATTGGTCGAAAAACATGGCCGCCAGGGGGGGGCGGGGCTTTTTTGCCTTATATGGCTATAGTGAAAACTTAAAAAATCTTCTCCTCCAAAAGTGTCAGGCCGATTTTCAAATAATTTTGTAGAAATATTCCTTGGATGACCCGCTATCAGATTCCTTTAAGCCATGTTGATTGGTCGAAAATCATGGCCGCCAGGGGGGGCGGGGCTTTTTTGCCTTATATAGCTATAGTGCAAACTTAAAAAATCTTCTCCTCCAAAAGTGTCGGGCTGATTTTCAAATAATTTTGTAGAAATGTTCCTTGGATGACCCTCTATCAGATTCCTTCAAGCCATGTTGATTGGTCAAAAAACATGGCCGCCAGGGGACGGGGCTATTTTGCCTTTTATTGCTATAGTGAAAACTTAAAAAATCTTCTCCTTCAAAAGTGTCAGGCCGATTTTCAAATAATTTTGTAGAAATGTTCCTAGGGTGACCCTCTATTAGATTCCTTAAAGCCAAGTTGATTGGTTGGAAACTATGCACGCCAGATGGCGGGGCTTATATAGCTAAAGTGAGAAAAAAAAATCAGGTGAGCGATTCCAGGGCCATCATGGCCCTCTTGTTTTTCAACCTTGGTGACAAGGTTAAATGTCTTAAGGGCTAGGCCAAGTTCGATCGTCACTTTCAGTGGACTTTATTCGGTGGAGTTATGGCCCCTTAATTAACAAAAAATGTCGTTGGTTGCTGTTTCCGTGCAATAACTACCACAAATGTGAACTTTTTTGTTTTCAAACTTGGTAACAAGGTTAAATGCCTTAAGGTCTAGGCCAAGTTCGATCGTCACTTTTGGTGGAGTTATGGCCCCTTAATTAACAATAAATGGCGTTTGTTGCTGTTTCCATGCAATAACTGCTACAAATGTGAACCGTTTTGTTTCAAACTTGGTAACAACCTAGGCCAAGTTCGATCATCACTTTTGGCGGACTTTATTCGGTGGATTATGACCCCTTAATTAACAAAAAATGTCGTTTGTTGCTGTTTCCGTGCAATAACTGCCACAAATGGGAAGCGTTTTTTTTCAAACTTGGTAACAACGTAAAATGCCTTAAGGGCTAGGCCATGTTCGATCGTCACCTTCGGTGGAGTTTGGCCCCTTAATTAACAAAAAATGTCGTTTGTTGCTGTTTCCGTGCAATTACTGCCACAAATGTGCACCGTTTTTTTTTCAAACTTGGTAACAAGGTTAAATGCCTTAACAGCTAGGCCAAGTTCAAGCGTCACTTTCGGCAGACTTTATTCCTACAATATTTCCTGCAAGTGGGGGATATAAATTTCATGAATTTGCTTGTTCTTTTAATCTTGTCATATATAACACAAATAACCTTCAAAATCTATAATTATGATATTTATCTCAACTAGCTCAAAGCCAGTCGAGCTTATGTCATGGCAATTTCTTCGCCAAGCATCCGTGCGTCAACTTTTTGCTTCAATAGACTTCTCCTCTGTAACCACTTGGATAATTGGCATGAAATGTCATAGGTAGCATCCTCTCAATGTCCTCTCCTAAATTCCTTCAAATGTCTTGGATCTATGCAGAATTCTGGCTTCCATAACAACTGAAAGATAATTTTGTAAAAATGTTCCTTGGGTGACCCTCTATCAAGCCATGTTGATTTGTAGAAAAACATGGTCGTCAGGTGGTGGGGCTGTTTGTATTGTATGGCTATAGTGAAATCTTTGAAAATATTTTTCTCCAAAAGTATTTGGCTGATTTCCAAATAATTCTTGTAGGAATGTTCCTTGGGTGACCCTCTGTCAGTTTCCTTCAAGCCATGTTCATTGGTCGAAAAACATGGCCGCCATGGTGGCGGGGCTGTTTTGCCTTATATGGCTATAGAGAAACTTTAAAATCTTCTTCTCCACAAGTATCTTGCCGATTTGCAAATAATCTTTTGGAAATGTTCCTTAGGTGACCCTCTATCTTATTCCTGCAAGCCATGTTGAGTGGGCGAAAAAACATGACTGCCAGGGGCTGTTTTACCTAATTAGGGTCTAGTGATTTAATTTTTGCATCATGCAGCGGAGCGATACTGGCTTTAAAATGGTGGTAAACTTCAAATGCAATAACCATTTCCCACTTACAGATGCATAATTCAATAATTACACTTTCATTCATATAAGGTTTTTTTATTATTATCCCCCGCTTTTTCGAAGAAAAAAAGGGGAGTTATTAATTTCGGTTTGTCCGTCTGTCTGTCCGTCTGTCCGTCTGTCCGTCTGTCTGTCTGTCTGTCTGTCTGTCTGTCACACTTCGTTTCCATGCAATAACTGCCACAAATGTAAACCATTTTTTTTCAAACTTGGTAACAAGGTTAAATGCCTTAAGGGCTAGGCCAAGTTCGATCGTCAATTTCGGCGGACTTTATTTAGTGGAGTTATGGCCCCTTATTTAACACAAAATGTTGTTTCATGCTGTTTCCGTGCAATAACTGCCACAAATGTGAATATTTTTTTCTCAAACTTGGTAACAAGGTTAAATGCCTTAAGGGCTAGGCCAAGTTCGATCGTCACTTTCGGCGGACTATATTTGGTGGAGTTATGGCCCCTTATTTAACACAAAATGTCGTTTCTTGCTGTTTCCGTGCAATAACTGCCACAAATGCGAACCATTTTCTTTCAAACTTAGTAACAAGGTTAAATGCCTTAAGGGCTAGGCCAAGTTTGATTGTCACTTTCGGCGGACTTTATTTGGTGGAGTTATGGCCCTTTATTTAACAAAAAAAGTCGTTTCTTACTGTTTCCGTGCAATGACTGCCACAAATGTGAACCGGTTTTTTTCAAACTTGGTAACAAGGTTAAATGCCTTAAGGTCTAGGCCAAGTTTGATCATCACTTTCGGGGGACTTTATTCGATGGAGTTATGGACCCTTATTCAACAAAAATTTTTGTTTCTTGCTGTTTCTGTGCAATAACTGCCACAAATGTGATTTTTTTTTTTTTCAAACTTGGTAACAAGGTTAAATGCCTTAAGGGCTAGGCCAAGTTCGATCGTCACTTTCGGTGGACTTTATTCGGTGGAGTTATGGCCCCTTATTTAACAAAAAATGTTGTTTCTTGCTGTTTCCGTGCAATAACTGCCACAAATGTGAACCGTTTTTTTTCAAAATTGGTTACAAGGTTAAATGCCTTAAGGGCTAGGCCAAGTTCGATCGTCACTTTCGGTGGACTTTATTTCGTGGAGTTATGGCCCCTTATTTAACAAAAAATGTCGTTTCTTGCTGTTTCCGTGCAATAACTGCCACAAATGTGAACCGTTTTTTTTTTCAAACTTGGTAACAAGGTTAAATGCCTAGGCCTAGTTCGATCGTCACTTTCGGCGGACTTTATTTGGTGGAGTTATGGCCCCTTATTTAACAAAAAAAGTCGTTTCTTGCTGTTTCCGTGCAATAACTGCCACAAACTTGGTAACAACCTAGGCCAAGTTCGTTTAATTTACCCTGTAATACATGTTCAATAAAAAGTCTACTGACATGTTTAAATCTAACCTCAACATTTTCCTACAATATTTCCTGCAAGCGGGGGATATAAATTTCATGAATTTGCTTGTTCAAGGTTGCCTGCTGCTTTAAACAAAGGTGAGACAATTTATCTGGTTTTTAGGAGGAAGAATCTCCAGATTTTCATATAACAGACTATGGTACTGTAGGTGACTTTCATTCTGACACTTTATCATAAACAATTCTTCTTTTGCTACTATGTTTTCAAAGAAGAATTTTTATTGCTTCAGGTAAAACAAAGAAGAGATTATACAAAGACGGTAACTTACCAGCTGCCAAAAGGAGGCGTATTGTAACAAGTCAGACTAGTTCGAATTCTGATCCGAAGTATTCGACAAATGAAACTATTGAAAACACTGTGAAACCATTAAGGTTTGTATTGTCACAGATGTTTTGATTTATTTAGGAAATAGATCTCATTTTGAGTGATATACCGGCTCGTATATCACGATTGGGAGTTCAGGTGTGTAGTAATTAATCACGAAGGCCGAATGGCCTGAGTGATTAATTTAAACACACCTGAACGACACATCGTGATATAAGAGCCGGTATATCACTCAAAATAAGATCTATTTCAATTCTAGCACTTTTTTATAACTTAAAGGGATACAAATTAAGGGTGAACTATGTTTTGACATGACGTTGTTTTCCTTGATAAAATATCGTGTAGGCTATTCTATCTTTACTCCCCATTGTATTTGTTTAGGTAATATTCGACTTTTTCAACTAACAAAACATTTTGAAATCAGTTATATTAACATATTTAATTATAACTTTTTCAATTGTTCTTAAACTCATCATGAGCAATTTGTTACTGTCTCATTCTAACACAACGTTTTCGACCGCGCCAAAAATGTTGGTAAAACACGTGAATGACGTCATTTAAAACAATAACGTCACCGATACAATTCAAATTTCCAAACGGCATTTACAACAAAAGCTTCATTCATAAAATGTCAAGCCCAATGTAGTAACGCATGCGCTCTGAGAAACGTTGTATGAAAGATACTCGGGAGGGAATTTCAACAGCCAAAAATAGTTCCGGAAATTTAGAGTGATATACTGCATTTAGATCACGCTCAAATCCTTCTTTGCGTATAGAAGAGAAATTGTCAATAGTGTTAGAATGATTAATTAATGTTGTTTTTTAACAGTAATCAGTTATTTCACAGTTGCCAGTAACAATGTATTTCCTGACTCTCTCACACTTTTACTTCATACAACGTCATTCCCACAAAGACATTAAGTACATTGGCGGAAGATGTATGATGCTGGTTTTATCTCGCGATCGGTTGGTTCAGATTTTGGCAAATAGTCATTTGAATAGGCATTAAGCAGAAGATTTGTTTATTTAAAACATTGAGACAAAGCAAGAAATATCTGATTATCAGCAAGTTATCCTTTTTATCACTTTGAACTTAAGGGTTTTCGCTCTTCTTATTCGCTTGTTCTTAAGAGTCCGCATTGCAATTTAGGTTAACCCTTTCCCTCATACGGCAATTCTGCAGCAGACGACTTTAAACATATTTTGTCAAAACATAGAAAATCTCCATAATTGAATGGATAACCACAAAAAGTGGAAAACATTGTGGCAAAAGGAGAAATTGCACGTTTTGTGCAATTTCTTCTTTTGTCACTATGTTTTCAAAAAGCTGTCTGCTGCAGAAGCGTCAGAAAGCGTGTACATGAGGGAAAGGGTTAAGTTTTGTATTTTTAGCTCGCCAGTACGAAGTACAGGAGAGCTTATGTGTTACCCCCGGCGGCGTCGGCGGTGGCGTAGACACCTAGGTTTAAGGTTTGTGTTTAAGGTTTTCATTTGGGTTTTAAGGGTTTATACCTTTAGCAACCATTTGTCATCCATCTACGCACACCACTACACCCGTCCTGACCCTGGGTCAAGGTCAAGGTCATTTCTACTTGGTTCTACTTGGTTCAGTTACAAGGTTTAAGGTTTGCGTTTAACGTTTAACATATCACTCTGCATTCACTATTATGACATTGATTGCTTTCATATTTAGTTTATACATTTAGGAACTATTGGTCATCCATCTACGCACACCACTACACCCGTTCTGACCCTGGGTCAAGGTCAAGGTCATTTCTACTTGGTTCAGTTACAAGGTTTAAGGTTTGCGTTTAACGTTTAACATATCACTCTGCAGTCACTATTATGACATTGATTGGTTTCATATTTAGTTTATACATTTAGGAACTATTGGTCATCCATCTGCGCACACCACTACACCCGTCCTGCACCTGGGTCAAGGTCAAGGTCATTTCTACTTGGTTCAGTTACAAGGTTTAAGGTTTGCGTTTAACGTTTAACATATCACTCTGCATTCACTATTATGACATTGATTGCTTTCATATTTAGTTTATACATTTAGGAACTATTGGTCCATCTACGCACCCCACTACACCCGTCCTGACCCTGGGTCAAGGTCAAGGTCATTTCTACTTGGTTCTGTTATATGGTTTAAGGTTTCTGTTTAACATATCACTCTGCATGCATTATTATGACATTGATTGCTTTCATATTTAATTTATACGTTTATGAACTATTGGTAATCAATCTACGCACACCACTACACACTTCCTGACCCTGTGTCAAGGTCAAGGTCATTTCGCCCCTAGGCGAGCTCCATTGTCATCTGACAATTCTTGTTTCTCCTAAACTAGAAAAGCCATGAATTTGAAACTAAGAAAAATTATTTATTATCATAAGGTAGCTTGATACTACTGCAAGCACCATAACTTAACCCTTTCCCTCATACGACAATTCTGCAGCAGACGACTTTGAACGTATTTTGTCAAAAAATAGAAAATCTCCATAATTCAATGGATAACCTATGACGAAAAGTGGAAAACATTGTGGCAAAAGGAGAAATTGCACAATTTCTTCTTTTGTCACTATGTTTTCAAAAAGCCGCCTGCTGCAGAGGCGTCAGAAAGCGTCTATATGAGGGAAAGGGTTAACCATGGCCCTTTTTGTTCATATTTGTCTATTATTTCTGCTAAACTATGCAAGCAATGGCCATGAAACTTCGAACACTTTTTCAAGGGGCAATAACTCTACCATGCAACTGTATACTGCAGGGGCAATAACTCTACCATGCATTTTGCTTGAAATATGACCCGTTTTTTTAAAAATTAATATTTTGGATAATTCTTACATTAAGTTCCACTTTTCTCTGAAACTAATAAAACTATACAACCATATTCATCATTATACTTGGACTTACAAGGGCCAAAACACTACCATAAATATCATTGTAATGGGACTTTATATAACAAGGGCCACAACTTTAATATATTCATCATCATAATAGGACTTAATATAAAAAGGGTCACAATTTAACCATATTCATCATTATGTCTCCCCCTGTATACAGGGGAGATATATTGTTTTTGTCCTGGGCGTCTGTCTGTCTGTCTGTCCTTCTGTCTGTCTGTCTGTCCGTCTGTCCGAAATCGTGTCCGCTCCATATCTCCAAGACGGCTTGAAGGATTTTCATGAAACTTGGCTCACATGTTCACCTCATCAAGGCGACGTGCAGAACCCGCGTCTCGACAATATAGGGTCAAGGTCAAGGTCACGCTTGAAGGTCAAAGGTTTGAGGCTTTATTTCGTGTCCGCTCCATATCTCCCAGACGGCTTGAAGGATTTTCATGAAACTTGGGTCACATGTTCACCTCATCAAGGCGACGTGCAGAACCCGCGTCTCGACAATATAGGGTCAAGGTCAAGGTCACGCTTGAATGTCAAAGGTTTGAGGCTTTATTTCGTGTCCGCTCCATATCTCCCAGACGGCTTGAAGGATTTTCATGAAACTTGGGTCACATGTTTACCTCATCAAGGCGACGTGCAGAACCCGCGTCTCGACAATATAGGGTCAATGTCAAGGTCAAGCTTGAAGGTCAAAGGTTTGAGGCTTTATTTCGTGTCCGCTCCATATCTGTCCCAAATTTATAGGTTGGAATGTTTTGAGAGATTTTGACAGATATTTGAGGGGAGACATCTGTTTTTTGCAAAAACAATTCTAGTTATAATTGTACTTTAGATAACAAGGGTCATAACCCTGCCATATTTATCATTATAGTGAGACAATGTATGACAAGGGCCACAATTTAACCATACTCATCATAATGGGACTAAAGATAATAAGGGCCATAACCCTGCCATATTTATCATTATAGTGGGATAATATATGACAAGGGCCACAACTTTACCATATTCATCATTATAAAGCGACACAGGTCACAAGTCTGGATGAATTATTGCCATGTTGGAATTTCAAATATTAGATAGACAATAGCATCATCTTGTAGCGCTATTGTTTTTACATTGTTATGGTTGTTTAATATGTTTACAAGCCATTTTTGGAGCATTGCTGATTTCTTGTTTCTTTCAGTTTTGAGCAAAACTTTCTGGATACAGCATATAGAGATGAAAATGAACAAGACGTTGTTACCGATACACAAACACAAATGCAGGTAGAAAGAGTACTACAAAAGGACAGCAACAGTCTTTCAACCTCCAGAAATACCCCATTCCAACCTTATGAGTAAGTTTTAACCCTTTCCCACATACAGGAAATCTGCTGCAGACGACTTTGAAAATTCTTAGTCAAAAATATGAAAGATCTCCATAAATTAAAGTATAATTACTGAAAAATGTTGAAAACATTGTGGCAAATGGAGAAATTGCTTGATTTGAGCAATTTCTACTTTTGTCACAATGTTTTCAAAAGTCGTCTGTTGCAGAGGTGTCAGAAAGCGTCTATATATGGGAAAGGGTTATTCTTATAATCAATAAAAATCTTTGTATTAGGTTTTCTGAATGGACTGTTGTCACTTGATATACTATTCAGACCGTTCCATGATGTAGTGGTTGGAGTGTCTAACTCAGGAGCAGTATATCGGGGTTGATCCCTGGTCAAGTCATACCAAAGTCTTTTAAAATGGTACAAATAGCTTCCTTCCTTGGCGCTCAAAGTTGTTATGGGATAGAAATACAATTAAAGCATCAGTGTCGGTATGAACAAAACCGGTAGAACTGGTTATAAATCCAGAAAATGCTGTAATATACCTGAAAAGCTGTTGGAAAAAGTGGCGTTAAACACTTTTCAAACAATAGATCACTGCATTCCCAAAATAGGTAGATAACAGGGCTCCGGAAATTTTGAAGTCTCAATCGGTCCAGTGAAATCTGGACTACATGTTAATTAGCCGTTCAGTCCGGAGATGGATCGATTGACAATTGGTTACACTGAACAACTTGTAATTAGCAAGCTGCAAACACGATTGTCACAGTTTGGATCCTTATCTTGTTTACGTCACGGTAAGTGACTCTCCCAAAGGGTGTCAGATGACTTTGTGTACTTAGTAGGATTTGATTGTAATCTCGTTAGTGACATATAGTGTAGGTATAAGAGAAATTTATACAAATACATGTATCTGAACCGATTCTTTTTTACAAGATTTTAGATTGAAATCAGTCTGGCGAGTTTAAAACTGGACCAGACTGCAAATTACCGGCCTTCCCAAGGCCTGGTAGATAGGGTGTCATTGTGTATTTCCATGTTGGCCTTCAGTTGAAATCAATTAACCATACCTGTTGTAACTGAATGTTATACCACTGAGTAACAAACAATGTAGTTCAAGGTTGGGCTCCACTGTTATTAGTTATTCTTGGTCTACATTGCTGGCAATTGTAGTTTAAAGTCACATACAGCAGGATAAGGGTTAATGTGTCCACTGTCAATTACTTTCACAATATACTGGAATCACCATGTCTGTCAATTGGTCCATTTACATTTCATATCTAACCCTTTTCCACATATCTTAAATCCAAAGCAAATGACTTTGAAAACATTTAGCAACAGTTATTGAAAATCTCTAAATGAAAGTATAATTATTGAAAAGAGTTGAAAACATTGTGGCCAAAGGAGAAATTGCTCATTATGAGCAATTCCTCCTTTTGCTCAATGTTTTCATAAGTCGTCTGCTGCAAAGGCATCGGAAAAGGATAAACATTTGAGATGGATTTAGTTCTTCCATTTTGAAGATGCCTTGATAAAGTTAATAGTCAATTATAGTTGTACAAGATAATATTTTAGTCTCTAGCATACCAATTTTTTTGGTGTTAATTACTTCTTCAATTTAAGATATATTAAATTCAAGTTAAAGATAGGGATAATGAAATCTTGAATTGCAAGATATGAATTGAGATCAACATCCATGTTGATATGAAAGAATGATCTCCCTTTGATCTTTTACATTTCATATTTTGTCTGCCAGTAGAAAGTTATCCTATGTTCTGCTAGTTTTTTATTTGTCGTTCAGTGAGTGTTTTAATTTGTTGTTGAGACATATCAAATTCTATTGCTTCCATACATATTGCAGCCTAAAGGTTATTCTATCCAGAAAGAAGTTGTTGTATTACGTGAACATTAGGGAGAAAATTTCAAAAACAGGTAAAGCCTCTTATTTTAACTCTTTCCCACATACTGCAAATCTGTATAAGACAACTTTTAAAATGTCTACTCAAAAATATGGAAAACCTCTATAATTGTAGGTATAATTACTGTAAAAAGTTGAAAACATTGTGGCGAAAGGAGAAATTGCTCATCAGGAGCAATTTCACCTTTATCCACAATGTTTTCAAAAGTCTTCTGCTGCTTTTGCATCAAAATGTTTTCGAAAAGATGTTTTATGTAATTTGAAGAATATTTTTTATACAGGGCAATTTTCTCTGTTCCCCACAATGTTTTCAGACATTTTTTATTTTAGAGGCATTTGAAAGTGTCGAAAAATTGTCCAAAACTTACCGTATCAATCTGAACACATTGTGTTGGACTCTGCACCACCTCTTTGATGCATGAAGAAAGCAAAATGATGGTCACATGACAAAATTATGGCAGTATTCTTAATGTTGCCCTGAGATGTTTAATAAAGCCCTGATTGACAAAACTGTAAAGTCGAGGGCTATCAATCCAAGGGTCATGAGTTTGAAACCCGCCTCGGCAATTCATTCTTTGTTTTTGATTGTGACTAGTGTCATTTGTCTGTGGGAAGCTAAGCTAGTTGCCTGAGAAGCATGTTGTGAGGAGTGCTAGTGCAAGAAAGCCAGGAGAAGTCCAATAGGTGAACTGGCTGCCTTCATAATTGAAATACTGTTGAAAATGGTATTAACTATAATCAATGTTAAATCGGAATTACTCGGATCATTATTCAATAAAACTTCCTTACTGAGGAGTATTAGAGTCTTTCCATTGGAAAAGGTACCATTTGGTATTTCTAAACAGTGTAGGTTCAGATCAGCCTGTACATCTGCTCTGTTTTATCAGAATCTACACAAGTTGACAGAAGTCCTCTAACAAGCTTATGTAGGTCAATGTGAACAGTGTAGACATTGATCAGACTGTGCTGATGCACATGCTGATCTGGATTTACACTGTTCATAAAAGACAGATTGTTCCTTTGAACATCGACAGAATCCTTTATTTAGTGTATTATTTTCTGGCTAACCATATTCTAACATAGGGGTTATCCTTTTAACCCTTTCCCTCATATAGACGCTTTCTGACGCCTCTGCAGCAGACGGCTTTTTGAAAACATAGTGACAAAAGAAGAAATGTCACAAAACGTGCAATTTCTCCTTTTGCCACAATGTTTTCCACTTTTTGTCATAGGTTATCCATTCAATTATGGAGATTTTCTATATTTTGACAAAATACGTTCAAAGTCGTTTGTTGCAGAATTGTCGTATGAGGGAAAGGACTAACACATACATCTGAGGTGATAGTTTGAACAACAGAATTAATCGAGGATTTTCATACGGCATCAATTTCATTTCAGCCAGTATGATGTCATTTGAAAACACTCCAGAAGGCGTTCTGGGCCTTTACTATTCCATATTTGTGAAAACAAGTGAAGTCACAAACAAGAAGGTTATAGTAAACCCTCCAACACTGACTGAGGTTGAATCATTGTTAAAAGTTTCAAGCGGAACAGATTTGAATCAAGCTGAAACAGGCCTTGAAGATCAAGAAGCTAGCTCTGACAGTTCAGATGGTAATATTTCAGTAACAGTTTCCCAGTACAAAACTGAAAGTGTAGGACGAGACTGTAGAATTGTGCCAATATTATCTCAGTTAATTCATAATATAAGGTAAACATTTTTTCTTTTTCACATATAACTTCTGTTGCTGCCTCTGCTGTAGATAGGTTTTGGTAAACATTGAAAGGACTAAATAAGAGGGAGTGAACAGGTCTTTTCCCCACAAAATCCTACTTTGTGGGTACTCGAAGGAATTGTCTCACTGAGATGATTCTCTTGAGTACCCACAACATAGGGTTTGAATGTCAAATAAGGATTTTAAAACATGAAAAATACCCCTTATCTAGAGCTCTGGAAAAAGTTAAAAGAACAACCAAAAATGCAACTGTAATTGTCAAACAAACAGAAAAGATATGTGAGTAAAACAGAGATTACTCAACATGTGCAGATCTCTTTTTGAAATTTCAAAAGTTGTTTGCAAAAGGTTATTTTCCCTTACTCACATACAACAATTCTGCAGCAGACGACTATGTAAACATCTATATATATATAGATGCAAGCATCTGAAAGTTCACTTATTGAATAGTTTTGAAAACATTGTGGCAAAAGGAGAAATTGCTAAATATAAACAATTTGTGCTTTGCCACAATGTTTTCAAATGCCGTCTGAGATGCTTCTACAAGAGGGAAAGGGTTAAATCAAGTAAAGAATTGTGAAAAATACAATGGTTCAATGAGAGTAATCCAGAGCTCTAGATAAGGGTTATATTTCTTCTTCAAAAAACCATACCTGGTGGTGAAGTGGTAGAGCATCCGTCGCTGGTTCAATCCCTGGCTGTGTCATGCTAAAGACTTTAAAAATGGTAGTAACAGAGCCAGGATTGGCATTATGACTGACTGACTGGTGTCAGGATGAATGGACCAGTAGAACTGATAACTAACCCAGGAAATGCCGTGATATAGCTGAAAAAAATTGTTCAAAATGGTGTAAAACACCTAACAATCAATCAATCAACCATACTTGATTTCTAAAACCTTTAGTGTGATAGTTGTTTGAGGTAGCTCAGTCGGTAGCGACATGGGTTATCACTCCAGGGATTGTGAGTTTAAACCCCATCTTGGCCAACATTCTTTCCGACGTTTGACAAAAGTCACTGTGACAAGCCTCATTCGTCTTCCACCAATGGGCCAACTGTCTATTGGGGAAAGCAGCCAGTTGCTTAAAAAGCCCATTGTCGGAAAGCCAGGAAACACATGATGAGGTGAACTGGCTCCCATGGTTTGGGTGAAAAATTGTTGGAAACCATGTTAAACCCCTATCAATCAATTATCTAGGTCTCTGTAATGATTTCAGGAAGTGTCCCTACAAGGCTCTATTGAACCATTACTGCCCTGTCAATGTGAATTTACGCCACAGAAAACCTGCAGCCGTGACGAGAATTTACAAGAAAGGTAAATCAACGCTGTCAGTTTTTAGCTCACCTGAGCTTTGCTCAAGGTGAGTTATTGTGATCGCCTTTTGTCCGGCGTGCGTCGTGCGTCAACTTCTTCTCCTCAGTAACCAGTGGGTCAATTTGGATGAAACTTCACAGAAAGCATCCTCTCAATGACCTCACCAGAATTCCTTCAAATTTTTGGGATCCATGCAAAATTCTGGTTTCCATGGCAACGAAACCGAAAAAACTTCAAAATTCTTCTTCTCCCAAACTGGTTGGCAGATTTTTAAATAATTTTGTAGAAATGTTCCTTGGATGACCCTCTATCAGATTCCTTCAAGCCATGTTGATTGGTCGAAAAACATGGCCGCCAGGGGGGGCGGGGCTATTTTGCCTTATATGGCTATAGTGAAAACTTAAAAAAATCTTCTCCTCCGAAAGTGTCAGGCCGATTTTCAAATAATTTTGTAGAAATGTTCCTTGGGTGACCCTCTATCAGATTCCTTCAAGCCATGTTGATTGGTCGAAAAACATGGCCGCCAGGGGGTCGGGGTTATTTTGCTTTATATGGCTATAGTGCAAACTTAAAAAATCTTCTTCTCCAAAAGTGTCAGGCCAATTTTCAAATAATTTTGTAGAAATGTTCCTTGGGTGATCCTCTATCAGATTCCTTCAAGCCATGTTGACTGGTCAAAAAACATGGCCGCCAGGGGGCGGGGCTATTTTGCCTTTTATGGCTATAGTGAAAACTTAAAAAATCTTCTCCTCCATAAGTGTCAGGCCGATTTTCAAATAATTATCAGATTCCTTCAAGCCAAGTTGATTCGTCGGAAACTATGGCCGCCAGGGGGCGGGGCTTATATAGCTAAAGTGAAAAAAAAAAAAATCAGGTGAGCGATTCAAGGGCCATCATGGCCCTCTTGTTTAATTTATTTACTCTCTGCATGCAAATGCTGTATGTTATCTTGCCTTATCGAAGTATGATTCATGCTGCAGGAAAACAAACCTTAGCGTTGTTATTTCATGTGTAGAGACGAATATCCACTACTTAACAGAAGTAATATGAAACCTGCAACTTGTATGCAACCAATGTAGAGCCAGATCATCCTGCACAGGTTGATTTGGTTCTATACTGAGCAAATCATACAGGTTTGGTTTTCTGGAGTACCACGTTAAAAAAAATATTATTAAAGGATGTGATGTGCAACTAATAAACTTAAAGTAGTATTAATATTTTCACTATGATATGTAGTAACTGAAATATTGTTAAACTAATTGATTTGTACATGTATATTGCTGAATTGTGAAAATGAAACTTTGGAAACTAACAGAATGTGCTGCTGTGTCTTTTCAAGCATTTGTATCTTAATTGAAGTTTTTAAGATATAGACTAGTTTTGTCTTATTGTTAATTTACAGGATTTTTCAAAAGACAAGGATGTGTAATACCAATTAGTAGACTTCTAAATGAAAACATCCATAAACGGAAGGTAAATGCCTTTTTCTCATTTATTTTTTCAAAACTCAAGCAGACAACTATGTTAAAACATCTAGGGAAAAGATCTCTACAAGGAAAAGAGAAATTTCCCACAATGTTTTCAAAAGTCATCTGCTACAGAGGGCTCAATATGAGTTTACATATGTGAAAGGGTTATCAAAATGTGGTTTACCATATTAATTATACCCCCAAAAAACAAAGTTTTGGGGGGGGTATATAGGAGTCACTGTGTCGGTCGGTCGGTCGGTCGGTCGGTCGGTTGGTCGGTCGGTCGGAAGCCATATTTTGTCCGGACCATATCTTAACAATGCAACATAGGATTTGAACGAAACTTCATAGGATGATACAACACATTGAGATGAAGTGCGGTGTACAGGAACCATAACTCTATTTTATCTAAATACAGTGTTATTGCCCTTTGTTACTTTTTCTTGTCCGGAGAATTACTTAATAACTAACAGATGGAATCTAATAAAACTGCATACAATGGTAGAGCATAATGAGAGGAAGTGCAGTGTACAAGAACCATAACTCTAATTTACACAATTACAGAGTTATTGCCCTTTGTTACTTTTTCTTATTCGTAGAGTCTTGTCCGGAGCATAACTTTAAAACAAATTGTTGGAATTTAATAAAACTTCATAGGATGATACAACACATTGAGAGGAAGTGCAGTGTACAGGAACCATAACTCTATTTAATCTAAATACAGAGTTATTGCCCTTTGTTACTTTTTCTTGTCCGGAGAATTACTTAATAACTAACAGATGGAATCTAATAAAACTGCATACAATGGTAGAGCATAATGAGAGGAAGTGCAGTGTACAAGAACCATAACTCTAATTTACATAATTACAGAGTAATTGCCCTTTGTTACTTTTTTTATTCGTAGAGTCTTGTCCAGAGCATAACTTTAAAACAAATTGTTGGAATTTAATAAAACTTCATAGGATGATACAACACATTGAGAGGAAGTGTGGTGTACAGGAACCATAACTCTATTTAATCTAAATACAGAGTTATTGCCCTTTGTTACTTTTTCTTGTCCGGAGAATTACTTAATAACTAACAGATGGAATCTAATAAAACTGCATACAATGGTAGAGCATAATCAGAGGAAGTGCAGTGTACAAGAGCCATAACTCTAATTTACATAATTACAGAGTTATTGCCCTTTGTTACTCTTTCTTATTCGTAGTCTTGTCCAGAGCATAACTTTAAACAAATTGTTGGAATTTAATAAAACGTCATAGGATGATACAACACATTGAGAGGAAGTGTGGTGTACAGGAACCATAACTCTATTTTATCTAAATACAGAGTTATTGCCCTTTGTTACTTTTTCTTGTCCGTAGAATTACTTAATAACTAATAGATGGAATCTAATAAAACTACATATAATGGTAGAGCATAATCAGAGGAAGTGCAGTGTACAAGAACCATAACTCTAATTTACAACATTACAGAGTTATTGCCCTTTGTTACTTTTTCTTATTCGTAGAGTCTTGTCCAGAGCATAACTTTAAAACAAATTGTTGGAATTTAATAAAACTTCATAGGATGATACAACACATTGAGAGGAAGTGCGGTGTACAGGAACCATAACTCTATTTTATCTAAATACAGAGTTGTTGCCCTTTGTTACTTTTTCTTGTTAAGTTATGGTGTAGGTCAAGGTGCTGTTTTGGGGGTATTTATCATCTTCAGTGATAGTTCTAGTTTGTCCAACTTTTGATTTCGAAATCACTAAGTTATACTACAGTTATAACCATTGAAATACAAAACCTTAAAGTAATACACAAGTGGGGGTATGCATGACCATAGGTTTTCAAGGAATACTTCAGTGTTTCTAGAATATGAGATATTTTCCTTTTTCTTTTACCAGGTATTTTTGTTTATGAGGGTAGTTTTACTGAGAACTCTTCCTCTCAAACTTGTTGGTGGAATTGCAAATAGGAATGTCATTTTGAAAAGTAAGTTTAAATTCTTTACTTATCAAATCACTGCATGTTTCAGACTTTGAAGCATGAGTGGTTAGTGGAAGTAGAAGCTATGTCAGCAGTAAAACACAGACAAAATAAACTTATAAATTTAAGGCATCTTGGTTACTAAATTAGTTACCCGAATAAGTTTGCATTTATTTATTTTACATCAAGTGTGAAACAAGTCATTTCAATTTATCCCTTTCCCACATACAGACGCTTTCTGACGCTTCTGCAGCAGACGACTTTTGAAAACTTTGTGACAAAAAATGAAATTGCTCAAAACAAGCAATTTCTCCTTTTGACACAATGTTTTCAACTCTATTCATTAAGTATGTCTTCCTTTTGGAAGATTTTCCATTTTATTATTGAGATGTTTTCGAAGTCGTCTGCTGCAGATTTGTTGTATGTGGGGAAGGGTTATATTGTTTATCATTCTCTTTCTCTGATACTTAGATACTTAACCTTTCCCTCATACAGATGCATCTGCAGCAGTTTACTTCTTAAACCATATTGAGAAATTTCTTCTTTTCCACAATGTTCTGAATTATTTTAATCATTGAACTGTCATTAACCTTTTTCAACATACAACAAATCTTCAGCAGACAACTTTGAAAACATCTAGATAAAACTATGGAGTATCTCTTTTTATAAAAGAAAGTTTTAGAATATAGTTAGAAAAATTGTTACAAATGAGAAGTTGCTCATCATGAGCAATATCTTCCCTTTTGCCAAAATGTTTTCAAAAGCCATCTGCTGCATAAGTGTCTGTATGTTGGAATTATATTTTTGTCAAGATGTGTTTCAAAGATGTCTGCTGCAGATTTTTTGTATGTTGAAAAAGGGTTAACCGATACTGGAGACATTGGTGTTAGAAAATCACAGAATTTAAACCTAGGACAATTTAATCCACACAGTCTGATCAAGTTCTACACTGTTCATATATTACTTGCACAAGCTTGTTAGAAGATCCTGTTAACTGGTGCAGATTTTTATAAGACTAAGCAGGTGGACAAGATGATTTCTTGCTACACTGTTCAGAAGTGCGAACCTGTAACTTTTCTCATGCACTGGATCATTTGCTTGGGAGGCTTGTGCTCTACTTTTCCTGTGGATGTTTTTATGTAATTGCTCAGTTGGCAGTAATTATGTCTACCCCTGTATACAGGGGAGATATATTGTTTTTGTCCTTGGCGTCTGTCTGTCTGTCTGTCTGTCCGAAATCGTGTCCGCTCCATATCTCCAAGACGGCTTGAAGGATTTTCATGAAACTTGGCTCACATGTTCACCTCATCAAGGCGACGTGCAGAACCCGCGTCTCGACAATATAGGGTCAAGGTCAAGGTCACGCTTGAAGGTCAAAGGTTTGAAGCTTTATTTCGTGTCCGCTCCATATCTCCCAGACGGCTTGAAGGATTTTCATGAAACTTGGGTCACATGTTCACCTCATCAAGGCGACGTGCAGAACCCGCGTCTCGACAATATAGGGTCAAGGTCACACTTGAAGGTCAAAGGTTTGAGGCTTTATTTCGTGTCCGCTCCATATCTCCGAGACGGCTTGAAGGATTTTCATGAAACTTGGGTCACATGTTCACCTCATCAAGGCGACGTGCAGAACCTGCGTCTCGACAATATAGGGTCAAGGTCAAGGTCATGCTTGAATGTCAAAGGTTTGAGGCTTTATTTCGTGTCCGCTCCATATCTCCCAGACGGCTTGAAGGATTTTCATGAAACTTGGGTCACATGTTTACCTCATCAAGGCGACGTGCAGAACCCGCGTCTCGACAATATAGGGTCAATGTCAAGGTCACGCTTGAAGGTCAAAGGTTTGAGGCTTTATTTCGTGTCCGCTCCATATCTGTCCCAAATTTATAGGTTGGAATGTTTTGAGAGATTTTGACAGATATTTGAGGGGAGACATCTGTTTTTTGCAAAAACAATTCTAGTTTGGTTTGTGTTAATGTTCACAGAAAGTTTCTCGAGGGCTTATTATTTGTGTGTTTGTGCATGTATGATGTATCTGTCAGTGAGTGCAGTGCATCTGTCCATTCAGGTTTCATATTCTGGTCATTTCTCAGCTACTGGAGGCTGGAAATTAATGAAACTATTGGAAGTTTCAGTATCAGGAGAATATTACCAGCTTAAATAAATTTTAGCTTACTTTGACATACTTATGGAACTTTGATCTTTTACTTATAACCTATCCATGTTTATTGCAGACATATCGATTTTGGTATCAATGGGAAAATATGATAAGATCTCGCTAGGCCACTTAATGAGAAAGTTAAAGGTAATTCTTTGAATATTTATACAGCCAAAACAGATCAAGTTTGAAGATCTTATCCAGTTACCTGAAATGTCATTTTCATCACCTTGGTAACATAGGTCTCTACATCGGTATCATAGGTTTCCACATCCGCATTGCAACCTTGGTAAGGTTTTGTATTTAGGTAAATTACCAAGACTATGGCTTTGAAACTTTGAAAGAACATTCTTCATTGTCTCGTGCCTTAACCCTAACCCACCTGCAGATGCATTTTAACACATCTGCAGCATACAATTTTGTGAAAAATGTGCGGCAAAAGGAGAAATACTTAACATGAGCAATTTCTCTATTTGCTATAACATTTTCAATTCTATTTAATTACATTACTTTCATTCATGCAGAGTTTTCATAGTTTTACCTTAATTTTTTCCAAAGTCTACTGCTAAAAGACATTTGGATAATTTTTGCATTTAGATCCTTATTTCTCCTCCTAAAACTAAAAGTAGGGATTCGATACTTGGAAAAATTTGAAAGTGCAAATTTTTATCAAGTGTACTTGCGATGAGCTAACACAGTTGTCACAATCATGACAATGGCAAGTGTCCTGACTATAACCTAGAAATGTTCAATGAACTGACAAATACCTTGGCACAGATGTTCATGTTGGTGAGAGTGATCAGTATTCACATATGCAATTTCGTCAGTCTTTAATATAAAGGTAAAGTATAGGTTTCTGGCAAACAGTGATGATCTGATGAGACATCATTTGAACGTATTCATTAACCCTTTCCCACCAACATATGCTTTCGGATGCTTCTGCAACGGACTAGTTTTGTTTACATTGTGGCAAAAAGAGCATTTTCAACTTTTGCCGCAATGTTTTAAACTTTATTCAAGGTAAATTTAATTGCTCTTTCATTCCAAGAGAATTTCCATACGTTTTACGTTTAAGAAGAAAATTGTTCAAAGAGAGCAATTTCTTTTTTTGCTGCAGTGTTTTCAACTTAATTCAACAATTGTTCTTTCATTCAGAGTGAGTTTCAATACTTTTGACTAAAATGTTTTAAATGTTGTTTGCTGCAGATTTGTTGTATGTGAGTAAAGGGGTACAGACAGGCCATACAATTTAAGGTAATTTGCTGTACAAGTATTTTTCTTTTTTTCAGACCAGGGATGTAGACTGGTTACAAGATATATCATCCAATAGCTGCAGACTGTATTTACTGTCCAGACTGGTTTACTGGTTATTTTTTAATGTGATATTTGTTGTGTTGAGAACAATGTTTTATGTAACAGATACAACATTCCTTGGCTATAAACTTCTCTACTACCGACAGTCTGTATGGAACAGAATAACAGTACACAGTTTGAATGGTATGTGGGAATCGATAAGGGTTTAAAGTCGTTTTCAACAAATTTCAAATTAAACTTGGTAGACAAGTTCCTAGGAACAATTCGCATTTCTATGCCAAGTCACATAACTCTGGCTTTAATAATAATGTAGAAATGCCCCTTTTTATGCCCCCGGAATCACCGATTCGGTGGGCATCTAGTTTTTGCCTTGTCTGTCTGTCTGCACGTCTGTCGAAAAAAACTTTAACCTTGACCACTTCTTTTGAACCATAACAGGTACGGCTACCATATTTCACATGTGTATTCCTTGTGACATGACCTTTCTGTCAGTACCAAAATTTTTGACCTTGCGACCTTGACCTTTGACCTAGATGTTGCCATTCTCGAAAAAAACTTTAACCTTGACCACTACTTTTGAACCATAACAGGTACGGCTACCATATTTCACATGTGTATTCCTTGCGTCATGATCTTTCTGTCAGTACCAACATTTCTGACCTTGCGACCTTGACCTTTGACCTAGATGTTGCCATTCTCGAAAAAAACCTTTAACCTTGACCACTTCTTTTGAACCATAACAGGTACGGCTACCATATTTCACATGTGTATACCTTGTGACATGACCTTTCTGTCAGTACCAAAATGTTTGACCTTGACCTTTGACCTAGATGTTGCCATTCTCGAAAAAAACTTGAACCTTGACCTCTACTTTTGAACCATAACAGGTACAGCTACCATATTTCACATGTGTATTCCTTCTGACATGACCTTTCTGTCGGTACCAACACTTTTGACCTTGCGACCTTGACCTTTGACCTAGATGTTGCCATTTGGGGGCATCAGTGTTTCACAAACACATCTTGTTTTACTTAGAAAAAAGCAGATGAGCGTTGGCGTCGCTTGCTGCGCTCTTGTTTAGTCATATCATGGTGGCCAGTTCGCATACACATGCTTTTCCTAGCCTTCTCACACCAGTTCTCCACACAACATAGCTTCCAAGCAACTGGCTGCTTTTCCACATAGACTTTGAGCCCATTGGTGAAAGACGAATGACACATGTCACAATAACTTTTGTCAAACGACGGAAAGAATGTTGGTCGAGCTTGGATTTGAACTCTCAACCCCTGGATTGACAGCCTGCGTCGCTACCGACTGAGCTACCAGGGCTTGGTTTGTGGTGCATCAACCCTTCTTAACATACAGACACTTCTACAGCAGACCACTTTTGAAAACATTGTGGCAAATGAAGAAATTGCTCATATGAGCAATTTCTCCGTTTGCCACATTGTTTTCAACTTTATTAAATAATTGTTCTTTCATATATTGACAGTTTCAATAGTTTTAACAATGTTTTCTAAGTCGTCTGCTAAAGTTAGACCCTAACCATCAAATTCACCTTTAATTGCAATATTTTATCAAAAAGTTACTTCCAGTTCTCCAGATTTTTCAACTTGTTCATCTGTTGATTGTAAATACGTAGATAACATTTGAAATATCATGTGAAAAAATGGGTTAACTGTTTTCAATGTTTTTTCAGAAATCATCTTCTTCAAACAATTATAAGGAGGAACATGTACTTCTCTAGAAAATTATAAGCATTGTTTTTTATATTTATAAACATTATTATAAAAGGAGAAATTTATCAATTTTAGTATTATTTCCTTTTCCAACAATGTTTCTGTAAAGTCGTCTACTGCTAAGTTGCCAAATAGCATCAGTATAAGGGTCAGGATTAATGTTGAAAGTCTATTATCTTGCTGACATAACTTTGTTGAATTTCAGATTTGTTGAAAAGAAACACTGTAAAACCAGTGTCTAAGGTATGTAATATTGCAAGCATTTTGTATTGTTGTACCTAATATAAGATTTCTAGAAAATTGAAAGCAGTTGGTGAAAATACTTTTATACCTCAACAAATGAACCAATAATGTCTAAAAAGAGCAGAAAGTATTTTGAGAAAAGGCGAAATGGATATCTTGATATGATTCTTTTAACCGCTTTTCCCCTGCTATTTTTGTCAAAACTTTCCTGCTGTCATTCATGTCCAAAGAGGCCAATATTCAGGAACTAGACTTATATAATATAGCGATTAAAGTTCTGTTGTTTTTATTCATTAACTGATACAGATAACATTTTATCTATCATCAGGAGACACTTTAGAAATCATTGTGGGAATCGAAAAAATTGCTCAATTTCTCTTTCCCACTATGTTTTCAACTTTGCAGAAAATTCACAGTGTTTGCAATTGATTTGAAATATACAAGCTGTCACTCTTTCATTTACTTGCTGACCCTTTTTGGCCGGATTGCTTAAGCAATTCCGGTCTATAGATTGGCGATGTCCGTCTGTCTGTCTGTCTGTCCGTCAACATTTTGGTTAAAGTTTTAGGTTAGGCAAAATGGTTAAAGTTTCTGGTTAAGCAAAATCTCAGCACAAGAAAGGGTTGCAAACTTGAAACTTTGCCTGAAGGTAACCAGTAACAAGTTCTATTGATTTCTATTGTTACTTTGACCTTGACCTTATATAGTTTGTTGATTTTCAAGGTCAAATTGCCGACAATCCGGCCTTACCGTCTTCAGCGGTTTCTTGTTTTTACTTGACTCAAATTCAAATGGAAAAGGAAGCTGTTGGATACAATTCTTTTTTGTCACCTGCCTTGTCAGGATATCACTTTGGAATGACTTCTCGGTTGTCTCTCTGTCACTCTTTTATTTACGTTACTGACTTGATTTATGTTCCTTCACCTTAACCCCTTCCCATCTACATCAAATCTGCAGCAGACGGCTTTAAAAACAAATGGGCACAAATAAAAGTATAAATATTGAATAGAGATGGAAACATTGTGGCAAAAGAGAAAATGCTCAAGCACTTTCTCATTTTGCCAAAATGTTTTCAAAACTGACTGCTGCAGAGATGTCAGAAAGTATCTGTATGTGGGAAAGGAATAAACATTTTTGTGAAACTTATCTGTTTCAGGGAAGAGTCGAAGGCCTATTGAAGTCTAAATCTAGCCTGGGTATATCCACCCTGAGATTTTTACCAAAGCAGAAATCATTGAGGCCTATAATAAACATGGGCGTCACGGTGCCTGAACTTGGTACAAAGGTAAATGAAGCAGTGCATGAGAAAAGGTACAAGTTGCCATTTCTGAACAGGTTTGTGGGTCTGGATCGCCTGTCTATCTGCTCTGATTTATCGCAACCTACACAAGGTGACTACAGCTTCTTAAAATGTTGTGTAACCTATATGTATACACAGGCTGATCTGAATCTACATTGTTCACACAAGCCAATTTGTAACTTATCCCATGCACAGGCTCAAATAGGAAATTTAGTTGAGTCAGTCCGAAACATTCACCGACCCGGCCGGGTAGCTCAATTGGTAGCGTATCTGACTCGTGATCTGGAGGTCACGGGTTCGATACCAGGTTGCGGCGACATTCTTTCGGGCGATGTTTTTCATTGCCTCTCACCTCTGATCTATGTGAGAAAGTAGTCAGTGGCTTCGAAAGAATGTTGTGTAAGTACTGGTGTTGGAAAGCCAGGAAAACATGGGTAGGTGCACTGACAGCCGTGATATGACCAAAGCTGTTGAAAGCGGCGTTAAACTCCAAACAAACAAACAAACCGAAACATTCACCTGTTAAAATGGCAAATAAAAAATTGTGATATTTGCAAAGATAGACGTTTACTTTAGACTACTTTGAAAACATCTAGACAAAGGCTTAGAACATTCTCTTTAACTCTTTCGCAACTGTAGATGCATTTTGACGCATCTGCAGCAGACCACTTTTGAAAACATTTTTCAGTAATTATACCTAAAATTATATTAAATTATTATGAGTTTTTCAATATTTAGGAGTAGACATTTTCAAAGTCATCTGCTACAGATTTGCTGTAAGTGGAAAGGGTTAAATGAATTTATTTTTTTTGATAAGAGTTGTAAACATTTTGACAATTATTCATTTATGAGTTAATAGGGACAATGTCATCTGTCTGTCATGTTTTCACTAAATGACAAACATCACATGTTTTCCTTTAAAGAATTCTAGTGCTGATTTATAGACAAGCATGTAGTTTGTGGCACAATGTTATGCAAACTTTGTTATAGTTCCACTAGGTTTTTATAAGTTGTTTTCTGCAAATAGGAAGAGAGGGACTAAATTGTACCTAAAACAAGTTATCTTTTATTCTTTCATACAAAAATGAGAATAAGTAAGGATGAAATTTTACTTAAGTCCTGTTTCTCAAGAGTGTTATGCCCCTGTCCCCTTGAAGAAGAGGGGGTGTATTGCTTTGCACATGTGATCCATCTGTAGGTAGACCAAAGTTTGTTAGGATTGATAAATGGATAATGCTTGGACCTACAGTACCCAAATTCGATAGGGAGGTGACCCCTATTGACCCCTATTGATTTTGAGGTTTTCTGGCCAACGGTCAAGGTCACATAACTGCAGTGGGGAGGTTGTGCATAACCAGTAGATGACCCCTATTTATTTTAGATCATCTGTTCAACTATCAAGGTCACAGTGACCTTGTCAATGTGACCCTCAAGGGTGTGGTATAATGTCTGATAAACATCTCTTGATTTTCTTTGTTTCAGAAACTCGCCATTAATAAACAGCTGTTAGATCTTCATCTGGTGTTAACATATCTTCAAGATGTAAATCCATCCCTGATTGGTTGCGGAAAGCTTGGTACTGACAATGTTTACACTGTCTGGAAACAGTTTACATCCAAATGGAGAAGTCAGGGTCAACCTAAACTGTATTTCGTGAAAACGGATATAACAAGATGCTATGATTCTATTCTACAACCAAAAGTGATGGAAATCATGGAGAAAATATTCAATGAGGCAAAGATTACATTCTGCTACATTAAACAAATATTTTTTTTAAATATATAACTATTTTAGCAACATGCAATGATATGGGAAGGTCGTGGCCATCCTCCCACTTTCCTTGCAATAAATATGTTATCAGTAGATATTTGTTAGTATATATAGTTTTTAATGCACATCTATGTAATAAACAAACAATTTCTAAGGTTTTCTATATGGAATTTTCAACATTATTTTCAGTTATATTATTTATTTATGATCCCTGGGTAAACAAAGGGCACATCACCATGACCGTTTCAACATTGGATCGAACCCAGGGTCCAGATACGAGATTCTGGGAAATATTTACTGTTTGCCCTGTGGCAAAAAATTGAACATTTGGCCTTTTCCCTGTCAGTGATAATAATTTCATATTAACCCTTTCCCACATACAGACACTTTCTGGCAGCTTTGCAGCAGACAACTTTAAAAAAAAAACATGTTGGCAAAAGTAGAAATTGCTCAAAATGTTTTCAACTTTTTTCAGTCATTGTACTTTCATTTATAGAGGTTTTCTGGGTGTTTGCGAAGATGCTTTCGAATTAGTCTGCTGCAGTTTTGCTGTATGTGGGAAAGGGTTTTTGGTAAATAGGTAGCACCGAAAGATATATTATGCTCATACATTACAGGAAGTTGGTGATGAAGATTTAATTGTTACTCGGTATGTGACGGTTTCATCAATCGGTGGAATTGTAAGAAGGAGGTTTCAAAGAAAAGCGTTTTCTCTGTACGACTTTGAACCAGACATAGAAAACCGTGCAAGGACTGTTCTGAAAAATAAATCAAACATCATATTTATAGATAAGGTACAATATGCACATTCTATCACAGAGAAATTGTGGTTAGAAATTATGGTAGATCTACATGAAAATATTTTTAAATTGCTCAAAAGTTAGTCATCCATCTAAGCCTCATTTTACTGTCTGTCATTTAAGAAATTCTTGACATATCCAAACAGTTTTGAGCCGAGCCTGGGTAGCTCAGTCGGTAGCGATGCAGGCTGTCAATCCAGGGGTTGTGAGTTTGAATCCCAGCTCGGCCAACATTCTTTCCAAAGTTTGACAAAAGTCACTGTGACATACGTCATTAGCCTTTCACCAATGGGCTAACAGTCTATGTGGAAAAGCAGCCAGTTGCTTGGAAAGTATGTTGTGTTGAGAACTGGTATGAGAAAGCCAGTAAACATATGAGTAGGTGAACTGGCCGCCGTGATATGACTGAAAAATTATTGAAAATGGAGTTAAACCCCAATCAATCAATCAACCAAACAGTTTTGACTACTAAAACACTGTTAAACCTTATTACAAGATCATAATCTTCGGTTATTTAAAAATAACCTAATCCCTTTCTCACATACTAGAAATCTGCAGCAGATGTCTTTGAACATTTCTAGGTAAAAGCATGGAAACTTTGTTTTTTATATTACTGAATATAGAGCTGAAACATTGTGGCATAAAGGAGAAATTGCTCATAATGAGCTTTTGTCTTTTTTGCCACAATTTTTTCAAAGGTCAAAGAGTTAACCCTTCCCCACTTGTAGACACATTATGACTCATTTGCAGCAGACGTCTTTTGAAAACATTGTGACAAAATGAAAAATGGCTCCCTTTGCCACAATGTTTTTAACTTTATTTTGTAATTATACCCCCTTCAAAGAAGAGGGGGTATATAGGAGTCACTGTGTTGGTCGGTTTGAAGCCATATTTTGTGTGGCCTATTTCTTACAAACCACTGGGTGGAATTCAATAAAAAATTTACATGAAGCTTCTATACCAAGCTTGTTATGGCTCTTTTACTTATTAGGTTACGGTGTAGGTCAAGGTGCTGTTTTGGGGGTGTTTATCATCTTCAGTGATAGTTCTAGTTTAACTTGAATTCATAGATGTTTTAAAAGTCACTGCAGATTTGGTATAAGTGGGAAAGGGTTTAGGTCAGTATACCCTTGCAAATCTCTAACATTGATCAATCTCTTAATTATAATTTTGTTTTTCCCTCTCCAAGGCACCTTTGATTGGATAGGGTAGAAATAAAATTTGACGGAGAGAGATAATGGAGATGTCTCTCCCTCAAAATGTATTTTTTCTTAAAAAACCCCAATGATATATAAATCATATTCACATACATTTGTTTCTGTCAAAGTATTAAGAAACTTAACTTGTTGTATAAATACTTGATCTTGCAATCCCTTGACATGGTTAATACAGGATAGTGCCAGTTTGTAGACATTGTCAAGCTGCATGAGTAAATTGTTGACATTGTCTAGCTGCATGAGTAATTGTTGACATTGTCTAGCTGCATGAGTAATTGTTGACATTGTCAAACTGCATGAGTAATTGTAGACATTGTCAAGCTGCATGAGTAATTGTAGACATTGTCTAGCTGCATGAGTAATTGTTGACATTGTCAAGCTGCATGAGTAATTGTAGACATTGTCAAGCTGCATGAGTAATTGTTGACATTTTCTAGCTGCATGAGTAATTGTTGCCATTGTCAAGCTGCATGAGTAATTGTAGACATTGTCTAGCTGCATGAGTAATTGTTGACATTGTCTAGCTGCATGAGTCGTTGTTGACATTGTCAAGCTGCATGAGTAATTGTAGACATTATCAAGCTGCATGAGTAATTGTTGACATTGTCAAGCTGCATGAGTAAATTGTTGACATTGTCTAGCTGCATGAGTAATTGTTGACATTGTCTAGCTGCATGAGTCATTGTTAACATTGTCAAGCTGCATGAGTCATTGTTGACATTGTCTAGCTGCATGAGTAATTGTAGACATTGTCAAGCTGCATGAGTAATTGTTGGTATTGTCTAGCTGCATGAGTAATTGTAGACATTGTCAGGCTGCATGAGTAATTGTTGACATTGTCTAGCTGCATGAGTCATTGTTGACATTATCAAACTGCATGAGTAATTGTTGACATTGTCAAGCTGCATGAGTAATTGTTGACATTGTCAAGCTGCATGAGTAATTGTTGGCATTGTCTAGCTGCATGAGTAATTGTAGACATTGTCAAGCTACATGAGTAATTGTAGACATTGTCAAGCTGCATGAAAAATTGTTGACATCAGGCAATCAATTGGAAGAATAACAGTTCCTTTTCACAATTCCTGCCATCAGCCTGATTTTGCTCATGAACTAATAAAAGTAACTTTAAAAGAGGGGTGCATTTTTAATTTTATGATTTTAATGTGATCTTGATATTAAAATTTGACCTCTTGAGGTAAAGCTTTTGCCGACCATGTCTCCTATAATGTATGACTTGCACATGTATACATCTTTGGATTATCAACAGTTTCTTTTCTTGTTTTCAGATGTGTCAACAGCATGTTACTGGTCCAGAGCTACTGGAAGTCCTTCATCAACATGTCACTGCTAACTTCATTAAAGTAAGTGTTATCCCTGATATCATAGTTATAGAATTCCTTCATCATCATATCATTTCTAACTTAATTTAAATAAGTGTTATTCCTACTATCATAGTTATGGAAGTCCTTCATCATCATATAACTGCCAACTTCATTAAAGTAAGTGTTATTCCTGATATCATATTTATGGAAGTTTTTTCATCATCATTTCACTACTAACTTCATGAAAGTAAGTTTTATCTATTTCAGTCTGGATCAAAGTTATTTCTACACACAGAAGGCATTAGCCAAGGATCTGTAGTCTCGACCTTATTGTGCAATTTTTACTACGCCGACATGGAGAGGAAGTATTTCACTGTGAATGATAACAGCGAGTTCCTGGCCAGGATCGTTGATGATTACCTTTATGTTACCCCAGATCGTGAAAAAGCTGTCAATTTTCTCCAACAAATGTTGAATGGTATGTTTTCTACAGATGCATGCATATCTTACAATCTTATATATAGGGGAGAGTGGAGCAGATAAAGGGCACCAGTCTAGTGATTTACCCTTTCGGGTTCCTTCTTACAACAAATCTGCAGCGGATGACACATGGCAGTATTTTGGGGGTATTTACCACTTTCAGTGATTCATCTAGTTTAAATAAGGTGAACTTTTTACTTGATATGTAGTCTTTAGAGACCTTTGTTAGCTCACCTGAGCTTTGCTCAAGTTGAGTTATTGTGATCACCTTATGTCTGGCGTCTGTCGTCCGTCGTCCATCAACTTCTTCTCCTCAGTAACCAGTGGGTCATTTGGGGTGAAACTTCACAGAAAGCATCCTCTCGATGACCCCACCAGAATTCCTTAACATTTTTAGGATCCATGCAGAATTATGGTTACCACGGCAACGAAATGAATAAAACTTCAAAATTCATCTTCTCCCAAACTGGTTGGCAGATTTTCAAATAATTTTGTTGAAATGTTCCTAGCCATGTTGATTTGACGAAAAACATGGCCGACAAGGGGGGACGGGGCTCTTTTGCCTTATATGGCTATAGTGAAAACTTAAAAAATCTTCTCCTCCGAAAGTGTCCGGCCGATTTTCAAATAATTTTGTAAAAATGTTCCTTAAGTGACCCACTTACAAATTCTTTTAAGCCATGTTAATTGGTCGAAAAAAATGGCTGCCAGTAGGCAGAGCTATTTTGCCTTATATGGCTAAAGTAAAAACTTAAAAAATCTACTCCTCCAAAAGTGTCAGGCCGATTTTCAAATAATTTTGTAGAAATGTTCCTTGGGTGACCCCCTATGAGATTCCTTCAAGCTATGTTGATTGGTGAAAAAACATGGCCACCAGGAGGCGGGGCTATTTTGCCTTATATGGCTATAGTGAAAACTTAAAAAATCTTCTCCTCCGAAAGTGTCAGGCTGATTTTCAAATAATTTTGTAGAAATGTTCCTAGGGTGACCCTCTATTAGATTCCTTCAGGCTGAGTTGATTGGTCGGAAACTATGGCCGCCAGGGGGTGGGGCTAAATATGGCTAAAGTGGGGAAAAAAAATCAGGTGAGCGATCCAGGGCTATCATGGCCCTCTTGTTTTTAGTATATCGAGGGAAAAACTGAAATATTTGAAAACCTAAATGTTTTAAAATTTATAGAAAGTTGAAAACATTGTGAGAAAGTCCTCTCCTGCTAATGTAGGTACGTCTTAGTGATTGATTTAAAATATATGTGCCTTTCAATAAAAGTTGCTTGAATAAGGTAAACAGATTTGTATTATGGTTTTTTGTCTAAAAACTAAATATGAAAAACGTACTTGGCCCTTTCCCATTTTGATGTGTCTGCAGCAGACAACTCTTGCCACGATGTTTTCAACTGTCTTCAATAATTATAGTTTCAATGTATAGTTTTCTCTCTCTATAGTTTTGCCAAGATGTTTTCAAAGTCTTCTGCTGCAGATTTGTTGAAAGAGGGAAAGATTTAAAAAAGATGCTGAAGTGATTGTATTTGCAAAACATGATATTTCAACCTGGAAATATGTCTGTAAGGTTTTGTGAAATTAAGTTAAACCCTTTCCCACATACAAACAACAGATGACCTTAAAAGCATCTTTGAAAACATATGAAAAATCTTGTAAAATGAATGTATAATAATTAAATAGAGTTGAAAACATTGTTTTCAAAAGTCGTCTGCTGCAGAGGTGTTATAAAGCTTCTGTATGTGGAAAAGGGTTATTCACATGGTTTATGATTATTATACCTGGTAAACTACCCCATTTAACTTAATTCTGCAGGATTTCAACTCCACAAAAGGAGCTAGCCATTACAAATACTACTGAAATAGAATCAATTTGGTATTTGTATACTTAGGTTTTACCTTAACCCCCCTTTCCCATATACAACAAATAGGCTGCAGACGACTTTGAAAGCATTAAGGCAAAAATTTGGGAAATGAAAGAATAATTATTAAATAGAGTTGAAAATGTTGTGACAAAAGGAGAAATTGCTCCTTACAATGTTTTCTTTGGCAAAGAAAAAAATTGCTCATAATTCAGTAATTAAACTTGCTTTTGTCTAGATGTTTCAAAGTTGTCTACACCAGATTTTTCATCTGTGAGAAAAGGTAACTGTATAATATATCTTGTTTGTTACTTTACTAGGCATCTCAGAGTATAATTGTTTTACCAACAAAGATAAAGTATTGACGAGTTTTAACCATACTGATAATAGTGAAATCTCTGTCTTGAATGAGGGTAAGTCTATTATAGCAGGTGAGAAAACGGGTAGAGCCCTTTACTCTATCCCACATACAACAAATCTGCAGTCCAGATAAGGAGGGGTTTACAGCTCTTTCCCCCACAATATCTCTCTTATTATCAAACCAAACCCTATGTTGTGGTTACTCAAAAGGAATCGTCTCATCAAGACGATTCTTTTGAGTATCCACAATATAGGGTTGGCGGATAATATAAGGATTTTAGATAAAGCAAAACACTCCTTATCTAGAGTGCTGTGCAGCAGACGTCTCTGAAAATGTCGAGGAATGGATAATTTAATTTCGAAATTCCCTATAAAAGGATAAGATTTGAAAATATTGTAGCAAAAGGAAAAATTGGTTTGGTATGTGTAGGGGAGTTCCCTTGTCTTATCCATGTTAACCCTTTCTGTCATACAACAAATCTGCAGCAAACAACTTTGAAAACATATAGGCAAAAGCACAGAAAATCCCTTTAAATAAAAGAACAATAATTGAATAGAGTTGAAAAACATGTTGACAAAAGGAGAAATTGCTTGTTTTGAGCAATTTCTTCTTTTGTCACCATGTTCTCAAAAAGCTGTCTGCTGCAGAGGCGTCAGAAAGGGCCTATATGTGGTAAAGGGTTAATTCTAGACTTTGTTGTTTTTCTCTTTACCTCACAAGGACCATGAGAGCTTATGTTGTCACTGTGTTTTTTGTGGTGTCATCAGCTTCGGCAGCATTAGCCAAATATTAAGTTTGAAAACATTGTCAGAAAAAGGGAGAAATTGAACCCCAAAAACTATCAATTCATGCTGTTTGTATTGTGTCACCATTCAGTCATGCTGTTTGTATTGGGTCACCATTCATTCATGCTGTTTGTATTGGGTCACCATCTATTCATGTTGTTATCCCCCGCCTATGAAATAGGGAGGGGGATATTGAAATGGCGTTGTCCGTCCGTCCGTCTGTCCTTCCGTCCTTCCTTTCGTCCGTCCGTCACCTGCATTTTCTCAGTAACTAGCTGGTAGAATTTCATGAAACTTAAAATAAATATGAACCACTATACTGGGATGATGCCCGTCTATTTTTTTTTTGATTAGTCAATTTTCCTTGGAGTTATTGCCCTTGATTTTTTGAAAAATCTACGTTTTCAGCCATTTCTCAGTAACTAGCGGGTAGAATTTCATGAAACTTAAAATAAATATGAACCACTATACTGGGATGATGCCTGTTCATTTTTCATTTGGATTAGTCAATTCTTTTCTTAGAGTTATTTCCCTTGATTTATTAAAAAATAATCGTTCGCAGCCGTTTCTCAGTAACTAGCGGCTAGAATTTGATGAAACTTGAATGTAATATTAACCAACTTCCTGCCATTATTCCCCTCCAACTCTTTTTTGAATTCCTTATTTTTTTTTAGAGTTACTGCCCCTGATTTATTAAAAAATCCACGCCTACAGTTATTTCTCAGTAACTAGCTGCTAGAATTTGATGAAACTTGAATGTGATATGAACCAACATCCTGCAATGAACTTCTGAATAAATATGGTATCAAATCATTTATATTTATTATAACACTGTCTGATACATAATTATCCATGCATTTTAGCTCCACTTTAAGAAGAGTAAAGATATCTATTGTATTTGTGTCACTGTTGGTTTAAGAAGCAAAACCTAGTATTCACATTTTTCCTGTGTTATTTAAGAAATAACAAATGACACCCCTTTAGTTTTGTAATATTGATTATTAACCCTTTCACCACATAAATACTCTGTTGAAAATAGTGCAGTTCCAGATAAGACGCCACTTTTAAAGGTAGCGTCTTATCTTGGACTGCACTATTTTGCAATAATTGATGTTCCCGAGTAAGCAGTTTCGGAAAATACAGTTTTATTTAATCGTCCCTCTGATTTATTTCGTTAAAATATTTTATCATAAAGTAATCCCAGTCGATATTTTATAATTTGGCGCGGAACGGGATAAACCAGTGTCATAACTTTATTCTTTCCCCTTGATCTTGTGCGAAGAAGTTGAAATTTAAAGGTCAATTGCACATTAAACATAAAGACCTTCATGCACAAACAAGCCATCGTTGGCGGGGGATATCTTTTCACTGAAAATGCTTGTTTGTATTGGGTCACCATCCATTCATGCTGTTTGTATTGGGTCACCATTCATTCATGCTGTTTGTATTGGGTCACCATCCATTCATGCTGTTTGTATTGTGTCACCATCCATTCATGCTGTTTGTATAGGGTCACCAATCATTCATGCTGTTTGTATTGGGTCACCATCCATTCATGTTGTTTGTATTGGGTCACCATCCATTCATGCTGTTTGTATTGGGTCACCATCCATTCATGCTGTTTGTATTGGGTCACTATCCATTTATGATGTTTGTATTCGGTCACGATCCATTTATGCTGTTTGTATTAGGTCACCATCCATGCATGCTGTTTGTATTGGGTCACCATCCATTCATGCTGTTTGTATTAGGTCACCTTCCATTAATGCTGTTTGTATTAGGTCACCATCCATTCATGTTGTTTGTATTAGGTCACCATCCATTCATGCTGTTTGTATTGGGTCACCTTCCATTCATGCTGTTTGTATTGGGTCACCTTCTATTCATGCTGTTTGTTTTGGATCATCATCCATTCATGCTGTTTGTAGGTCATTATCCATTCATGCTGTTTGTATTAGGTCACAATCCATTCATGCTGTTTGTATTGGGTCACCATCCATTCATGCTGTTTGTATTAGGTCACCATCCATTCATGCTGTTTGTATTGGGTCACCTTCCATTCATGCTGTTTGTTTTGGGTCACCATCCATTCATGCTGTTTGTATTGGGTCACCATCCATTCATGCTGTTTGTATTGGGTCACCATCCATTCATGCTGTTTGTATTGGATCACCATTCATTCATGCTGTTTGTATTGGGTCACCATCCATTCTAATTTGAACTAAATCATCTTCTCCCTTTTCTTGCACACACATCTATATTTTATTGGGGAAAATAATCATAACAATTTCTAATTTTCTAAAATGTTTTTAACATACACCAAATCTGCAGCAGAAGACTAGGAAAACATCTTGGCAAAAATATGAAAAATCTCTATGAAAGAAAGTTTAATAATTGAATGAATTTGAAAACATTGTGGCAAAAGGAGATATTGCTCATTATAATGTCATCTGCGGCAGTGGCATCTAAATGTGTCTACTTGCGGGAAACGGTTAAATGTCTGTTACAGAATCTTTAACAGTGGTCTTTATCAGGGAAAGGCTTTCAGGATGTGTCACATGTTCAGACCAGTAGATTTGTTTCAAAATGTTCTTCTTTTGCCACAATGTTTACAAAAGATGTATGCTGCAGATGGGAAAGGGTTGAGTTTTAATTAAAAAATCATTTGTTGTTTAATTGTGACGCCCATAATTATGCTATGTGTCACATGTTCAGATCATTAGCTTTGTTTGACTCTTTTCTATAAGATGATCTTAACCAGAGGTCCAGATAAGGAGGCGTGTTTACAGCTCTTTACCCCACAATATCTCTCTTATCATCCAACCAAACCATATGATGTGGGTGCTCAAAAGAATCGTCTCGTCGAGATGATTCTTTTGAGTACCCACATCATAGGGTTATAAGGTAAAATAAGGATTTTAGAACATGCAAAACACCCCTTATTTGAAGCCCTTCTTAATCCTTTGCAATTTAATGCATGTGTTTCTCATGTGATATTGCAAAGGAGATTCAACAAGGCCTCTTTTCCTCTAACAAGTTGTCTATACGTTTATATTATATTCAGAGTGGTTTCCATGGTGTGGGATGTTGTTCAATACAAGGAGTTTAGAGGTTGCAATGGAGTATGGTAGATACATAGGGAAAAGTATGTGTTTGAACTTTTCTCTTAACCCTTTCCAACAAACGGCAAGTCTGCAGCAGAAGCCTTTGGAAACATCTTGTCAAAATATGAAAACTCTATAAATAAAGAACAATGATTGAATAAATTGAAAAGATTGTGGAAAAAGTAGAAATTGCTCATCATGTTTTCAAAAGTCTTCTGCTGCAGATGTGTCAGAAAGCGTCTACACGTAGGCAAGGGTCAAACATATAACATTTGACACTTCTAATTCAGACAACTTGTTCTTTTGAAAACATTGTGTAAAAGGGAAAAATTGCTTTTGTCCCTTTTCCGAAAAGTATTTTCAATTCTCTTAAAAAAATGTACTCATAAATTGTTTAAGCACTTTACAACAGAAGCAACATATCAAGATTAGCTTAACCTCTCGGTAGCGCCTCGATGGTGTAGTGGTAGCGTGTCCACTACACTTTAGGGTGCGGGAGGTTTCGGGTTTGATTCCAGGTCGGGTCATACAAAGATTTTTAATATGGAAGTAATGGCTGCTCTCCTTGGCGCTAAGGGTTGTGGGGATATCATTACCAATGACTGGCTTGTGTCAGGTTAAATGGACCAGTAGTACTGGTAACTTACCCACGAAACACCTTAATGTAAATGAAGAATGTTGAAAGCGGCATAAAACACCAAACAAACAATCAATCATTCCATCAACCTGTCCATAGGCAGATTGTGCAAAAGTAAAGAGATGTTTGCCTAGAGAGAAGAAGCCTTGTAGAGGATGATTACTTGTGAAGTTCTTCAGAAAGTTTTAAGAAGTTGCATTGTTATAAGTTTATTTATTTTGAGAATATCATTAAACTCTTCTTGATGGTTGACAAATGTCATTGGGGCTATAGTCCACAAGTGGGCTTTAATGTCTAAATTCTTTTGCATATACAGAAGCATTTGGATGTATTTGCTTCAGAAGACTTGAAAACAGTGTAAAACCCTCTTCAATCAATTCTATAACCATTGATTCAATGATGAATGTATTATACAGATATCGCAGACACAATGACATTCGATCTGACACAGCATCGAGGCACGGCAATGAAAGAAAAGCTTGTATAGTAAGTAAAAGACTGAAGTAAAAGACAATACAAGCATGTTTTAGTACAAGTAATTCAGTAGTAGTTAGAGAATCATCTTGTGAGCGGTGGACCTGGGTTTGATCCTCGGTCAGGTAATAACAAGAACTTTAAAAATGGTAGTAGTGTCTTCCCTTTTGGCACTAAGTATTTTGGGATAGCATGCGTAGTTTATGGGTTTTATCTAGTTCATACAGACAAAGTACAATAACAAACGAAGAAAAAGGATAATAATTTAATTAATAAATAATTGTTTAAAAGATAATTCAATTCAATTCAATTCAAGCCATTATTGGCAAATATCAACAAAATGTGTCTATGGCCATTTACAAAGTGGAAGAATATGGCTTAGACAAAAGAAAATACATATACAACTATACAATATGTCAGATAAATAATATTTGGTATATCAAATGAAAAAGGTTCACAGTAAGAATAGGTTAGGGAACACCAACAAGCTTTATTACGTCATCGTAAATAGAATAACCTTCCGAAATATATCTACATAGATTTATTAATACTTTCTGTTTTGAAATAGACAGTAATTTATTAAATTTACAAATACTAGGCCATTGCATATTACCAAGATGATCTTGTCTGATAACTCAATAATATGGACAACATAAAAGAAAATGATATTCATAATAATCGGTTGTTAGTGACAAAGATTCCCCTTTGGATCTTCTTAATGTTCGCACAGTATGATTATATATTTGAAAGCATGAAAACTGTTCAATTAACATAACATATTTTTTTTATTTTACAGTTCTGTTCGTCAGAAGTGTCATAGTTTCTACATTGATCCCTCCTTCAATTCCATTGACCAGATTGTCAGAAATCTGTTCTACTTGTATGCATTTGCGACACTGAGGTTTTACGTGTTAGTTAAAAAACTACTGGTTAAAAAATCCTGCCGAGTAACCTGGGGTCTTATGAAAGGCAAGTATATTACTTTTTATACTTTTTATAACCCTTTCCGACATACAGAAAATCTGCAGCAAATGACTTTAAAATTATCTATGCAAACACACAAAGCTCTATAAATGAAGGTTTAATTACTAAAAAGGTTTGGAAACATTGTGGCAAAAGGAGCAATTTCTCCTTTTGCCACTATGTTTTCAAAGTCATTTGCTCAAAAGGAGCAATTTCTCCTTTTGCCACTATGTTTTCACAGTCATTTGCTTCAGAGCTGACGAAAAGCGTCTATATGTGGGAAAGGGTTAAGAAAGGAGTTATTATGGGAGAAACGGTGGCATGCAGGAAGCTTGCTTTATCAACAAAAGGTGTCGGCTCCCTTACAATCTTTATCCAATCTTCACCAAATGTAGCCATATTTTCAGTCAGATTACCCCCAGACACTCTATGAGTTATGGCCCCTTGATAAGTGAAACTTTGCTATATTAGTTTTTTGCGCTTTCTTTACTTGGGCAAGCCATATCCAAACTGTGTGAACTTCCAGACTTGGTCATAATGTTTATAGGGACAATATCCCAGCCCAGTTAAATTTCCAGCCATATGACCCTAATTAGTGTCTCTTAATTTGTCTCTTTATTAGTGAAGTTTCTCTAAAATAAAGAATTTCTGGGCTTTTTTTTTTAGCTTGGTAATAAATATATTTGGTCATATTATTTGTGCCAAGTTTCAATTCCACTAGAGATATGGCCACTTGATGGTCTTCAAATTTCTATCCATGTTGTACTTCCAATGTTTTTATGAAAGTGATATAAAATGATTTGATTCATATTAGGTCACTTGTTAACTCACTTAGAACAGTTTCTTACAGGAAAACACACCATAGTCAAGTTATTGGAGTTAGGGATTTGAGGCCAGGCTGCCTGGGTTTAAACCCACTTGTGGCAGTCATCGTTAAGTGCCTTTCAGGAAGACATGCTTTGCTTATCCAGTACTGGTTAGTCAACCAAGATAACAAAAGTATCCTGAAATACTGTTGAAAATGGCTTAACCCTTTACCACAAATAGACGCTTTCAGACGCCTCTGCAGCAGCAACTTTTGAAAACATTATGAAAAAAGCAGAGATTGCTCAAAACAAGCAATTTCTCCTTTTGCCACAACGTTTTCAACTTTTTACAGTAATTAAACCTTTATTTATAGAGATTTTCCATTTATTTTGCAGAATTGTTTTGAAAGTCGTCTGCTGCAGATTTGCTGTATGTGGGAAAGGGTTAAACTGTGAAAAATCAAATCAATTAATCACAACATCTTGTTTTATTTCAGATATCATTAACTCTTTGTGTTACTGTGTGCAAAAAAAAGTGAAATTACTTCAGGTAAATATAAACGGTCAACATTGTGTTACAATTTATACATGTTCATGCAATACTTATCTAATTGATTTTTAATGAATAATATAAGCTAAAAGAACATGGACTAGCAGTATTTGCATTTTGAGCAATATCATCCTCTTAGTGTTGGTGGCAAAACGTTGTGATATTGGTCCAAGTTTTATGCTCAGCTTTGCTTTTTGAAAAATAATATTTACATAATTGAAACTTATAACTTTTGATAATCGCCATCTGGTGCTTCTAGTGCTTTATTAGGTTTCTCTTATAGATACAGTGTTTATGTTTCTGTACAATTGGATAGGCTTCTTAACTGTTCCATACATAATAAAAGTTCTTCAGCACTTGACTTTTAAAACATTTATGCAGAAAGATGGAAAATCTGTTTCGATGAATGTATACAAAGTTAATTTTAAAACATTGTTTCAAGTGGTGATCATTATAAGCAATATCTTCTATTGCCATAATGTTTTCAAAAATTGTCTGCTGCAGATTCATCAAACCTATATGTTGGAAAGGTTTAAGCCATACATTATGCTATGTCTGTTTTACAATATATTATATACTTGTACATTGTACGGTGCACAAACATGCAGATGGTCATGCGCAGTTAAAACAAGACAAAGTAAATTTTCGTATTTAATCAGGTCAAATACAGCAGACATAATAACACATGTGTAGGTATGCTTAGAAATTTCAGTCAAGGAGAATATTTAGACCTGCTATCGTGACAACATATCTTGATTTCTCTTTGTCCTTACTAAGTCCATTAATTTAAGGTAATGACTTTTAAAACATCCCTTTTACACTCTATATACATGTGTGAGTTTTACAAATTAAAAACAAAAGACAAAGGCAAGTATATTAATTGAATGTATGTACATTTTTTATTTAAGCGAAATTCATACTGTATCTAGTCTAAACAGTAAAATAGAGAACCCTTCTATTGAATTTGTAAATGTAGTCTGGTTCCTTACATCCTATGATATATTACGCAGTAATAAGACGAAGAAGCCACGTCCCGTATTCACTAAACCTTTCAATTTAGATTTTTGACTAAATCTAAATCTTAATATTGAGTCCACGTTATAGATTTAATCCGTATTCACCAACGCGTTTTAGATCGATCTCAATTTAGTCTAGTTTGTAAATGTCGTAAGCGGCCGCGCAGCGACTCTGGTTCCCGAATCAAGTTAGGAGCTAAAGTAAAAGACAGTACCATTCATCTATAGTCTTTTTATAAATTTTCATTTTTATCGTAATTTCACATACATTTTTCATTTGCTTTGCTTTTAATAATCTGAATTTCATGTTCAGTACATACTTGATTCAAAGTTAAGTTTGAGTACAATTGTCATCGCAAAATGCAGACATGAAAAGATTTAAACCACAGAAATATCTGTTTGTTTCAAGATCGATTTTGTTCTTTTTCGCTGTTGTTCTTTAGCTGACAAAATGATTAATGCAAAATAATGTAAAAGCTTTTTAAACAAAATATTTCAGGTTGACAGTGAATATGATGAAGTCATACACCATGTGGATGTGAAATGGTTTGTATATTGTATTGTATTTCAACTTTTAACTTTTTTTTATATTCAAACTAGGCACACATAATATTCTTGAATGTATATATACAGTTCATGCTGTGTTTAAAGACCACCCATGGGTAGAGACCAATCTGGTCTATGTACACAGATGGTCCTTAATTGCAGGGTATTTTATGCAGAAAATTAGGTTAGACTGTTTACAAATAATCTTTAAGCATTTAATTTGAACCTTTCCCTCATATAGACCCTTTCTGATGCCTGTGAAGCAATATCTCCTTTTGTCACCATGTTTTCAACTCTATTCAATTATTGTACTTTCATATAAAGGGAGTTCTCAAACATATCGGGTGTGTTTTCAAAGTCTTCTGCTGCAGATTTGTTGTATGTGGGAAAGGGTTAATTCTTATCTCCCCTTGAACTTTGACATTTGTTGCATAAAATCAAAAGTATGGATGGATAATTAGTAACCTTTATTGACATTTCTATTATAATTTATTTTTATATCTTTGCCCTTTGTTTCTTTTTCAAGGATATGTCTGTATGCTTTTATCACCAAGTTTAAACGTCACAGGGCACAATTCAGTGTGCTGCAGAAGCGGCTAGAGAAATGGAGGACCAAATTGGAGAAGAATATGGTAAGTCTCGAGTGATTTAATTAACCCTTTCCCACATACAACAAATCTGCAGCAGATGACTTTGAAAATATACTCGAATTTTTTTGGATACTCCCTTTAAGTGAAAGTACAATAATTGGATAGAGTTGAAAACATGGTGACAAAAGGAGAACTTGCTACGTGAAAATAAGTGGCCCAGTCTTGTATTTCCCTGAATGTTTCTGTTCCTAGATGCGCATTATCAAGTTTTATTACACATTATTTTATCATTTTGTTCAAACTGATTGTCAAGGTGATTAGTTTACACATTACATTATACCAGGTAATAAGAACTCCACCAACTGTATAAGTGGATGCACTTTAATTATTGATTTTAAACAAGTAGTCTCAAGTCATCAGATAAATTAAATTAAAGGTAAAAGCTTACTTATGCTACCTGAAAGATGAATTTGCTACCTACTTTAAAAGCATGTAGCAAGTACTTACTACCAGTCAAAAAAGTTAATTTCGAATGAACAACTAAGTATATGAAAAATCGATGTTTGTTTTTATGTTATTACCAAAACTCTTATTCTTTTTAGTTAAAAAGACTTTATTGGTGTTCACAAATTAGATTATGTCTATATCTTGCAGCTAAACAAAGAATTATTCTGTTTATTTCATGCATTTTCTTAAACTTTCCCACATACAACAAATCTGCAGCAGGAGGTTTTGATACATCTGAGAACAATTATGGAAAACATCTGTTAACGTCAGTATTATTATTGAAAAGAGTTGAAAACATTGTGGCAAATCAATTTCTCCTTTTCTCACAATGTTTTCAAAAATCGTCTGCTGCAGAGGTGTCAGAAAGCCTCTGTATGTGGGAAAGGGTTAAATGGAGTTATCAGGATGTGATGCAACCAACTTCTAACAGAAAATTAGATGAGGCCCATGACGTAGTGCCCTTTGGCAAGGCCCATTTCCTAGCATAGTACTGGTTAATCTCGCATTAATCATGAATAAGTGTTCTTGTGCTATGATAAATGAGCATATAGATCTAACAGGTACAGATCATGAGTATTTGTATCAGATTCGAGTACATTTCTTTGCAGCTGGAAGAGAAGATCCAACATCTGCTATCAGTGTGTGGAGAGCAGTTTCCAAAGGAGTTTGAACTCATCTTGAACTGAAACTGGATATTATTAATTACAGTGAATAATTTTGGTAAATAAACAAATTAAAAGAGCCAAAAGTCCGTTATCATGGAATGCTTCCCCCATTGTCTGTCAGTCATGTCAGTCATGTTGTTAGTCATGTTGTCATTTACTGAATTAGTGGCAGGCGACATATATGAACCCTTTCCCACTTGCAGACGCATTTTGACGCACCTCCTGCAGACGATTTTTGAAAACACCTAGTTGTGCATATTGTCGGCGTGTTGCTCTGGAATTATTAGCTCCACGGGCTGAAAGCCAGTCGAGCTTATGTCATGGCGAATTGTCCGTCGTGCGTGCTTCTGTGCGTCCGTGCGTCTGTGCGTCTGTGCGTGCGTTAACCTTTTCCTTTAAACAACTTCTTCTCCTTAACCACTTGGCCAATTTGGTTGAAACTTCATAGGGAGCATCCTCTCAATGTCCTCTCTTAAATTCTTTCAAATTTTTGTGATCCATCCATAATTCTGGTTTCCATGGCAACCAAAAGACAAAAATAGTGAAAACTTAAAAAATCTTCTTCTTCAAAAGTGTCAGGCCGATTTTCAAATAATTTTGTAGAAATGTTCCTTGGGTGACCCTTTATTAGATTCCTTCAAGAAATGTTGATTGGGCGAAAAACATGGCCGCCAGGGGGCGGGGCTATTTTGCCTTATATAGCTATAGTGAAAACTTAAAAAATCTTCTTCTCCGAAAGTGTTCAGCCGATTTTCAAATAATTTTGTAGAAATGTTCATTGGGTAACCCTCTATCAGATTCCTTCAAGCCATGTTGATTGGTAAAAAAAACATGGGCGCCAGAGGGCGGGGCTATTTTGCCTATATGGCTAAAGAGAAAACTTTAAAAATCTTCTTCTCCAAAAGTGTTAAGCCGATTTTCAAATAATTTTGTAGAAATATTCATTGGGTGACCCTCTATCAGATTCCTTCAAGCCATGTTGATTGGTTAAAAAAACATGGCCGCCAGAGGGCGGGGCTGTTTTGCCTATATGGCTATAGTGAAAACTTAAAAAATCTTCTCCTCCGAAAGTATCCAGCCGATTTTCAAATAATTATGTAGAAATGTTCCTTGGGTGACCCTTTATTAGATTCCTTCAAGAAATGTTGATTGGTTGAAAAACATGGCGGCTAGGGGGCGGGATTGTTTTGCCTTATATAGCTATAGTGAAAACTTGAAAAATCTTCTTCTCCGAAAGTGTTCAGCCGATTTTCAAATAATTTTGTAGAGATGTTGCTTGGCTGACCCTCTATCAGATTCCTTCAAGCCATGTTGATTGGTAAAAAAACATGGCCGCAAGAGGTATGGGCTATTTCGCCTTATATGGCTTTAGTGAAAACTTAAAATATCCTCTCCTCCGAAAGTGTCGGGCCAATTTTCAAATAATATTGAAGAAACATTCCTTGGGTGACATTTTTGCCTTATGGTCGTGGATCGATACTGGCCCTTTTGGGCCTCTTGTTTTTAAATGAGTCATGGCCCCTTGAATTTCTCATACATATGTATATTGTCAGGCACTAGCTGGGGGTATTCATCACCTTCAGTGATATTTCTAGGTTTTAGCTCTACTGGCCATGGTGTGGTGTCTGTGCTTCCGTCCGTAAACAATTGCTTGTGAACGCGATACAGTCTTTAGTTTTGATTGTATCTCAATCAAACTTATACAGTAGTTAGGTATCCATGAGAGCTGGGTTCCTTTCGCAAACCAGCCAGATCCGCCCATGCAAGACTAGATTATGGCCCTTGAAATTGTCAAAATTGCTATAATTGAGCTTGTGAACACAATAGAGGCTCCATTTACTATCTGATCTTCACCAAACTTAGATAGTAGTTAAATATTGATGAGAGCTTGGTTCCTTTTGAAAACCAGCCAGATGTGCCCTTGCATGACTGGATTATGGCCCTTGAAATTGTCAAAATTGCTATAATACAGCTTGTGAACACAATAGAGCCTCAATTTACTATCCGATCTTCACCAAACTTAGAAAGTACATGTAGTTGAATATTGATGAGAACATGTAATTTGAATATTGATGAGAGCTTGGTCCCTTTCGCAAACCAGCCAGATCCACAAATGCAAGACTATGGCCTTGAAATTGTCAAAATTGCTATAATACAGCTTGTGAATTTAGATAGTAGTTGAATATTGATGAGAGCTCGGTTCCTTTCGCAAACCAGCCAGATCCGCAAATGCAAGACTGGATTATGGCCCTTGAAATTGTCAAAATTGCTATAATACAGCTTGTGAACATAAAAGAGCCTCCATTTACTATCCGATCTTCACCATACATACATGCTCTGGATTGAAAATGACCAAATAGCCATACCAGTAGAGCATAGGCCCTCATGGGTCTCTTGTTATTGTAACCTAAACCTGTGAGTGCTGAATCCGATTGTGTGCACCTGTGCTGTCTAACCATGCTCTATACTTGTGACTGCACAACTCAACACTTATATCTTGGTATACATAGAATTGGCTATGGCCTCTTCCAAATGCAAAGCTGGAGACCTCCATATTAATACAGCTCTTTTTTAACCCTTTCCCTCATGTAGACGCTTTCTGACGCCTCTGCAGCAGACGGCTCTTTGAAAACATAGTGACAAAAGAAGAAATTGATCAAAACGAGCATTTTTTTCTTTTGCCACAATGTTTTCCACTTTTTGTCATAGGTTATCCATCCAATAATAAGAGATTTTCTATTTTTTGACAAAATACTTTCAAAGTCGTCTGCTGCAGAATTGTTGTATGAGGGAAAGGGTTAAAGGGCAGACCACCAGAAGATAGTCGGTATGGCAATATACGAAATCAAAGCCAATATTATAAAACAAAGAGAATTTATTTCCACCATGAAGGACAACAGACAAACATCGGCATTCCGGGATGTATTCAGATTGTCCTAGCTAAGCACTCTTGACCAGTGCTAGCAGAATCAACCAATCATAGCACTCGGTGTACGAGCATAAGGGTAAGCGGAATAGACACCTGGTTTCAGATCAATGGAAAACTGACCGAACCAATTATATAATGGGCTGTGTAAATTAAAATAGCGTCTCGTAAAAAAAGAATTTATAAGTTAAAAACATCAATTAAATAATACAACGAAAGAAGCATTTGTGGCTATTCTTAACCCTTCCCCTCATATAGACGCTTTCTGACGCCTTTGCAGCAGACGGCTATTTGAAAACATAGTGACAAAAGCAGAAATTGCACAAAACGTGCAATTTCTCCTTTTGCCACAATGTTTTCCACTTTTTGTCATAGGTTATCCATTCAATTATGGAGATTTTCTATTTTGTGACAAAATACGTTCAAAGTCGTCTGCTGCAGAAAGCCTTTCCCACATAATCCCACATAAAACAAATCGGCAACAGACGAGTTCGAACAAATCTATGCTAATACATGGAAACTGGATAGGCTTTACAAATGAAAGCAAAACTATTGGTCAGCGTTGAAAACATTGTGGAAACAGGAGAGCAACTTTGAGCAAGTTCTCCCATGTCCACAATGCGTTGAACGGTTATCTGCTATATACATGTCAATACGTGTCTGAAAGTGGGACAATGTTATTATAGGAGGAATGTGAGCTTGGACAAGATCGCATATCCTTCCTTCACCGTTTGATTTTAATCCACACCCTTCCGACATGTGCCACCTCCCCTGATTATTGAGATCAGCTCCTGTATTCATACAGTCTTTTATGTATGTTCGATTCCCTGCCAGAAGACTGAACCGTCCCGCAAGAAAACCAACACTGTGGACTGCGTAACGTATCGACCCGGATCAGCCTCAGCATGCCGCGCAGGCTAACCCGGACAGACACTTCGCCTCCTGTGGATTTTCTGTTTCAGGAATCATTACTCTATACATCTATTCACCTGATACGGAATGTGTCGGCCCGGATTGGCCTGCGCGGAATGATCAGGCTGATCTGGGTCGATACATTACGCAGAGTCCATAATGTTGGTTTTCTCTTAGGACGGCTCATTTATGATAATATATCATTTAATCGAGTGCGTAGAGTGCAGATCCTGACCAGAATGTGCGTAGGAACATGCTTGTCTCGGACTGGTCGCACCTGTCTGGTGGTAGTTTTTATCAGTCCAGTTTTGCAAGCACTCGTTTAACGCGATTCTGTTAAGATTACTTCACATGACTTTTCAAAAGTCGTCTGCTTTACAATCATCAGACGAACAATTTCAACAATCTAGAAAACTGAAATATTTATATATTAATAAAAAGTTGAAACTATTGCAATAAAAGGTGAACTTGCTGGTTTTGAGCGAGTTCACCTTTTATTGCAATGTTTTCAAATGTCATGTTCAATGTCAAATGCCGTCTGTGTGAAGTAATGGGTTAACCATATTAATGACAATAAAACAACAACATAGTATCATTGTCCTGATATAGAATGCACTGTGCTTCTGTAGCAGATGAATCTGGAATCAATATAGTTGAAGCCATGTTATAATCAATGTAAATACGAAAATCTAAAATTTAATTTCGATATAATGAGTTGAAAACATTGTTATCCAAACTGCTGTTTACAGCTACAACGTCGTCTTTAACAGGACAATGTTTAAAATGTGGGACAACAATGAAAGACAACACATTCTAACACTTTAGACAGTTTTTAAATGTACATGTATATATACAGTGGTCTCGCGCTCTATAAATTACTTTTGGGGATCCCTGGATTTATGTGTAATCTATCAATTTAAGTTCAGCTTTGTAATTCATTTACACTGTAATGTTTGTTATGGATATAAAGCCAGTGGTAACACCGCATCAAGAAAAGTCAGCGAAAAGCAGTATTTCTTATTGCTCGTCTGAGCAAGCAGAACTGCTATGCTATGCTGTTTTCGAAAGACAACTTCGTTCGAGTTGGACGGTCTATTCGAATTGTATCATGTTCGAGTTAAACGATATATTAGAATGTTCAGGATATCGCGAATCCACTTTACTTGTAATTCTGTTAAATAGCAATGTAGACATATACTGATGTTAATGTATGAATTATAAATATTTTAGCCGAAATGCTATTTATTCGGAAACTTTTTGCGAAAACAGTTTAACCTTGAGAAAAATGACCACTTTCCTGTTATAAGAGAAGACGTATTCCGGCAAAAAAGCAAACTCCTTTTTTAAAAAAAAAATGCATATTAAGGTGATAAGGTCTAGCGGAAATACATGTATGTCCCGTTCCATCTCCGTACTGTCTAGTCTGGTACCCGACCTACTAAAGTAAATTATTTCGTCTGGCATGAAACAACTACTTTTCGGGATTTGAAAAGTTATACCGGGCGGTCCACACACATATTGCCTCTATAGCCTTTTGCCTTTATGCCCGATTCTATATATTGTATTGGTAGGGGCAGGTTACTCCAGACGACTACGTCCTATTTTTAACATGAAGGTAGGTATGGTCTTGAACAAATGGTGCTGTCATTCTAGTTATAGTTGTTTTGTCAGAAAATACAAAGTGGGCTATTTCTTGTAATATCAATCGACCACACAGTCGATAGGCCTATCCGAAGATGGAAATTGCCGAAGAAGGCCGTAAAATAACTTATCTTATTGCAGATTGCACGTGTCCTCATGGTTGCAAAAGCGAACAACTCGCTGAAATCGATCGATATAAAAGACAAAATGTAAAAGAAATGTATATATGAAAACAAATTACATATAGTTATAAAATGTGCGTTTGAAAAAAAAAATCTTGAATAAAGAAGCTATTGGCAACGTTTTTTATTTGTCATGTCATAATATCATACAATACGCTCGTAATTGTAGGCGCAATTAGGTCGAAACTTCGAGCAAACTATTATGGGATATTAAGAATGTAGTTCGGTTATTCTTCCACCGAAAATGTTTTCTACAGTTGTCATCAAAATGCGTAGATATCGGTCAATATTGGCAATAGATGGCTCTAATCCCCTAGACAAATCAAAAGAACATAATTCAAGTAAGAGATTTATATTATTTTGATAAACTAAACCTGTCACCTATCATTTAATACGAAAGATATACGATTTATTCTGATATCCCACCCCATACTATTTTAACAACATTTTTCGTCTTATTCATTTTTCAGAAGTACGCCTTTTGAAACCCACAACCATTTTCGTGTCCCCGCTTTAACACGAAGATATAGGGACACATTCTCCGTCGTCTACCGTGTCTATGTCAAGTGTATCATTTACTGACATATTGGAACATTTGTTTCATATTCACGTTATCTAGGACTGTATGGCAATCTCATTGACATCAGACCGAAATACTTTGCTATGCGTATATTGGAACTGACGATACCGCATAAAAGGTAACCCCAAATTGATTATACATTCAAATATTTGTTGCCGGTTTCTCTTTTTGTTTCTGTTCAATGAAATCACACGATACAACAAACGTTCGGCCATCACCGCTTCTGTATCTGGTTTATCTATACGAGTTATTTCCCCTCACGGTTGATGCAATAATTTGTAGGCGACAATTTGATTGGCTAACACTAATGTCAATCTCAGACGACCTATAATAAGTAGCCACCAGATCTATGAGCGTTTTCTACTGCGGCGAAATGTAGGTCTAGTTTTAATAAGATTGATTCTATGACTGGTTTGGATTTGCATGGCGGTTTCACTAATATGTGCTTTAACACTGATATGTTTGACAACGCATTGATTAGGAAAAGAAGGAGTCTAAATTAGCAAGCTTTTAAAAACATCATATCTATCTTAATCTGATTCATAATACAAGTATGTTATACTATGAACACACATTTAACATTTACCTATAATGACAATATTTGAGAACGTTTCGAAAACTGACACAAAAATTGAGCTGAAACGCCGATTTGATGTTAATTGTCCTCTGAAACCCACGAAACTCAATCAATAACGTCAAGGGATCTACGAGTTTGTGTTTGAATCTCATCTTGATATGAACCGTTCCGTGAGAAAACTAACATTATGGACTCTGCGTAATATATCGACCCAGATCAGCCTGCACAGTCCGCGGGGGCTAATCCGGGCCGACACATTCCGTCTCATGGGGAAATAGGTATAGAGTAATGATTCCCGAAACAGAAAGTCCACAGGAGTCGAACAGTGTCTGGCCCTGTTAGCCTGCGCGACATGCTTAGGCTGGTCCGGGTCGATACTTTACGCAGAGTCCAAATTGTTGGTTTTCTCGTGGAACGATATTATCTGTGACTCAGACAAATGTATGCTGCGAAGGTGTCAAATGTCTGCTTCAGGAGGAAGCGTATGATTTATACCGCCTTGCTTGTTGCACTATAATTTCTGGTCCTCTTCTTCGCACTTCACATGTTCTACTACCTCGTTTTCGGTTGCTTCCGTTACATCATGTTCAAGATTCGGCTCTATTCGCTTCTTAGGAGTTTCAATAACGTTAACCTCGACCATCTCCGCGCCTTCGTGGGCTAAGGGAGGTAACTCGTGCTTGGATAATTCGTACACGATTCCCGCTCCCAGACTGTCACCCATGACGTTCGTCAGTGTTCGAAAACGATCCCTATAAAATAAGATGTCTGCGTTCATTATAAACGTTCTATAGGAAAGAATAACCGCTGATGCGTCCTGATACAGTATTGGTGTTGTAGTTAAAGAGCGTCCGCCGCGGGAGCCGGCGATTTCGATCCTCGGCCGGGTCATATCATAGACTTTAGAAAGGGGAGTAATATTGAATACCCTTCGCCCTCAGGGTTGTCGGTTTGGCATTACGACTGAATGGTTGGTGTCGGCGTTAAAGGACTAGTAGTAACTTACGCAGCACACGACGTTATAACTGAATGCATCCGTATACGAAGTGCTCCCAATACCGAGAATACACTTATTATCAATTGTTATTGTAAACAGTGTTATTCGGATGTTATTATTTTAATATTTGGGCAAGGAAGCCAGTTGCCATGAGAAATAAATAAGTGGAGTTATTAGTTTAAAAAACCACATGGGTAGGTCAACTGTGTCACGACTTTTACAAATATTGGCGAAAAAGACGTTAAAATGTGTAATGGTTTCTTTGTCAACCCGTCTGAAGGTTATGAATTACATTTTGATATACTTATTTTAAAACGGTTTTCAACCTAATACGTCATGTAGGCCAGTTAACCTAACCATTCGTTTCATGGCCTTTTGACACTGCCCATTTAGCCATTATGGGTTGATATTACATTGCTATGGTTTTCCTATAATCGACATTTTCTTGTTCAATCACATAATACGTTGAACCAGATCAGTATCATTGAGAAACATAACGTTTAGTTTGGACTGGTATAATGTCGGATTTCTAGTCTTAAGTGTCTTTATTACCGAAAGGTAAACAGGAACACGTAGATACCACAATAAATGTTTGCGCGGTTTTCACATACACAGAAAGGTTAATATATGACAGTGTCTTGTCAAAGGTCACATATACATTGCATTAAATTTAATCTTTGACATGCCAGGGTCAAAACATTTTAAGAGCCGTTTTTTGCATTATCAGATGGTTTCGATATTGACCAATCAAATCCAAAAAAATATTGTCCTGTCTTTGAATAGTCTTCAGAGAATCAGTTTAGTTTAGATCGACACTGTTTGTATATCATTTTCTTTCATAATAATATAATATCTTACAAGAACCAATCTACGACAAGAATTAGTGTGATGTCATCCACTGGCAATCCGAGCGCCGATAACACAATCACCATGGTAACGAGTCCTGCTTGTGGAACGCCAGCTGCGCCAATCGACGCTGCAGTTGCTGTAATACTGTGAGAAGAAATAATGGACAATTATATTTTGTAAACTAAGTACAGAATTAGAATGTTGCTTGTGTCTCATACTAACCTTGACTTAAAAGTAGAGGACTAGAAAAGAGGGAGTGAACAGGTCTTTTTCCCACAATATTTCCCTTATTACTCAACCAAATCCTATGTTGTGGGTACTCAAAAGAATCGTCTCACTGAAACGATTTTTTTTAGTACCCACAACATAGGCTCATAAGATCAAATATAGATTTTAGAACACAGAAAACAACCCTGATCTAGAGCTCTGCTTAAAAGTCAGGAAAAGGCTTCAGTAGAAACGTAAGAACATTACCTCTGGGGTGACTATAACACTTTTGGAGACAAAGAGAATCTCTTATCTGAGTCACAGATAATAAAATAACAATTCACATGAGCCGTTCCACGAGAAAACCAACATTGTGGATTCGGCGTAAAGTTTCTACCCGGACAGACACTTTTCGCATCCTGTGGATTTTCAGGAATCATTACTCTATCCCTCTGAGACGGAAGGTGTCGGCCCAAATGGACTGCGCATGCTGATCTGGGTCGATACATTAAGCAGAGTCCATAATGTTGGTCTTCTCGTGGAACGGCTCATATGTTTCGGAGGGAATAGCTAGGAAAAAAAATGTGGGTTTCTTAATTTGGTTTCTTCACTGAAATATTCTGTAGATTAGTGTTTTGGGGTTCGCTTATTCGCGGAGGCGTACAAGGAGCCTACATATGTACTTGCACACAGTGAAATACGCGTACAGTATCGCGCGGTCCACAAACTCAGGAGAAACACGTAAACACAGTACCCCCCTCTAGGTTCACTCCCATATCCATTTGTGTTGTAACTCCTTCCAATAAATGTACTTGTACTGAAAGAGACTGTCCATATGAAAGCAAATATATTTTCAAATCCGTATGCTGCAGATTTGGATTTTATATATTGAAAAGGGTTTACTGCATTGTAGAGACCGTCTACGTGTCAATGCTCTAAGTGCCTAGCTGTTGTTTGAGACATATTTGATATATTTTACAATGGTTATAATCTATTTAGCGGAAATCCCTTGTAGTTTCTTTTTATATTGATTTTCCATCAGCAAGCTGTGGCCCGAAGAACGCTTTACAACACCATGGAAATGAAATCTGTCCGAGGTGACAGCGCATGCGTCAGAGCTGTCGCAGGGGGGACCTGTCATTTATCATTAAGGCTATTACGCGCGTCACACGGTGGGAAATTTATAACGTTTGCTTCTAGCAATTGAGTGTTTACAGTAAATTAGCGAGGAGTAGGATGCCTAGATAAATGTGCATGAGAAAGAAGTACAAGCTGGCATTCCTTAAGAGTGTAGGTTCAGATTATCTTGGCCAACTGATCTGTCTTATCGTTATCGACACAAGTTGACTCAATTATTTAACAAGCATGTGTAAATAATATGTGCACAGTGTAGATCTTTAGCGGACAGTTCGGATGGACAGGCTGATCTGGGTCTCTATTGTTCTCAAAGACAATTTCTACCATTTCCCATGCACGAGCTCATTATTTGAGCTCCATTTAAAGTTACATTTGAGTACAAACAGTGGGGCTAGATTTCTAGATATGTATTATCATAAAATGAATTTAAATCCATTTAACACATAGGCGGACAGTGAAGAGACTGAGACCTCACAGAACGCAGATCCAAAACACCTGACGCGGACTGTTTCTTTATTAGAAGGGGAAGCAATGTCCGGAAACAGGAAGTGATGGCGAAAAATCTTTGTTAAACATTGACAAATGTAGGACGTGGGTCACGTCACTTGAAAACAGATCGTTAGCGGGAAATACATTTGGATCTTCATCAGTGGGACTTACAAATAGATTTAGATCAGCGGGAATGACAAATATATATACATCAGCGGGAATTGCAAATAGATTTACATCAGCGGGAATTATACATATATCTACATCAGCGGGAACTAAAAATAGATTTACATCAGCGGGAATTACACAAATATATACATCAGCGGGAACTAACAATAGATTTACATCAGCGGGAATTAAAAATAGTTATACATCAGCGGGAATTACAAATAGATTTTCATCAGCGGGAATTACAAATATATCTACGTCAGCGGGAATTACAAATATATCTACATAAGCGGGAATTACATATATATCATAAGCGGGAATTACAAATAGATTTTTTCATCAGCGGGAATTACAAATATATCTACATAAGCGGGAATTACATATATATCATAAGCGGGAATTACAAATAGATTTTCATCAGCGGGAATTACAAATATATCTACGTCAGCAGGAATTACAAATATATCTACATAAGCGGGAATTACATATATATCATAAGCGGGAATTACAAATAGATTTTTTTTCATCAGCGGGAATTACAAATATATCTACGTCAGCGGGAATTACAAATATATCTACATAAGCGGTAATTACATATATATCATAAGCGGGAATTACAAATAGATTTTCATCAGCGGGAATTACAAATATATATACGTCAGCGGGAATTACAAATATATATACATCAGCGGTAATTACATATAGAAAAATATCATCGGGAATCGATCTAGATAAGCGGGAATAACAAATATATCTACATCATCTAGAATTACAAATATATCTACATCAGTGTCAATTACATATGTATCTACATCAGCGGGAATTACAAACATATCAACATTAGCGGGAATGGGAATTACAAACATTAGCGGGAATTACAAATAGATTTTCATCAGCGGGAATTACAAATATATATACGTCAGCGGGAATTACAAATATATCTACATCAGCGGTAATTACATATATATCTACATCAGTGGCAATTACATATGTATCTACATCAGCGGGAATTACAAACTTATCAATATTAGCGGGAATTACATCTACGCAAAATTAATTTATGATTTTTTTTCAGCTTCGTTATTAATTTATACTTAACTCTTTTCCCACAAACAGTTAACATTCAGCAGACGACTAGACAAAAACATAGGAACTCGATACATTAAGGTATACGGTTTACTGATTTTTTTCTCAGAATGTTTCAAAATTCGTCTGCTGCAGCAACAGAAAATAGAAGGCATTTATATGTGGGAAGGGATTAAATGGTTTTAATGACAAACAGGTCGTTGATAAAATCTCATAAAGACAAACGTCATAGCAGCATTTCTGAGTGCTTGTCTGAAAATAAAGAAAGCTTGCAACTCTGTTTTCAAAAGACAAAGAATTTGTTCAAGATAAACGATTTATTCGAGTTATCGCGAGACTATTGCACTAAGTGGGTCAATGCTAAGAGGAATATATGTCTCGAGAAAATATATATGTCACGCCTAAAAGAAATTACCACGTGCAATAGAAACGTCCACGTGGAAAAGAATTGTCTATAGCTTCCCATTGGACGAAAATACCGGACAAACTTTAAAAAAAAATGATTGATTGGGGTTTAACGCCGTTTTTAACAATTTCTCAGTTATATCACGGCGGCCAGTTCACCTACTCATGAATTTCCTGATTTTCTCATACCAGTACTCCACACAACAATCTTCCCAAACAACTGGCTGCTTTTCCACATTGACTTAGCCGATTGGTGGAAGACGAATGATGCATGTCGCATTGACTTTTGTCAATCGTCGGACAGAAAGTTGGCCGAGCCGGGATTCGAACTCACAACACCTGGATTAACAACCCGCGTCGCTACCGACTGAGCTACCGGGGCTCGACTCTTAAAAGAAAAGAACACTTCTACATGAAATAGAAATACATAGTGTGATTATACGAGAAATTAAGCCACTTTCTTTGCCTGGCAAAGTAAATTGACCAATCTGGTCTCGCTCACAGTAAAACACGTCATCGTATCACATCAGCTAATAAACTCTTTCCCATATACAACACATTGGCAGCAGACGACTTTGACGGACATAACTTACTCGATGGAAGATATGTTATATGTGCGAAAATGTAGGCTAAATGTACATTATAATCAATACAAGCTAATGATGAGAACAATACAAGATATCAATCTCATTAAAACCAGACCTTAATTTCTCTCGCTCGTATATGGATCTGATGACTGTTCTATACAGGTCGGCTCAGATTGACATTTGCGTCAGCCAATCAAAATGTCGCTTACAAAATCGTTCGGTATTAAACAGTAAGATTACCGACACAAATTAACGATATGGAAAAGCGGTGATTCTCGAGTTTTCTGATTGTATAGATCTTCGGGCGCTTTCATTGGACATAACACCGAGCACCTGCTCATGAGTATCTAGTGTGAGACGACCTGTCATGAGGAGTCATTAATTAGATCTAATATTCGTACAGTGAAGTATTTTGGTCTGATTTAAATGAGATTGACTATATCTAGAAAGTAATCTCATAGGAAACCTACCTGATGGTAATCACGTTTCCAAACGACATTGTGATTTTATTAACGTTGGCAATGAAGAGAGCAGCAACTGCTTCATACAGGGCGGTGCCGTCCATGTTGATTGTGGCGCCAACGGGGATCACAAACGTACTGACACGGGGATCCACGTGATTATTGACCTCCAAACAATGAAGAGTGACCGGCATGGTTGCCGAGCTGTAATATATAGCGCTCATTTATGATTGAGCGATTGTGATGTTAGTTCTTTAAACTATATTATCCACTTATATCACTTATAAATAAGCCGCTCCACGAGAAAACCAACATTGTGGACTCTGCGGAAAGTATCGATGCGGAGCAGCCTTAGCATTCCGCACAGGCTAACCCGGACAGACACTTTCCGCCTCCTGTGGATTTTCTGTTTCAGTAATCAATAATCTATACCTCGTGTCAATTGTTGGCCCGGATTAGCCTGCGCGGACTGCTCAGGCTGACCCGGATCGATACATAACGCAGACTCCATAATGTTGGTTTCTCGTTGAACGACTCAAATATGTCTGCTTCTTGGATACTCTCAACTGGTATATTCGTGGGGTGGATGGTCCCAAATTATGACCCACTGTCATGGTAATCCAATCCGGAACCACTTGGTCACGATGCTAACAATCTAATCTTTAATCTCTAATTATTTTGATAAAGAGTAGAACAAACGCAGTCAAAAAAGAAGAACAGTCTTTAAAAAGAAATGTCAGTTGCTGATAAAAGGCACCGTAATACAATTGATGTAAGACAAATAGCAGCGTCTGAAGTCATGGCTGCTTTGTCCATTACACAAACATATGTGAGTGTACTGCACGTAGTACCATTGGCTTACACGATTGGAAAACAGTGATCTCCGATTTCTTCTTACGTTTTTAAAAATGCATCTCTTTAGCCAAATTGATATGTTACAATGTCTGTCAGGAACCTGGTAATAAATTCTCTTCTCCCTATGTGGAGTCTAGTTTGACATCAAATTACAAACACATTTATTTACAATTTCACTTTTTTATCTTCAGACAAACACAAATAATGGCGAACATTTTGAAAGTTCTGGTGAATGATTTGGACCAAAACCAAGACTGTACAAGTATGCAATTTGAAAGTGATCGATTGTCATTGATTTTAAGACCCCTTGAAGGTGCTAATCAACATTTAGAAATGTTGAAACTTCTGCAAATAATGCTAATAGTGATTACAAAGTAAGTCATAAGTATTTTAACTATTTTTGCAATAAACGTTGAAAACCTGTGAATTGACATTCATGAAAATGTACAAAATTTGGCTTACAAGGTATGTCTATCCAGTAAAAAAAAAATGAAGCATAAACAATCAATATTTAGATGTTAATGGTACTGGAAAGTGAAATAATTTCTCTAATTTTATCCCACAATTATGATTTTAATATTTCAAGACAATTTGAACAGTTTTAAAATTTTGACTATAATATCTATTTTCTTGAGTTCACCACGTTTAATGGCAGCTTTTGTGTTATATTCTTTATATAATACTAGTACTATGGTACCTGGCGTACTATAGTAAACTAGTACGTCTGTAGTACGGTACCCGGCGTACTATAGTAAACTAGACCGTCTGTAGTATGGTAACTAGCGTACTATAGTAAACTAGTACGTCTGTAGTATGGTAACCGGCGTACTATAGTAAACTAGTACGTCTGTAGTATGGTAACTGGCGTACTATAGTAAACTAGTACGTCTGTAGAATGGTAACTAGCGTACTATAGTAAACTAGTACGTCTGTAGTATGGTCACCGGCGTACTATAGTAAACCAGTACGTCTGTAGTATGGTAACTGGCGTACTATAGTAAACTAGTACGTCTGTAGTATGGTAACTGGCGTACTATAGTAAACTAGTACGTCTGTAGTATGGTAACTGGCGTACTATAGTAAACTAGTACGTCTGTAGTATGGTAACTGGCGTACTATAGTAAACTAGTACGTCTGTAGTATGGTAACAGGCGTACTATAGTAAACTAGTACGTCTGTATTCTGGTCACCGGCGTACTATAGTAAACCAGTACGTCTGTAGTATGGTCACCGGCGTACTATAGTAAACTAGTACGTCTGTAGTATGGTAACAGGCGTACTATAGTAAACTAGTACGTCTGTAGTATGGTAACAGGCGTACTATAGTAAACTAGTACGTCTGTAGTATGGTAACTGGCGTACTATAGTAAACTAGTACGTCTGTAGTATGGTAACAGGCGTACTATAGTAAACTAGTACGTCTGTAGTATGGTAACTGGCGTACTATAGTAAACTAGTACGTCTGTAGTATGGTAACAGGCGTACTATAGTAAACTAGTACGTCTGTAGTATGGTAACTGGCGTACTATAGTAAACTAGTACGTATGTAGTATGGTAACAGGCGTACTATAGTAAACTAGTACGTCTGTAGTATGGTAACAGGCGTACTATAGTAAACTAGTACGTCTGTAGTATGGTAACAGGCGTACTATAGTAAACTAGTACGTCTGTAGTATGGTAACAGGCGTACTATAGTAAACTAGTACGTCTGTAGTATGGTAACAGGCGTACTATAGTAAACTAGTACGTCTGTAGTATGGTCACCGGCGTACTATAGTAAACTAGTACGTCTGTAGTATGGTAACAGGCGTACTATAGTAAACTTGTACGTCTGTAGTATGGTAACTGGCGTACTATAGTAAACTAGTACGTCTGTAGTATGGTAACAGGCGTACTATAGTAAACTTGTACGTCTGTAGTATGGTAACTGGCGTACTATAGTAAACTAGTACGTCTGTAGTATGGTAACAGGCGTACTATAGTAAACTTGTACGTCTGTAGTACGGTACCCGGCGTACTATAGTAAACTAGTACGTCTGTAGTATGGTAACAGGCGTACTATAGTAAACTTGTACGTCTGTAGTATGGTCACCGGCGTACTATAGTAAGCTAGTACGTCTGACACGACTATATTGGTCACATCTCTTAAAATATCGCATCACATAGTTAATTAGTAAATATGAGCCATTCCAAGAGAAAACCAACATTATGCACTCCACGTATAGTATCGACCCGGATCAGCCTAAGCATGCCGAGCAGGCTAACCCGGACAGACACTTTTCGCATCCTGTGGATTTTCTGTTTCAGGAATCATTACTCTATACCTCTATCCACCTGAGACGGAATGTGTCGGCACGGATTAGCCTGCGCAGACTGCGCAGGCTGATCTGGATCGATACATTACGCAGAGGCACTGGCACCAGAGTAACAAACGGATGTAATATCTTTTTCATTTTCTTAACAATATATTTTTTCTGGGTCGAATTAGAATTAGATAATTAGATATTAGATCTGGGTCGATACATTACGCAGAGTCCATAATTATGGTTTTCTCGTAGAACGGCTCATATATAAAAGCAGCCAGTTGCTTGGAAATTCTGTTCTGAGGAGATCTGGTGTGGGAAACACATGAGTATGTGAACTGGCCGCCGTGATATGACGGACAAATTGTTGAAAACTTCGTTAAAACTCAATCAACCAATTAATCTGACACGCTTGTGTAAGTAATACATGAACGGTATATATCTTGGTCAGACTGTGGATGCACGGGCTGATCTGGATCTACACTGTTCACATTTGTCAACAAGTATGTGTTGTCCTACCCGGGCTCTTATCGTTTGTATCATTTTAAGAGCTTAACCCTTTACCACATACGATCATTCTGCGGCAGAAAACTTTGAAAACATATTGGCAAAAATGTGAAATATCTCCATAAATGAGAGTTTAATCATAACATAGAGTTGACAACAGTGTGGCAAAAGGGGAGATTGCTCATCACGAGCGATATTTCCTTTTGCTACAATGATTTCAAAAGTCTTCTGCTGCAAATGCGTCAACATTCATCTGTAGGTGGGAAAGGGTTAACAAGCCATACATACCTTGATGAAGTTCCAAAAGCCGTCGTTAACGCCTGTGATATCCCATAGATGAACTTGTAAGGATTTTTGCGTGTCATAGCGAAGTAGATGAGCGGGAGAACGACCGTTCCGTGTATAAATAGGCCCACGAGTACAGTCATGAAGTACAAACCAACCTGTCCGATCATCACTCCGAAATCCTTCATCTCGGCAATCTTACCGGCAATCAGAAATGTGATACCAACTGGCGAGTACCTGCAATCATTGGTAGGCATCATTAGACAAAGATACAGCAAGTTTAAAAAGAGTTTCATGAGACGAAAACTTTTGTGAAAACAAATTAAAGCAGATAACTTGAGTTATTGACAGGTAATGTAACCCTTACCATGCTGAATGCATTCAACTAGTAACAACAATCTTGTCTTTTGTCAAGTTTTAACATTTTTCATACAGAAGCCTTAACTTAGAATCTATGAGACAATATTGACACTCTTTGGTCTACATTGTCTCCCTCTCTCTCTGTTAATGTCGATCCCACTCGATAACAGATCATTTTAAACATTCCGTTAAATCAGATTTCTCCCTCCTTCCATCCCTTCCCTCCCTCACTGTTTGTTTACAGCGGACTACGTTTGTTTTAGGATTAATCATCTGTCTTACAGTTAACGTGGAAACTAATTCGATTAAAACCAGGCAAACTGGAAGCAAGAGTAATTTGTGAAATGAGCCGTCCCGCGAGAAAAACAACATTATGGCTTCTGCGTAATGTATCGACCCAGATCAGCCTGCGAAGTCCGCGCAGGCTGATCTGGGCCGACTCATTCCGTCTTAGGGGGATACATTTATAGAGTAATGATTCCCGAAACAGAAAATCCACAGGAGGCGAAAAGTGTCTATCCGGGTTAGCCTGCGCGGCATGCTAAGGCTGATCCAGGTCGATACTTTACGCAGAGTCCACAATGTTGTTTTTCTCGCGGAAAGGCTCAAATGCGTGTAATCATAAAATAAGAGAACTTTGAAACACATGCAACGTCATTCTTGTTTCGGAAATTAAAAGAGAAGTTCAAATTTAGTTTAAATTTGGTTTCTATGAAATCCTCTTAATACAATTCCCCTAGCGATCTCAGAATAATTGATTTGAATGGTTAACAGTGTGAGATTGCGTGCCACAGTCTCTCCGGTACTTTAACAACTCTAAAACTAGAAACCGTTTTTTATAGAAACTAACCGCTAAACGCATTATTTTCGTGTTAAATTGTTTTCCTTTTCCTCCGCTTTGTAAGCAGCGGGGATTATCAGTTATCCAGTGTTATAGTCCCTTTATAACAGGCTGTCCTTACGAAACCAAACATTTGCGGATACAGACGACTTCAGATGTAACACAAGTATATTTGAGACGTCCCACGAGAAAACCAACACTATGGACTCAGCGTAAAATATCAACCCGGATCAGGCTAAGCATGCCGCACAGGCTAACCCGGACAGACACTTTTCGCCTCCTCTGGATTTTCTGTTTCAGGAATCATTACTCTATACATCTATCCCCCTGAGACGGAATGTGTCAGCTCGGATTAGCCTGTGCGGACTGCACATTCTGATCTTGATCGATATATTACGCAGAGGCACTGGCGGCACCAGAGTAACAAACGGATCTTACTGTATTATACACATGGTATCAGGCAACCAACCAGCATGATAAGGGCTAAATAAAATTAATCTTTTTTTTTTGCATTTTAATATAACCGTAATAGCTAAAAATGAAATGCTCTTTTCAATTCTCACTTTTTTACTATTACAATCCATACATTCGCCACTCTGGTGCAAGTGTGCGGGGGAAATAATATTTCTCGTTATCTTTACTGTGTCTCAAATGTTTACTTCATAAGCGCCGATTACCAATTGGTTTCTTCCATTGTTTTTAATATGAATCACAAATAAAGTACATTAACCCATTAACCCGCGGAATTCCTGTTACTGGTGGTGTGTGTCATCATCACTTATTTTAATTTAGTAATACAAAAACTAATGGAAAGTCTCTATCATGAAAGAAAATAACAATTATTGAATAACATTGAAAACATTGTTGCAAACAGAGAAACTGCTCTTTATGAACCATTTCACCTTTTGCAAGGATGTTTTCAAACGTCGTCTGCTGCAGAGGCGTCCAAAGACGTATATGGGAAAGGTTTGCAGTATACTATTCAAGTGTAAAATATATTTCCTGCGATACTTTTCCAGAATATTCAATAAAGTAGTTACTCCATAGAGATTTTGAATGTTTGGAAAGGAAAGTTTACATATTCAGTGTTTAACCCTTTCCCTCATACGACAATTCTGCTGCAGACGACTTTGAACGCATGTTGTCAAAACAAAGGAAATCTCGATAATTGAATGGATAACCTATGACAAAAAGTGGAAAACATTGTGGCAAAAGGAGAAATTGCACGTTTTGTGCAATTTCTTCTTTTGTCACTATGTTTTCTAAAAGCCGTCTGCTGCAGAGGCGTCAGAAAGCGTCTATATGAGGGAAAGGGTTAACGTTGAATAATTAGTTGCACTATAAGGCACTCGATTGTTGTTTGTTTTTAGGGGGTTGTACGGCGTTTTACACCTTATTACAGTTATGTCACGGTGACAGTTCACTTATAATGATAATTTGTGTAAACACACAAGTACTATGCCTTGCCCAAGGGTATCCATCATGTTTTTCCCGTTACAATTATTATTACTGCTGGTGTTATTTATGCAGTCACCGGTGCAACAGAAAAAGTGTTTGGTATGACCCGACTGTTAATCGAATCCTGGTCTCAAAGGCGAACTCACCTAAATAATTATGTCTATGTTAACTCACCGTGTTATGTATTAATCACGTGACAGTTCAATTTACAATGATTTTACTAACCAGATAAAGATGACAAATATGTTCATGGCAGCTTCAGCCAAGCATTTACAGAAATCTACGATGGGTTTACCCTTGGGTCCCATGCGGCTGAGTATGACCCCCATAAGGACTGAGAATACCACCATACCGAGTATATTGGTGGAGCCCGAGATTGAAGTCCCCGGTTCCCAAATCTGCTCTGTAATATCTGAAAAAACAACGGTTAGTATGAAAGTAGTCTGACGAAGTATATTACCCTTTCCCACATACAACATATAGAGAGCTTGGCGTGAAACGGTTGTAACTAAAATTGGTAAGTTTTTACCAAGGTTAATCACCTCGCCATAAAGTCTTTATAAGCGTTAAATCATTTTTCTTGGTAAACAATGGAAATGTAGGTGCCATTGCTCGTTCTGAGCAATGGTACCTAAATTTGCAAAAGGGTCGAAATTGCCCCTAAACCAGGGTTTTTAAAATAGGTTTTAAGTTACAACTGTTTCACGCCAAGCCCTCGATATATGCATTAGACGACTTTTTTTGTCAAAACCGATATACATGTCCATGTACCAACCAATCTTTATGAATATTTGTTTTTCTTGTTTTCACATGTTTATCTAAATGCCATATACAACACATTTACACACCACTTTATGAACATGGAAACACTCTATAAATTAAAGTGTTTTTTTGTATAGTGTGGAAAACAGTGTGTCGAAAGGAGAAAAGGCTCGTTTCTCCTTTTGTCACACTGTTATCAAAAGTTATCTGTTTCATATCTGCATATGGGAAAATGTTAAGAACTTTATATACAACACATAGAAAGGGTTGATTCTCCGAAAAAGACAAATTTTAAAAAATATAGAGGTAACAATGAGACAATTGCTCAAATCGAACAAATGCTCATTTTCAATGAACCAACATTTTACATCCAAATCCTATGACGTGTTTCCCCTCTGATTTGTTAACAATAGACACTGGATTATGAAACGTAAATGGGTAACACTTTTCAATATGCAGAGACGCATTTTGACGAGTGAAGACATTCCTGATGGTGAGTTATTTCTCCTTTTTTGACAAAGTTATTAACTCTAATTTCATTTTCCTTCATAGAAAATTGTCATATTTTCAAAATCGCTTACTGCATATTTGTTATATGTGCGAAAAGGTCAAGAAGTTTGAGATGACCATATGAAAATAAAATATGCTGCAGTTCTTGCTTTATTAGACCTTCTATTTGAAATGGCTATCTTTGTTGATATTATTTTGAAATGGACCAGGGAGACTATATTCCATGTAATATAGTGTCCCTGAATGGACCAAACAAAACCATCTCCAATAAATCGTATACAGGGGCGTAGCTCCCTTTAGGCACTGTAGGCACTGTAGGCACGTGCCCACACAATTCTCACAATTCCCCAAAATGCAGCTGCGGTGATAGACATCTGCGTAATGTATCGACCAGATCAGCATGCGCTGTCCGCGCAGACTGATCCGGCCCACACATTCTGTCTTAGGGGGATAGATGTATAGAGTAGTTATTCATGAAACAGAAAATCCACAGGAGGTAAAAAAATGTCTACCCGGGTACGCCTGTGTGGCATGCTTAGGCTGATCTGGGTCGATACATTACGCAGAGTCCACAATGTTGATTTTCTCACGAGAGGGCCTACACATTAATTAATTGCAAAGCTACGCTCCTGGTATACAGTGCGCAAATGCCTCTATAGACGATCGCCTTATAACGAGAGATACAGTGAGGGAATGAGACAACTAAATGGTTTTGAAAATGTGCTTTAGTGGCCTCTTGGGAAATCAAAGACAGAATAAACCAAACATATCGTCTGCGTTGCACTCTCCGATTACTATGAAAACCAGCCCACTTCAAGAAAGTTGATAAAAATTTCATGATTTAAAACAGAAGACTAAGCCGCACCTGACAAAAAATGAGACGTTGGACGAGAAAACCAACATTGTGGACTCTGCGTAAAGTATCGACCCGGATCAGCCTACATGCCGCGCAGGCCAATCAGGGCAGACACTTTTCGCCTCCTGTGGATTTTCTGTTTCAGGAATTATTACTCTATACCTCTTACCCCCTGTGATGGAATGTTTCGGACCGGATAATCCTGTGCAGACTGCGCAGGCTGATCTGGGTCGATATATTACACAGAGTCCATAATGTTTTCTCGTGGAACGGCTCGAATGTGTATTTTTGTATGTGTGTAGAGCAAATGCTCAAAAAACCCTTTGAATACGTTCAGTCTTATCAGAGTATTCACTGGTTAGAAATGACTTCAGACAAGAGACAAGAAGTGAAGCTCCTCTGAGTGTGCGCTAATGAACACTTATGTGATATCGAAAAGAAATACAACAATACGTCTATTCTTTTCCCTGGCATGGTTCATTGATGTACGACATAAAACGATTTCTATTCCCTTGACATGGTTCATTAATGTACGACAAAAAACGTTTTCTATTCTGTTCCCTTTGCACGAATTATTGATGTACGACAACAAACCTTTTATATTCTGTTCCCCTGACACGGTTCATTGATGTACGTCAACAAACCTTTTTCTATTCTGTTCTGGTTCATTGATGTACGAGAAAAAAAGTTGTCTATTCTATTCCATTGGCATGGTTCATTGATGTACGACAAAAAAAGTTTTCTATTCTATTCCCTTGGCATGGTTCATTGATGTACGAGAAAAATCGTTTTCTATTCTATTCAATTGGCATGGTTCATTGATGTAAAACAAATTACGATTTATATTCCGTTGGCACGGTCTATTGCTGTACGATAAAAACGTTTTCTATATTCCCTTGGCATAGTTCATTGTTGTACAATAAAAAACGTTTTCTATTTCCTTGCATTGGTTCATTGTTGTACGACAAAAGACGATTTATATTCTGATTTTTTATAGCATGGATAATAGCTTGAATAATTGTACTGGTAATTTCCTGAAGTGTGAAACGGCGCGTGTTTCGGACGAGAATGTACGTCACTTATTATACTGTTTCCACATTCTGCATGGTATTATTTAAGCAAAACGACAAAGATATGACATCGGTATTCGGATGAATGAGGGCCTATTGTTTCAGATATTAGCAGATTTAAAAGTAACTGTAAATAAATAGTTTTTATTACCGCACGCGCCATGGTTAAACACCATTGCTTCACTTCTGTAGTTTAATATTGGTTATACAAATTATCAATAAATGATCTTTTATGGGAAGTCGAAAGATCTTTTAATTGATATATTTATGAATTTCACAAATTGCTGATATAGAGATTGGCCGCCGACTTATGCTTGTTGTATTTTAAAGGAAAGAACCCCAAGTAGAGAATTTTTTTCACTGATAATCCAACTTATTGCTTATTTTACTGATACATTTTTGGATTTGCCGGTATTTTGCCATCTTTTTATGAAATCAAATGTTTTGTTTTTGATGTATATTAAAAGTAATCATGCATTTAAATGTAAACATTTTTGTAATTCTTCAGCACTATTTTGTCCACAAAGAAGTGAGTGTTTAAGTATTAATAATAACTCTTCTTTGAGATAATTTGTCTGTGGATATATCATCGTTTGCAGTAAACGAGATGTTTAACCCTTTCCCTCATACAACAATTATGCAGGCGACGACTTTAAAATTGTATAGGCAAAAATAGGAAAAATAGGAATATTTTATTAATAGAGTTGAAAACAGTCTAGCAAAAGGAGAAATTGCTCATAATGAGCAATTTCTCCTTTTCCACAATGGTTTCAAAAGTCGTCTGCTGCAGAGGAGTCAGAAAGCGTCTATATGAGGGAAAGGGTTAACAACGAAATATGAGGGTTAAGTCATTACACAATAACATTTACGTCCTTTCTAGCACGTTAATTAGAACGAATCTGCATAGTTTACATGAACTTATATATTGTGTCGCGTGTATGTGTATGCTATTATTTGATTGGTACATTCGACAAGCAACTGACCGAGTACTTGGTATGTAAGAACAATCTAAATACGCTCCTGGTCAAACTGTTACCTTCCGGCGTTATAATGTTATTCTCAGGTTGCGCGTCTCATTTGTTTATCCGTTTCTCGTCTTTGTAGCAGTAAGCATTGTGGGAAAAGAATCAGTTGCTCACAACAAGCATTTGCTCCTTTCACGTAATGTGTCCAATTCTGTATAAAACCACACATTCGATAATTCAAATATTACACTTTTTTATATGATTATTTAAAAACCGACGACTATAAAGTATAAACATATTATATGAGCCGTCCCGCGAGAAAACCAACATTGTGTTATCAAACTAATGTATCGACCCAGATCAGCCTGCGCAGTCCGCGCAGGCTAATCCGGGCCGACACATTCCGTCTCAGGGAGCTAGAGGTATAGAGTAATGATACATGAAACAGAAAATCTACAGGAGGCGAAAAATGTATGTCCGGGTTAACCTGCGTGGCATGCTTAGACTGATCTGGGTCGATACTTCACGCCGAGTCCACACTGTTTGTTTTCTCGCGGGACGGCTCAATTATCAAGTCTACGGTAAACATTCTTTCGGTAGATACAAGGAACTCTCATATTGCTTTATTAGTAAAGCGGGTGAGACAATCGCTGTCATTTCAGTAGAGCTGATTAATAAATTTCTACCAATTAAACAACATGGTGTGATTGACGGTGTACCGTTTGTTTTCACCTTTCATGAATAATTGACGAATATTACGTTACACGAAGATTCATAAATCACAATTTGGTTCCCATCTCAGGAAATATTGTTAATTTGGCTCCTGTCTCACGCGATATGACTAATCGTTAAGATATGCTATGTCGACAGTGGTTTCAGCGTAATAAATGCCATATCGACAGTGGTTTACAGCATAAGAAATGCCATATCGACAGTGGTTTACAGCATAAGAAATGCCATATCGACAATGGTTTACATCAGAAGATATGCCATATCGACAGTGGTTTACATCAGAAGATATGCCATATCGACAGTGGTTTACTTCATATAATCTGTACACCACTGGCGATATGGTATTCCTATGAAAGTACGCCGCTATCATAGCTAGTTAAGGAACACAGAATAATATATAGGGAAGTAACACGGAATCATAGCTTGTGAGTAAAAACTAAATTGCATGCCTGAGAAACAACAGTGAATTATGTCCTGATATACGCACTGTTTCCGAAGCCGTGAACTTAAACAAATTCTTCCACTGCTTAGCCCAATTTGTATCCAATTTCATGACATGCATTCCGGTTTTTTTCTCTCAAGGAAATGCGGTCTTTTCTGGGAAAATGAGTCAGACTGCGATAATGACATCATTTTTCATAGTTGTGTCATTAAACATGGCTCCTTTAGATGTTTGCATATGAAATAAGCAGCGTTCTGCGAAAGCAGACCGTTCATCATTTTCGACCAGTGTAGATTCAGAGCAGCTATCGTTTAAAATAACTTCTATGAAGCAGTATCCATTCGAACCTTGTCACGGATGCGCAGCCAGGTACCCTTCCCCACGTACAATAATTCCGCTGAGGCTGCCTTTATCAGTTCACATGTTTTAATAAGCCCTATCGCATTGACAAACGTTACATTTAACGTTGTATCTAAGACTAACGTATTGATCATTAACGTCAGATTAAACATGACGTTTGTATGTTATATATATATATATATATATATATATAAAGCTACTCACTTGTATTAACCCTTTCAGCGCCGAATTGTTTAAAGTAGACTCCTCCATGTTCAAAATCGGACAACTCTATTTTCATGTTATAGGATTTTTGGAATATTTTATAACTCACAGCCAAACAATGCAGATTTCAGGTGAGACAGCTCGTTAAGAGCTGACTCACCTGAATCTGCATTGTTTGCAAAAAGCTCAATATTGCCTTTGGCGCTGAAAGAGTTAACTCGGGTACCATTTTTGATCTATATGTTATATAGAGCTACTCCCTTTTGATAACCGTTGCGTGACATAATAATAACATCGTATTAATCATTAACGTTAACATGATGCCTTTATGTTACTCACTTTTATTAAATCGGGTACTATTTTTGATCAACGCCAACTTTAATGTTATTATTATGTTATATAGAGCGACTCACTTTTGATAACTTGCGTGCCCTTATAATAACGTAATTGACCATTAACGTCATAGTTAACAAGACGTTTTTATGTTATATATATACATATATATAGCTAGTCACTTTTATTAACTCGGTTACCATTTTTGATCAACGCCACATTTAATGTTATCTTTATGTTATATAGAGCTACTCACTTTTAATAACTTGTGTGCCATTGTTTATAAACGTCACGTTAAACACGGAACCTTCCTTCGCTGTGAAGAGTGTCGAATTGTCAGTGTCGTTATACGGTGACGTCACAGTGATGTTATACGCGGCACGCACTTCCTGTGACCGGAACTGAAGAAAGAAAAATCGAAATCAAAGTACTTTAGGTAGAGCTCAAAGATGTTTTGCAGGACAATTTTGAGGTTTCAGTATTTACCAGCAATTGACACAAATAATTTTCATGTGCCGTACTAAATGATAAATAACCTTAGCTTATTTATAAATTGCTTTTAGTGTAACCGTCATTCAAAAATGCGGTAATGTGACATCATTCACACACGATTTATATATTTCATTTAATGTGTACATTAGATTGTGTTAAAGTTCTCTTAAAAGTTATAATAGGCATATAATTAAAAAGATCATTGTGGTACAGTACCGTTACGCGGGTTTATATTGTAAATTGTCATTTCTTAGATTGATAGCTCTAGATGTAACTCCTGACAAAGTTCCACCATAGACTCGACCAATATAACCCTTTCTCATATACAGCAGATGACTTTAGAAACATATAAACAAAACTATGGAAATCCTCAAATGAATGTATTGAAAACATTGGTGCGAATGAAGAAAATACCCTTCATAAACAATTTCTCCATTTCAAGCAATATTTTCACATGTCGTCTACTTCAGAAACGACGTGATGAACCTGTATGTGGGGAAGGCTCAAAACAGGTATGCGTTTTGTTTGCATGGTGTTTAACGCCGTTTTCATCAGATTTTCAGTTATATCACGTCGTTTTCTTAGTAATTTGCCAGTACTACTGGTCCATTTATCCTGACACCAGCGAGCCTGCCGTAATTATAACCCCACACTCCGGAGACGGTACTGGAATGCAGTAACCACATGGCCAACGCTGTTTATAGAGTATTATACTTACCCCATTATATGCAGCAACAACCAGATTGTCTGGAAACATGTTCCTGAAAAAATGATATTAATAATAATGATATTGGTATTAATGATATTAATAATAATGATATTGGTATTAATGATTTTAATAATAATGATATTAATAATAATGATATTGGTATTAATGATATTAATAATAATGATCGGATATCAATGATAGTAGCTATAACAATAATTATAATTAAAAAGAAAATAATGGCTAACAGTCTATGTTGAACATGTGTGTGGAGTACTGGTGTGAGAAAGCTAGGAAACACATGAGTAGCCTAGGTGAACTGGCCGCCGTTATATGACTAAACAAAAATATGTTGAAACGCCGTTAAGCCCTTATCAATCAACTATAATGAAAATAACATTAACAACACCCGTAATAGTTATAAGAAGATATAATTAACCCTTTCCCTCATAGTAGAAAACATTGTGGCAAAAGGAGAAATTGCACGTTTTGTGCAATTTCTTCTTTTGTCACTATGTTTTCAAAAAGCCATCTACTGCAAAGGCGTCCGAAAGCGTTTATACGAGGGAAAGGGTTAGCTATGATGATGGTGATAATTATTTGAATGATTAAGGACCATCAACAGTCATCTGTTTCAAGCAAAGGCTTAAAACATTTCCCACCTGCAGATGCAATTTGACGCAATAGCAGCAGACGACATTTGAAAACATTGTGGCCAAAGGTGAAATTGCTCATGATGAATAATTTCTCCTTTTGCTACAATGTTTTCAACTTTATTTAACAATTAAGCTATATTTTATGGAGATTTTTCAGGTTTTTGCCAACATGCTTTCAAAGTCGTCTGCTGCAGATTTGTTGTATGTGGGAAAGGCTCCAACCATTTCCCACATACATCACACATCTGCAGCAGACGATATTTAAACTCATTGTAGCAAAACGAGAAATTGTACACAAATGAATAACTTCACTTTTAATTACAATGTTTTCTACTTCATTCAACACGAATGCTTTCATTCCTTAAGATGGCTTCAAAGTCAACTGCTGCAGATTTGCTGTATGTGGGAAATATTTAAAGCTAATTTAGTGAGATCTCGTGTCTACATATCGTTGGCTTATTTAAAGCTCCGCCAGTTAACGAGCGTTTTGAATGAAGCCGTCCGAATGCAGCATGTCAACGATTTCATGTGAGGTATTTCTCCCTCATTTTTTGAGGTACTTTTTTATTATATTTCATGGCACTGCCATGCTACTTCTAGAAGGACAGTTCTGGCTACGAAATTATTAAGTTTACTCTGTGTCCAAACGTTAAGCTCAAGTATCTGATTGGCCAGATACATTCCCTGAATTGACCATTCAAAAGTCTTTTATGAAGCATAGAGTTCATTATTGAGCACAGAGACCGTTTTAGTGATGCTTTTATTATCCCTAGGTGGCAAGTTTTAGACATTTACAACATTCCACACTGTCATGTGATCAATATGACAATCGGAACATCTCGGCTAACATTATAAACCTCAAGCCGGATGTCGTTCATGACAAAAGCCATGTCACACGAATAGGTTTTCAAGTCAATGGCAATTACGATAAAATCACATACATGATAATGAAAATTGGAACAACAAAATGTTAACTTTTCACAACAGAATGGAATTTCACAGGGACTATTTTTAGTAGCGAAGAAAGATGTGAGTGAACAAGCCAAACGCTGTTAATTCTGTTTACGAAATCGTTTTTTAAAGGTTTTTCCCCTTTAAAGACGGAGTTGTTTTATATGTCTGTAACCTGAAAAGGAGATGTTTGCTGATTCAGTTGGCCAATACGCACACTGTTTTAAGTTTGATTTTTTAAAAGTCGCTGTCAATCTTGTAAAGCTAATATTCAGCTTTTAGTTGTGTATTTTTTGTCTATTATTCCGTTAAATATAACGTATTGTCTAGTTAATATCTCCGTAATTAGAACATAAAAGGCTTTAATGGTCCCAAATGTAAAGTCTTAATTACGTGTCACACCTTATCGGTTCTTATATCAAAACTGCCTTCATGGTATATGGAACGCTTTTCTCTCTCTACAATGCCTTATTGTTATAGGAACTAAATACACGAAACTTTTCATAATGTGTTGATCATTGATAAATTATAAATGATTTTAACGATGAACTAAATACAAAATATTGTTAAAGAGAAGTATCACTTTTCCAATTCACCAAGCAGACTCTCTCTTGTTCACTATTCTGGACGTTGCACCTTTATAATGGTTCTTTAATCACACGTGATATTACCCATTATTCAATAAAGTCACATTCCGCCTTATTGAAATAAAAATAAATGAAAATGAATGCTACCTATTAAAGCCTTACACTGAAAGGAATACATCACATTCACCCTTAGTCTAAAAATAACACCCTGTGTTGACGAGCATGACGATTGCGTAGATTTCGACGTTGAACTTCATTGAAATTTGGTAAAGTGTTATGTCGGTGATCCCATTTTAATTTATTCTTTCTACATTGTCATTGTTACTCAATAAAGGGTTTAATGTCGGTATCATTGCAAATATTATTGAATAAAATTGTTTTTTAACACAGCAAATAATACCCGAAATGCATTATGGCAGGTGTGTCTGATTGCAAATTCATTTATGCTCTTCTAAACGCAATCAGTCAAATGATTTATTTTTCGTAGGGTTTTTCGATTGGTGGATTCGGTTAATAATCTAACACATATCACCTTTAGGGTAAATATGTAAACATCCAAGATGTAAGATTTAAAAAATCGTTTTATTTGGAAACTATTTTGAAGACAGTTACATCTGGTAAAAACAAAGAGTTTTTGGTGCAGAGCTGAACACATTGTGGAGAGAAGAGATATTGCTCATGTTGAGCGATATCTCCTTTTCCGACAGTGTTTTGAACCACCATAATAATGCGAATGCGTCTAATGTTATATGTATCAGAAAAAGGATTGAAACTGAAAGTAGACAATTGGGACTCATCACGTCATCAACTATAACTTTAGAAGTCCTTGGCAGTAATCCTTCAGATACATTAACGCGCCAGGGTGTTTATTCAAACTGACATGCTATACGTCTTTATGAACCAGTTTTCTGGCTTCAGACTATAACTTCGATTTAAATTGAGTCACACCACAGGAATACTGACCCTTGGGGCTTTGCTATATGAAATACAAAGTTCAACTTGTGTAGTCTCCGATATACCAGTCTGATAAGTGTCCTCACTGTCTTGCCATTTGATCGTACAACCATCTCAAGAGGCCTCTGTAGACAGAAGACGCTGACCTCAAAATGGCGGTGAAAGTAAGTTATATGATTCAACTCGACAAGTTATCGGAGAATTTGACATACCCATGTGTTTCCTGGTTTTCCCACACCAGTACTCTGCGCAACAATCTTTCCAAGCAACTTGCTGCTTCACCAAATGGACTGTTGGTTATCCCATTGGTGGAAGACCAATGACGCTTTTCGCATTGACTTTTGTCAAGCGTCGTAAGAAGGTTGGCCGAGCTGGGTTTCGAACTCCGAACACTTGGATTGACAGCCCGTGTCGCAATGTACCGGGTTCGAAGGAGTTGTTGTGATATGGCTTAACTGTCAGTTGAGTCGTACCATAGTCGTACCATATACACTCAAAGTACACTCAAAGTACATTAAACAACGCAACATTTTCGTTTTCTCATTTTGTTTTCTCATATGTAAGCTGAAGTGTCATCTTGAAGAAATCATATTTACTATCAACTCGATTGTAAGAATCCCGTTTTGCCCGTGAAAGCAACTATGCAACTTGTATTGCTTGAGTTGGAAATGTTGAAGCGGACACTTCAATTTAATTATCAAGTGTCGGCAATTAGTCGTCTAGACAAACATTGACAATACATGGTTACATCCCACCATCAACAATACCCGGTCTATCTAAAAGTAACGAATCTAAGACCAACAACTGCGCGTAACCATGCCCAGTCTATCTATACGTAACGAATTTGAGATCATTAACTGCACGTAACCATGCCCAGACCACTTTGAGACCAACAATAGCGCATAACCATTCCCAGACCAACTATGCGTAACGAATTTAAGACCAACAACTGCGCATAACCATTCCCAGACCAACTATACGTAACGAATTTAAGACCAACAACTGCGCGAAAACCATGCCCAGATCATCTATACGCAACGCATTTGAGACCAACAACTGCGCGTAACCATGCCTATACAATCTATTTGTAACGAATTTGAGACCAACAATTGCACGTAACCATGCCCAGACCATCTATGCGTAACGACTTTGAGACCAACAACTGCGCGTAACCATGCCCATACAATATATTCGTAACGAATTTAAGACCAACAACTGCACTTAACCATGCCCATACAATCTATTCGTAACGAATTTGAGACCAACAACTGTGCATAACCATTTCCAGACCATCTATACGTAACGACAACTGTAAGTAACCATGCCCAGACCATCTATACGTAACGACAACTGTACGTAACCATGCCCAGACCATCTATACGTAACGACAACTGCACGTAACCATGCCCAGACCATATATACGTAACGACAACTCGCGTAACCATGCCCAGACCATCTATACCTAACGACAACTGTACGTAACCATGCCCAGACCATATATACGTAATGACAACTGTACGTAACCATGCCCAGACCATATATACGTAACGACAACTGCACGTAACCATGCCCAGACCATATATACGTAACGACAACTGTACGTAACCATGCCCAGACCATCTATACGTAATGACAACTGTACGTAACCATGACTAGACCATATATACGTAACGACAACTGCACGTAACCATGCCCAGACCATATATACGTAACGACAACTATGCATAACCATGCCCAGACCACATATACGTAACGACAACTGTACGTAGCCATGCCCAGACCATATATACGTAACGACAACTGAACGTAACCATGCCCAGACCATCTATACGTAACGACAACTGTACGTAACCATGCCCATACCATATATACGTAATGACAACTGTACGTAACCATGCCCAGACCATATATACGTAACTACAACTGTACGTAACCATGCCCAGACCATATATACGTAACGTCAAATGCACGTAACCATGCCCAGACCATATATACGTAACGACAACTGCACGTAACCATGCCCAGACCATATATACGTAACGACAAATGTACGTAACCATGCCCAGACCATATATACGTAATGAATTTAAGACCAACAACTGCGCGTAACCATGCCTAGACCATATATACGTAACGACAACTGTACGTAACCATGCCCAGACCATATATACGTAACGACAACTGTGCATAACCATGCCCAGACCATATATATACGTAACGACAACTGCACGTAACCATGCCCAGACCATATATACGTAATGAATTTAAGACCAACAACTGCGCGTAACCATGCCTAGACCATCTATACGTAACGACTTTGAGACCAGCAACTGCGCGTAACCTTGCCCAACCCATTTATACGTAACGAATTTGAGACCAGCAACTATGCATAACCATGCTCACATTGAGCAATCTCTCCTTTTTTTCCATACCGCCACTCCATTAAATATTTTCATTATGTGTGATATGGTTACTCTTTTAATATTACAGAATGCCATTTGCTCAGCGGTAACTGTACATAAGGAAGTGATTTTAAATATCATATGAATGATATTTTCAACAGGATCGACTCTTAGGTGAGATGGAGAAATTCTTTCAATGAAGCACTTTAAAAGTATGTTTTACTTAACAAGTGTTCATTGCTTTTACTCTATGCATACAAGGAAAACAAGCAAAGTCCCCTGGTAACCATGCTATTCAACACATCTGAATAAATCCAACAGTTTTTGTAAATGGTCACCTAAAGGACACTTGTGCCAAATTATTGAAAAGACGATTTTAAAAGTTTTCACTGTAAACAAACATAAAGAAAACAAGTCCCGCCGACTTGCGGCAACGTGTTTCAAAATATCTTAATATGACCAGTACTTTTTGACATGAAGATTTCACTATATAAACATATAAGACAAAAAGCTCAGCTCCCTGGAAGCTATGTTTTTAATGGAGGGAAAAAAAATTAAAAATATTAATAGAGTGTCCCCTAAGAAATATCTTTCAAATCGTGCGCGTATTTTTTCAGACTTTTTGAAGTTTGGCTATTTTTGCCCTTTTCTGTTTCCACAGCAATCAACGTTCAACAAGGAGTTAATTTCTTAGAACATTTTTGGAAGAGGACCCCAAAGATAATAACTACCAAATTAAGTCAAAATTCAACTACCGTTTAGTGGTAGATGTCATTTAAAGAACATGTTGACGACGACCGTCCGGACGTCTGGTCGACCGGACGACTAGACATCGGAAATCAGTCCACCACAATAGCTCACCATACGCATTCTGTGCTCCGGTGAGCTTAATTTACCAGTTTTGCAAAGAAACCTAAACTTGGCTGAACTTCGGCTATTCTCCTGCAAAGTCTTTTATTACACACAGAAAAGCATGGTAAACAATTTTTTTTACTGCAAAATCCGATTAATTCAGTACAATCTTCCTTGTTTTCACGTTTCTCTTTGTCTATGCAATCACCATATTTAATCTATCACCCTATTTTATTTAATGCAAAGAGTAATTTTAATTCCAGATCTGCTTGATAAAATACAACGGGGGATCATCGCAGTGAATCAGCAGAAGTAATTACAGTGAAATTGTCTGAGTTTTAATACATTAACCATTTTCCTGACATGAGATTTGTTAGTGTTGCCGGCAGACTTGTCATTTGTAGGAACCATCTTTCAACCACCAGTCACAATTGCTTTTAGACTGTAATCTGATATGTTAAGCTATGGTATGTTTTCTTGTGTGGTGCTTTAGGTCGCTTTTAACAATATTCAGTTATATGACGGCGTTTGTAGGGTTTAGTAAATTCCACGAATATCGTGTAATCACGAATATCAAGGTAAACACACAATCGGCGTTTTCTTTTTTTTTGCGCGCGCACAACTGAATGATGTATGATTCGAATAGGAAACCCCTTTATCCCGACTTTCTAACGCTGCTTATTTTGTTTTTAAATCAATATTATTGGAAAGTACGACACATCATAATTGTTATTCATAAGAAAAACCAATCCTACATGGCCTGACCACTCAACAACAAAAGTGTAATCTTTTATTAGAAAACCTCTTGTTTTCTTTTTATTTCAAATTTGAATATGTTGTATCTTAAATGCTTTTGACATCACAGACACTTGAAGTCACAGGATTCATAACGTGTCGTTTTCACGGATAAAGAATGCGTGGACAAAAATAGGAAATATGTCATTTTTTGCCTGTATATTTGTGGTGGTTCTAAATTTAAATATATGATATTTATAAATTTCTAAATTAATATTTTATTACAAAAACTAAGGACGCTATTATCAGGATTAAAAAATAACAATGAAATGTGTCATTATTTGAAAAATATGAATAAATTGTGTCAATAAGAAATTTAAACAAATGCATCCTGAAAATACGTCCACAGTTTGAAACAGTTACTTATTAACGTTTCCGATTGAATATAAATGTTTTATTGTCATATTTGATATTTATAAATTTATAAATTAATATTTTATTACAAAAACTGAGGATGCTATTATCAGGATTAAAAAATAACGATGAAATGTGTCATTATTTGAAAAATATGAATAAATTGTGTCAATAAGAAATTTAAACAAATGCATCCTGAAAATACGTCCACAGTTTGAAACAGTTACTTATTAACGTTTCCGATTGAATATAAATGTTTTATTGTCATATTCTTTTGTTATAGGATAATGATTTTCACATACAATCACACACTCTTGTTAAAATCTTATATTACAGGACCACCATACCAATGCTTTTTGTAATTACCCCGGCGAATGAGTGTCTCTCTTGATTTTAAATTTAAAAATGGCCAGCAACGGACCCGATTTTTGTAAGTACACCGATAGTGGGTTGTTCCTTCCTACAACTGCTACCTATTATACAAACACCAGCGCATGCCGCGCAGGCTAACCCTGGCAGACAAGTTTCACATCCGCTGGATTTCTGTTTCGGGAATCATTACTCTATACCTCTATTGTCCTGGGATAGAATGCGCAGGCTGATCTGGGTCGATATTTTACGCAAATGCCATTATGTTGGTTTTCTCTTGGAACGGCTTATATTGTGATGATGGAGTGTTATGTTTTATTTGTTTTAAGAAACACTTTTAAAAAACCCAGACATATCAAATGGAAGTGTTCGCATGTTGAACTAATGATTAATTTGGCATTTCTTCCGATATGATATTGGTGTAACTAAATTTTTTCACATTTTTGATATTTTCACGAAGCCGAACTGACGTAATAACAGTCATACTTTATAAACCATCATATTACATATTCGGTTGTCCAACATCTTGACTAGAAATACACGCAAGTTTAGTAAATAGATCACTCTAAACACCTCCCTGAAAATCATGTCGGCAAAAGTAATCGAAATCTCAATAATTGAAGATTTAATTATTAAATAAAGTTGAACACATTGCTGCAGAATGAAAAATTGTTCTTTAAGAGCAATTTCTTTTTTTGGCCACAACGTTTTCAAACATCGTCCGCTGCGGATAAGTCAGAAGTCCAGGGGCGTAGCTCCCTTTAGGCACTGTAGGCACGTCCCTACACATTTTTTCTCAAATTGCCCCAAAATGCAGCTGCGGCGATAGACATCTGCGTAATGTATCGCCAGGATCAGCCTGCGCTGTCCGCGCAGACTGATCCGGCCGACACATCCCGTCTTAGGGGGATAGATGTATAGAGTAGTTATTTCTGAAAATCCACAGGAGGCGAAAAGTGTCTATCCGGGTAGGCCTGTGTGGCATGCTTAGGTTGATACGGGTCGATACTTTACGCAGAGTCCACAATGTTGATTTTCTCACGAGACGGCCTACACATTGATTATTGCAAAGCTACGCCCCTGAAATCGTCTATAAGTGGGAAAGGGTTAAACAAACTATATGACGTGTTCCCGGTGTTGGGAGACACGAACTTTGATTCTAAAACGACATCATGATGTAGGGACGGACTGGCATAACGGTTCCCGGTGCTTGGAAACGATATCATGATGTAGGGACGGACTGGCATAACTGTTTCCGGTGCTAGGAGACACGAACGACATCATGATGTAGGGACGGACTGGCATAACGGTTTCCGGTGCTGGGAAATGACATCATGATGTAGGGACGGACTGGCATAACTGTTTCCGGTGCTGAGAAACGACATCATGATGTAGGGACGGACTGGCATAACGGTTTCCGGTGCTGGGAAACGACATCATGATGTAAGGACGGACTGGCATAACTGTTTCCACTTTCGACGACCGCCACGGTGGTATTGAGCGTCCGTCTTGAGTGCTGGAGGTCGTTGGTTCAATCCCCGGTCGGTTTATACCAAAGACTTTAAACATGGTTGTTATGGCTTTCCGTGCTTGTAGCTCAGGGTTGCGGGTGAACAGTACGACTGACTCGCTAGTATAAGGATAAACGAACCAGTAGTACTGGTATCTTACCCATGAAACGCCTTGATAAAACTGAACATTTTGTTGAAAACTTCGAATTAATTCAAGACAAATCCGTTTGCGATAATTAAGAAAGAAAATTACTATTCTCACTCGTGGCAAAGCCACTCGTGATGTAGGGACGGACTGGCATAACGGTGTCCGGTGCTGGGAAATGACATCATGATGTAGGGACGGACTGGCATAACTGTTTCCGGTGCTGAGAAACGACATCATGATGTAGGGACGGACTGGCATAACGGTTTCCGGTGCTGGGAAACGACATCATGATGTAAGGATGGACTGGCATAACTGTTTCCACTTTCGACGACCGCCACGGTGGTATTGAGCGTCCGTCTTGAGTGCTGGAGGTCGTTTGTTCAATCCCCGGTCGGTTTATACCAAAGACTTTAAACATGGTTGTTATGGCTTTCCGTGCTTGTAGCTCAGGGTTGCGGGTGAACAGTACGACTGACTCGCTAGTATAAGGATAAACGAACCAGTAGTACTGGTATCTTACCCATGAAACGCCTTGATAAAACTGAACATTTTGTTGAAAACTTCGAATTAATTCAAGACAAATCCGTTTGCGATAATTAAGAAAGAAAATTACTATTCTCACTCGTGGCAAAGCCACTCGTGAGAATATATTTTTTTTCTTCACTCGATGAAATAAAAATCGATCTTTCACTGAAACAAACAATATCCTCTATATAAATAATAGTATGATAATTGAATAACGTTGAGAACGCTCTGGCAAAAGGAGAAATTGCTCTTTTTTAGCTATTTCTCCTATTGTCACAGTATTTTTAAAAGTCGTCTGCTGCAGCTGCGTCAGAAAGCGTCTATATGTGGGAGATAGTTAATGCTGTCTATTCCATCATTTGTTGTGTACAAACAAGGACATTAATGGTACAGACTACTCAAACAGTATTCTGGAGAAGTAAAATACAATCTCTTATGAACGCAAAGTTGTCTCTGTAATCAGCTCAAAGATATACGGACAAATGAACGGTGCTATTTCAGCAGTAAAATACAAAATTTAATTATTTACGCATATAACTACATTATTTTGATGAAAGTAATTACAAATTACACTTGACCTATGGTGAAATGTACTGACTGACTTCGACTCTAGCTGTACCGTTTCATGAAATCTAATTTAAACCAGACCTAAACTTCGCTCGCTCGTATATATATATATATATATATATATATATATATATATATCTGATGATTGCCCCATAAAGGTCGGCTCAGATTGAACTTTACATCAGCCGTCGCTTAACTAATCGTTCGGTATAAACTAGGTAAGATAACCGATATAAATAACGTATTACAGTATTGTCGAGTTTTCCTATTGTATAACACCGGGAGTTGGTTGTATCGTTTGCTTTATATTGACAAAAACAAGTATTTTAGTGTATAAGGTCAATTCTAGACGACCTTTTATGAGGTGGCGCCAGATAAACTATTCGTTCAGTGAAGTGTTTACTCTGATTTTAATGAGATTGTGGTAACATGAATAGAATAGAATATAATAGAATTTTATTAACGTATACATATAAATGTATCTTGTTACATACAAAACATTTTTACATAATATTTAACATCATGTGATAAACAATACAAACTGACAAGTTCAAAGGAGAATGAACAGAAATTTCAAATTTCATAAATATAGCTTAATAATAACACAGTTTATGCTAATATTGGCATGAAAAAATAATTATTATTGAAAAATATAAAAAAAATTAATTGAATACATAGGTCTTAAATTGCACATATTTAAATTATGTCTGCATAAGTTCGTTTCTTTTATTATTAGCTGTAGATATATATTTAGGTTAATTAACACAAGTTTTTTATTGGACTGTAGTAATTCAATAAATTTGTACATATTTGGTGTTTTATAGTAGTAACATTTGATGTATAGTTTGCGTATTTCTCTATATGCTTTACACTTGAGGACGAAATGGAATTCGTCCTCGATATCGCGTGAATCACATAACTGACATAGACGGTCTTGTCTCTGTAATCTATTACTTCCATACCTGCCAGACTCTATACGTAGGTTATGTGCAGATATACGGAGCCTCGTTTTAGACCTCCGTGCCCCTTTACATATTAGTAAATTTAGATAATTTTCCAAACCAAAACTAGTCTTAACATGCGAGTAAAGAATGTTTAAAACATTATTATTTTCCATATTAGAAAACAATTGTTGTTTATAACAATCTATAATTCTTTGTTTGAATAGAGGTACAAATGTTTTAGCATCATAATTATCAGGAGATGTCCAAACGTAAGAGAAACTATATTCATCAAGAAGGGTTTTAACACTATAAGCCCAATTTTTAACACCATTAACAGTACATTGTAATAGTGCGTTTTGATATGTTTTTTTCAAAATAATAATATCTGTCTGCATCAGTTTAAACCAGTATTTAATAACGTGTATTTATCTACTGACAAACAGTGGGTATCTTCCAAGCTCGCCGTATATTGCGGCATTACTTGCGCTCTGTTTTACCCCAAGTATACTTTTACAAAATTTGAGGTGTACTCTTTCAAGATCTTTCGATTTTGAAAACCCCCAGACTGGGTAAGCATACTCCAAGATATAACCCACAAAAGAATAAAATAATTGAAGAGATATAACATGTAGTGTATACTAATATACTCGCCCTATCTCAATCCAAACTGACGTTAAAACAGACGTCGGTATTTCTTTAATTTGGTTCTTCTTTTCTGTTTGCTAGTATTTGAAGTTCCTCGTACAGGCTATTACATGTTCATGCTTTGCACATGAGAAAACATGTACGCATTACTACGGTGGCACAGAGGTGACATGTGTATGTCTTTATTTATCTCGTGCGCACGACATACTAAGTCGTGCGCACGAGATACTACGTCGTGCGCACGAGATAATTAAGTCGTGCGCACGAGTTACTAAGTCGTGCGCACGATATACTAAGTCATGAGCACGAGATACTATGTCGTGCGCACGAGATGAATAAAAACATACACATGTCACCTCTGTGCCACCGTACATTATTATGTACAGATACCCAGCGTACAAAAGTCTGAATTATCTAAAATGTTTCTGTATTTGATTCAGTCCACGTTATTTTTGAACAACCCTCGATTTTAAGGGTAAAAGTTTCAGTGTTTCACTTTCTGTAACAGGACACCAAAACTCATTCTAGGTTGTTTTATTTTAATGGGAGGATCTGCGCTCTCCCTAGTTTTCAAGAAAAACAATGTCCGCTAATTACATGAAACTATCGATTTTCTTTCATCCAGCCGAAAATAAGTGAGTTAAGACGAATTATCATCCACGAGTCCGCAATTAGAAATGAAGCGACACGTGTCTTAAACTTCATTTACTGCGCTTGTTTTTGGCGCGAAAAGAAGGTTTATTATCTCCAAATTTCCTATAGAAAACAGACAAATTCAAATTAATTTTGAAAGGTCTATCTAATGATAAGAAATTCCCCTTTTTCCCTTTTTCCACGCTAAGACGCTTCTGCACCAGACGAATTTTGAAAAATCTTTTGAAAATGTAGAAATTTAGCAGTTTCTCCATTTTACACAATGTTTTTAACTCTTTCAACAATTATACAATCATTAATGGAGAGTTTTAATGTTTTAATCTGGATGTTTTCAAAGTCTTTGTTATATGAGGGAAAGGGTTAACAGGTTTTTCTTGTTCCTAAATCAATTATCTACCAGAAACAGATGAAATTTAGTACATTTTTAGCCAGTTGTTGGCTTTTCAAACAATATGGAGCCGAGCCCCGGTAGCTCAGTCGGTAGCGACGGGGCTGTCACTCCAAGGGTTGTGAGTTGGAATCCCGGCTCGGCCAACTTTCTTTCCAATGATTGACAAAAGTCAATGCGACATGCGTCTTCCACCAATGGGCTAAGTCTATGTGGAAAAGTAGCCAGTTGCTTGGGAAGATTGTTGTGTGGAGTACTGGTGTGAGAAAACCAGGAAATGCATGAGTAGGTGAACTGGCCGCCGTGATATAACTGAGAAATTGTTAAAAACGGCGTTAAACCCCAATCAATCAAATTCAAACAATATGGGAAAAGGTGAAATTGCTTTAAACGAGCAAGTTTTCCCCTTCCCCTTAATGTTTAAATTAAGAAATCCCGTTGAAACTCAATACGCTTGCTTGTTATGTTTTCCTACTAGCAGGTTTTGGACGTCGACGTAGCACGTGTTACTTGAAAAACAATCCAAAGAAAACTCGTGCTAAATATTCGATTAAACACAATCAATGTCAATATTAGCATTGCTGTGTGAAATAAATGAAAAGTAATCATATAGGAAGTGCGTTTCTTCTGTTGTTGAGTATAGATTAAAGAAATAAAGTTGCTTTGGAATGACTATATATTTTAGAATATTCACAAATAGATCTGTGAGTTGAGCATTTATGTCTAAAAAAGAGCATCCATCCAGGTTGTTACTTTCTGACTTAACGACATACACAACTTGCTGAGAGTACGCGTTGAATAGCGTAGATCATACTGGTGGTCACTTTTCCTTTATACCGATAAGGCGTTTTCACGGTGAACGAGAAATATCCTTGATTCTATGTGTGTTCAATGGTAGAAAAGCAATAAATATACGAAATGTATGCACGTTGCATGTTTTAATACTTTCAGCGCCAATGGCAATATTAAGTTCTTTGCAAGCAATACAGATTCAGGTGAGAGAGTTCGCAACGAGCTGTCTTACATTAAATCAGCATTGTTTACCTTTGGTTATCGAACTATTCCAAAGCTCGTATTACATTAGTAATAGAGATGCCCATTTTGAACATGGAAAAGTCTACTTTAAATAATTCAGCGCTGAAATAGTTAACGGTAAAGATGAACAAATATCTTACGTCTAGGTTCTTCACCTGCGGACGATCGGATACGGAATTTGGCATTAAACATTAAGGACCAACACAGCAGAAATTATTCGACTACATATTGAAATTGAGTGTGGCTCTTATTCGGCGATAGCTGTTTAACCTCAGTTTTGACCTAGATGTTAAACAAATGATCTAGATTGTAGACCAATCAAATGTTGTATTTAATGAATAATGTCAACAAAATAAAGGAAATGAAACGTTTTGATTGGTTCATAGTTAAGTTGGCGATCCTACGAGATGAAGTTTTAAAATAAAATGTTCTGCATGCTAACTTTTAATTGTTTTCTTTAAGAAATAAATTTTAGTGAACAAAATCAGTGAAAACTTATGAAATATAATATTAAAGAGCAAAATATTAATTATTTTTGAAACATGATAAGTTTTCAGTTATTTATCGTCAATTGAAACTTATACACCTCTTGGGAGCCTCGCGTAATCTCCATTCATGTGGCGTATTCTCGGCCTTGATAATCTATTTATAGAAACTGAAGCTTGATGGTGATGGCCGATTAGCCTTTGGTAAACACTTAGAACCTTTCTGATATTCAAGTCAAATGATATGCGCATGTTCCATTTCTTAGTGTTTTCTCGTATTGATCGTCTTTTTTTAAAGAGATTTCTTGTTTCTAATTGAGTTTAGTACAATACGACATATGTTAGCATTTAAAAATACCTTTTATTGACTAAGGATGACTTTTGCAAATATAATTTGTTTATTGACGCCGCGTGGAAGCGCGGCGTCAGTATGATATAGGTTTTAATTTTATACCATGGGGTGACGTAATCGAAAAGGAAGAAACCAACATTATTATTGTTAAGAAAAACTCTGTTATATGTTTAAAAAACCAAACACCTTTATAACTAAATAAATTCTATAAAATGATTTAAGAAACAGCAAGATACAAAATACGTATGTCTTCTACAGTTATTACAACATTTTAGACACATTTAATGGGTATTTAATAACTTTCCTCCAACTTCATAGGCTACGCCTTTTTTAATAGTTTGGTTTATGACCCGATTCATCAAAGCTCAGAAAAAAGTTTCTGCCGATGTTTTTGCCTATTTACAATATTGAGATTTTTACATAAATGGGAATCTTTAAAAAATCAATGATGATTCATTTTAATTAACTACATATTACAGTATACTTCTAGAAACTGTAAAAGCAACGTTAACCCAACTATGCAATAGGCAGGGCCGTAACGTGACCCATTCTATTATTTGTAAATGCAGCATGTCATCGCTTGGCGATTTTGATCATTCTTATTTAATAGACGACAATGTGTCATCGGTAGAGTAATTAAGTTGTCTCTGCTTCCTTCAGTTATGAATACTTCGCTGTTTTCACGATTTCATCCAATTTCTAAAATTCATTTGATTCGTACTCGTTTTTTCATGTTTCGTTCGAGATGAACGATTCGTACCATCTGGTTTTCACTCTTAGTTCTTGTGGAACTGACTTGACCAATTTTCAGTTTTTCAGTTTTCTACTGGCATGTTCAAAACGATTAAAGTGACATTACAAACAAACAAAACACATTTAATAATTCTTGCTATATGTTGACTATACATGTGAACTTTCATAATGCTCAATCTTGATCATAAATATCTTTTTGATTTTTTTAAAATTACTCCGTCATTTTTGTTTATATACTCCCGTTTTTGCTATCATACTTCTGCTAAACTGGAAGGAGAATAGAACTTCCCCTCTCCTTCCAAAGCTGGTGTCACACTTAACTTATAACTAGAGGCAATAAACCTTAATATATGTTAATATTTAAGTACCTATGTTTTTTTTTATCTAATTTATCTAGTTTAAAACAGTTTACAGTTTATTGATAAAACACTTGAGAAACTTCAGCTTGTATGACACATTATAGTTGCAGTGAATGTTAAGCAAACTGTTAACCAAATGATTTCAGGACTAAACTTGTCATTTCACGACTAAACTTCACATGCTGAATATCACATAGATCGTAGCATACACAACGTTAAATCCCTACGTCATATTGACCCTTTCCGCTCTTGGTAACCTTTTTATATATGCTATGGTAGCCAGGTGAGCAATATAGGCACATCTTGGCATTCTTGTTAAAAAATAAAGGGACATTTGTTCGAAATATTTACATCCTGTCTTTTTGCACGGGTTATACAAATGTACTGAACTGCATCTGCTTTATTTAAGTCATGCTTCAAAATCATGCGCGGCGTCTTTGATGCTTCGCATCAAAATTCTTCTTGTTGTTAATTGATACACGATAACATCTAAAGATCTCCGTCTAATTTACTTCAATTCGGTACAGCTATTTCATTTGAGAAATTAGAACAACAATTTCATTTTCTAAAACAGCCATGACGGACCTTACTGATTAATTTGGTGATCTGAGAATTCTTCATGAATGAGTCACGTCTGATGATTTAGAGTCATGTCGCATTTTCGAAACAGTGATTGATTGGTTGGGGTTTAACGCCGTTTTCAACAATTGTTCAGTCATATCACGGCGGCGAGTTCACCTACTCATGTGTTTCTCACTCCAGTACTCCACACAACATTCTTTCCAAGAAACTGGCTGCTTTTCCACATAGACCGTTAGCCCATTGGTGGAAGACAAATGACGCTTGTCTCAGTGACTTTTGTCAAATGTCGGAATGAGAATGTTGGCCGAGCTGGGGTTCGAGCTCACAACTCCTGAATTGACATCGATACAGTGAAGCCTCGGGTGAGTTTGTCCATACATACAGACTCCCCGGAACCTCTATTGTACGCCTATATGTTATATAGACATAGATGCTTCTTTTGGCAAGGAAAGCGAGAAGGGAAGCCCCAGTAATTTTAAAACAATGATACTTCAATGTGTGCTGAACAGGAGAGTCAACGACACTCAAGAATTGTCCGACGCACATCAATTAGTAATTCAGTACAATAGTTGACCCGTTCCATGAGAAAACCAACATTATGGACTCTGCGTTATGTACCAACCCAGATCAGCCAGCACAGTCAGCACATGCTAATCCGGGCCGACACATTCCGTTTCAGGGGGATAGTGGTGTAGAGTAATCATTCCCGAAACAGAAAATCAACAGGAGGCGAAAAGTGTCTGTCCGGGTTAGCCTGCGCGGCATGCTTAGGCTGATCCGGGTCGATACTTTACGCAGAGTCTACAATGTTGGTTTTCTCGTATTTCGGCTCAATTCCCTTTCGCGGAAGTGTTATGACTACAAAAATAAGCTATGTATAGCTTTCGATCGTTTATAAGATAAGCGTTTATAACATAGTAATATTAATATTTCCTTACCTGATAAGATCCATGAATGTATCCACGGGGTTCACCTTGGCTGTTTTCCCGTATCTTGGTATACCGGTCTTGTCGGAGTTGGCACCCGGCCTCATGATGTACGTCATGATGATACCCAGGACCACAGCGCTCACTGTCGTCGTAGCGAAATACGCTATGGTACGTAGGCCCATTTTACCGCATGTTCCGGCGTCCAGTCCCGCGATTCCGGCGATCAGACTGGACACGACCAGCGGTAGAATTAACATCTGCAACATTCTCATTAGGATCTCTCCGGGAAACTGGAGGTACATGACCTGACGTTTGGACATACCTTCAGGACCAGCAGCGCTTCGAGCCCCGAACCCAACACAACACCCCAAAATTACAGAACCCAATAATAGGATAAGTAGGAGGTTTTCTTTCATATTCGTCCCGAGGTTCCCCCAGTCTATTTTTCTAAACCTCATCCACCAGCCTCGCGGACCCCGAGGGTAAGATTCCACGGACATGTCCACGACCACGTGTGCATTCAGTTTTTCCTGTTCTTCCGACTGTACTTCCATTGTCTCTCTGTTTTGTTGGGTTATTCTCCGTTATCAGTTGTAGTATCACTAATTTTCATTTACGTTATAAACAAAAGTGTGGCACCGGTCTATGTGTATTAAGTTGAAACAAATTAGAGAAGCCGTGCACGCACTCATTTATAGTTCTTTACACTAATTTAAATACACACAAAAACGTTTGCTTCGTTTGAAATAAATACGAACATTATTATGTTCTAAAACTGTTATTAACACATGATTACCGATACAATTCTGAAACAAAATGTTGCCATGTATTTAATATATTTAATGAGAATTGTCGTATTGAATTATTTAAACGCATGCCATTTTGTTTTAAAATATGATGATTATTAACTTCAATACTAATACAAATTCATGCACACCGCGTTGTCGTGATATATCACCACAGCACAAACTCACGCATTGAGATTGTATTATAGTATCCAATCCTTTAACTTGTCGTTTCTGGACTCTGCAGGACGTTTTCGCGGTTCCCAGCTCCTTTAAAGGTCGCGATCAATGTACGTTCCTCTTAGATTGTTTAACACTCGGGAACCAATTGATCGTGATAATCGGAGATTATTTGTCCAAGTACAAGCGTGATCGAGATATGAGCCGTCCCAGGAGAAAACCAACATTACGGCCTCTGCGTAAAGTATCGACCCGGATCAGCCTAAGCATACCGTGCAGGCTAACCCGGACATACACTTATCGCCTCCTGTGGATTTTCTGTTTCAGGAATCACTACTCTATCTTTTCCCCTTAAGACGGAATGTGTCGGCCGGATCAGTCTGCGCGGACAGCGCAGGCTGATCTGGTCGATACATTACGCAGATATATTGATATGAGCCGTCCCAGGAGAAAACCAACATTACGGCCTCTGCGTAAAGTATCGACACGGATCAGGCTAATCCGGACATACACCTTTTTGCCCCATGTGGATTTTCTGATTCAGGAATCACTACTCTATCTATCCCCCCCTTAGACGGAATGTGTCGGCCGGATCAGTCTGCGCGGACAGCGCAGGCTGATCTGGTCGATACATTACGCAGATATATTAATATGAGCCGTCCCGCGAGAAAACCAACATTGAGACTCTGCGTAAAGTATCGACCCGGATCAGCCTAAGCATGCCGCACAGGCTAACCCGGACAGACACTTTTCGCCTCCTGTGGATTTTTTGTTATAGGAGTCATTAATCTATACCTCTATTTCCCCCGAGACGCAATGTTTCGGCCCGGATTAGCCTGCGCAGATTGCGCAGACTGATCTGGATCGATACAGTACACAGAAACCATAATGTTGGTTGGCTCATATTACTACTACCCGGCGCGTCAAGCAATGGAGTGTACATTGGTTGTGAGAGTATTGAGGACTCAGATGCACATGTTCACGAATATGTTTTCAGCAGAGTCTTCACGCTTTCACTGACGAATTTCACAAAGTCGACACTTTTCCGTGTTGCAACAATTGGATTCCTGCGTTTATCGTCTAATAGGAATGTTGTTAAAATGTATTGTCTAAGTGGCAAACAATGCAGATTCATGAGAGACAGCTCGCCATGAGCTGTCTCTCCAGAATCTGCCGCATGATTGTTTGCAAAAGCCTTTAATTGCCTTTGGCAACGGAGGTCTTACGTGTGTCTACAAGGTGCTTGATGAAACTTACGACAATTAATAACAGTATACGTTCATTGATTTAACCCTTTCCCTCATATAGACGCTTTCTGACGCCTCTGCAGCAGACGGCTTTTTGAAAAAACATAGTAACAAAAGAAGAAATTGCACAAAACGTGCAATTTCTCCTTTTGTGTACTATGTTTTCCACTTTTAGTCATAGGTTATCCATTCAATTATAGAGATTTTCCATTATTTGACAAAATATGTTCAAAGTCGTCTGCTGCATAATTGTCGTATGAGGGAAAGGGTTAAAGCAATAATATAGTTTTATATCATGTCTCAATGTCAGTAAGGAAATTTCTTTTTTATAGAGGGTAACCCAAATAAATAAAGGCTCAACAATAACACATAATTGTTCGATGCACCGTTCATGTGCGGTCAACAGGAAAACCAACTCCATGGTATGCACGTGCGATAAGTGTTGTTCAAAATCACACAGTCTCCATCTGAATCTACACTGTTTGTAAGAAAACATATGTGCATTCAATTGACCTCTGACATGCAGCGCACATTGAGTCGGGTCTGGCGTACAGTAAACAGTGGTGCATTTATATCACATATGGGTCAACCCACATTGCGGATTCTGCGTAAAGTATCGACCCGGATCAGCCGAAGCATGCCACGCAGGCTAACCCGGAGAGACTCTTTTCGTCTCCTGTGGACTTTTAGTTTCAGTAAACATTACTCTATACCGCTATCACCCTGAGACGGAATGTGTCGTCACGGATTAGCATGCGCATACTGCGCAGGCTGATCTGGATCGATATATTACGCAGAGTCCATACTGTTGGTTTACACGTGAAACGGATCATATTACGGGTGTGCATGTCGATCATTTACATACACAAAACTCTGCAACATACGACCTTGAACAAATATAGGCAAACATTTAGAAATGCTTTAAACATGTTAATAAACTAATTGTATACATGTAGATATTTAAACAGTGTGACAAATGGAGAAACTGCTGACTAGGAGAAATTTCTCTTTTCGCCACAAACTTTTCAAATTCGTCTGCCGCAAATGTGCCAGAAAGCGTCTGTGCCATATGCATGGATTCACTAGAGAACCAATATGGCCGGCCATATTTATGTAGCTTTTCAGTTATCAAAAAGTACATTATTTGTTTTTCACTATGTTTAAGCGGGAAGCGATGATTATGATGATGTTGTGCGCATGAGCAAGTTCACCTGAGACTTCACTGTTCGAACGTGTAATAAGACTCCGTTTCGCCTGACGCCCTTGATATATTAGCCGCGTCTAGCGATTTGGGGTCTTAGTACATCTGCGTACAGTGAAGATTCGTGCGGGCCTGTGCATTCGTAGTCTCACTAGAATCTTCACCTTCCAATTATATGGTATACATATAAGCCGTCTCGCGAGGAAACCAACGTTATGGCCTCTGCGGAATGTATCGACCCAGATCAGCTTGCGCAGTCCGCTCAGGCTGATCCGAGCCGACACATTCCGCCTCAGGGGATAGAGGTATATAGAGTAATGATTCCTGCAACAGAAAATTAACAGGATGCGAAAAGTGTCTACCCTGGTAAGCCTGCGCTGCATGCTTAGGCTGATCCGAGTCCACAATTGTGGTTTTCTCGCGGTTTTCTCGCGGGACGGCTCATATCTAAATGCACATAAAGAACTGGAAATGTAGCCCTACAAGTATTATGCCAATATAGATTTAAATTCTTTTAAAGATGAATGGCATTAAAACCCCTACAGTGTTAGACGCGGCTTATATAGTTCGATGTATGCTGTTATCCCCTTCCCTCATACGGACAATTTCTTACGCCTCTGCAGCAGACGACATTTGAAAACATTGAGACAAAAAGGAGCAATTTTCACTTATGCCTCAATGTTTTCAACAATTTAATAACATAACTTTCATTTTTTGCAGATTTGTTGTCAATTTGTTTTCAAAGTCGTCTACTGCAGATTTGTTGTATGTGGGAAAGGGCTAAAAATACACCAAAAATATTTCGGAAAAGGCACAAGAATGTTAATCAGTCTCTAAAACAACATTTTTTATAAATATGCGTCAAAGAATGTCATGGTTTTTCAAAATATCAAAATTAAAAAGAATACTCAATCGTGTTTATTTTTGTCATCAAAGCGAAGGTGTCAGTGAAAGAGTCCAATCTCCAGAGGAACAATTGAAGCGTCTTTCTTCTTTATGCGTCTCCGGATAATTTTGTAGGGGGAACACGGTGATATCAATTTTCCTTTATGTTGCGTTAAAAAGAAATCAATACATCTTCCATTTTTTAGACTGTGGAATTCATTTAATTAAACCCACAAAATACATTCAAATTTCAATTCAAACGAATTTTTATTTTCTTAGAGATGCAAGACGAAAATTATGTCTCTCTGTTAGGTAATACAAATTATCTAGCTTTCAGATTCTTTCACAAACGCAATAGAAAATGGAAAAATGGACCAAATTCATCTTCAGATTTATTTGTAAATTTTGTATTTTTAAATTGTATTGGCAATTATATAATTAGATGCGTATTGTTTAATATCTTCTCATATATGTATCATCATAGATACGAATACATCTGATACTTTTTGAATAACTATTGTTGTCATATTGGTACATATAAAAGAGAATGCGCTTAATCACATCTATCCAATTTAAGAAGAAAGAAATGTGAAGCACAACAACATGTATTGCATGCATTAAACTCCAACCTCATCTTATCATTTATATAATTCATTTAATATCTACTCTCACAAAACAATTCAGGCTTATTACATTTCAACGAGTTTACCAATGATCTACTGTAGTAAACAAATCACAGTATTGTCTTTCCTCGAATTGTACTCTCCTGTTGAACCTGTTCCTTTTGTCTCCATTCCAAAATCGATGTGAACTTAAAAACTCAAGCGATGAATAACGACTAGATTTGTATTTAAGCTGAGGAGCGTGTGACTGAAGCTATTCATATTTCATGCCTTTGACCTAATTAATTTTTGGAAAACAATCTAGCAGCATTTCTGATTGCTTATACGAGAAAACAGAACTGCTGCTGCGCTTTCTATGTGATACTATTGTATCACTGACTTTGTTTGAAAATGGGATTTTCTTTATAACTTGTGTGTTAGTTGATGAAATTCATCCAATATTGCTTATGTTCTAAATTGATCCGCATTTCAATTACATTCTTCAGTTATCTTAAAGGAATTAAATTTTAAAAGCAAACAAACTAACGTGCACTCATTTTTACAATTATATATGAACCGTACCACGAGAAAACCAACTCTGCGTAATGTATTGACCCAGACCAGCCTGCTTAGGCTGATGATGGTCGATACTTTACGCAGAGACCACAATGTTGGTTTTCTCGTGGAACGGCTCATATTTTCTCCTCAGTTCTCCACACTTGAATTTCAAGGGGTTCAAAGACAGCTTATATCTGATTTTATTTTAACATTGCTTTGGGACACTTTCAACCATACGGGACCTGGAACGCTATTAACAAATGTATATTCTATCATATATAGAAAAGGGATGTAACTTTCTCGTCAGCCGGATTTGACCCATGTTTGTATTTTGGTCCATACAAAATACATCATAAGCAATGACAGTTCTGACAACAAGGGGCTAACTGAAGATTACATTTGAACATGTAATTACCGATCAAGAAATTCTAACAAGAACACTGTACAATTGCACTTTGCTATGTCCATATATTAAATGATATTGAAATGGAACGCAAAATACTGTACGGGGGTCTACCGATAAACAGTATTGGCTTTAGTGACGTGTGGCTTTTCTCTGATTCGGTTAATATTAAATCATTTATACCTGTATTAAATATACGGCTTAAGTATAATTACATTAGTGCAAAGAGAGCCGGTATGAGCTTGTGTTCATCTCTTAGCTTATTTAAACAGGTTAAAACTATATTTGAAATGTCTTTTTACTTGTTAAGAATTGTAAACGTAAAGCATAGAAATACTTTGTCAAAACTACGCTTATCGTCACATCATTTATATATAGAGACTGGGAGACTGGGAGACACAGAGGCATTCCGAGATGTGATCGAATTTGTAAAATGTGTACAAATGAAGACATTGAAGACGAGTACCATTTCGTTTTAATATGTGACTATACGAGACCAAGCATGTATACATTGATTGGGCTTATCCAATGTGAGAATGTTAAAACTTTAAATAACTTAGCAAAATATGTGATATGTGCCCAGAAACTAAGAACATAAAAAATCTTAAATCACCACTCTCGTATTATCTATAATACTGACGTTATAGTTAGTTGTGTTTGAGTGTGTGTTCGTAAGTGCGTGTGTGCGTGTGTGCGTGAGTGCGTTCGAGTGTATATGATATTTCTGCATTATTTTCCATTTTTGTTATTAATCACAACTCTGTATTTGCATGCTCACACATGATAATTATATTTGTATGACGATAACTATGTTATGCTAAAGTCAAATAAACTATTCTGTATTCTATATTCTGATATTACTTAAATTTGACACAAACTACTTCCCTTTATTATCTGATCATCTTCTATCCTGGTAGTTACTGTTTAGCACACCTACTGGTTAACAATGGACTTTATTCGTTTTTGTTTATGCAATTAACAAATAAACATGTCATATCAAGATCAAACGAAGGTCTCTGCCTTACAATGAGAAATAAATTGAGAGTCCAATTCTAATATCAAAGCAGAAATAAATGCCCGTGTATTCTACATTTTCTACGGAGTGATGTAGCTAAAACATCATACGAACAAACTTATCATTTTCTAATGGGGTTTCACAAAGCATAGTTGAACAATGAAATGCAATGCTTTTGATTTTTTAAATCGCAACATTTTGAAGGAGTTAGTTGCAAAGGTGCCGAAGGACGAATTCACAACTGATATGATGAATGTATGATAGAGAATAGATGATTTTATTAATTGACTGTTGGGTTGAGTAATAGTGGGTAGGTAAGTCAAAGTAGGCCGCTTGACCGCCCCGAACTCACACCACTACAATAACCAGTTGTATTTTGTTCATTAGTCGCCGGGCAGAAGCCCGCGACTTCTTTTTTTAATAGCTTTTCGGAAATCACATGGGAGGAGGAGTTATAATTAGAAAAATTTACATGTCTTGAACATATTACAATTGTGTTTGTTTAAAAACACTAAGTTATGATATATCTAAGTATTTGCAGTTTCTTTATTTTGACTCGCATTTCTTTTTTTCGGTTTTATTTACGATGACAAAACCGTCCCTATGAGACTTGCAGCAGACTGTTGTTATGTGGCAATATCGAGATAAAAATCACGTCGAATTCTCCTTTAAAATAGCAATTTTAACTTACCGAATGTTATTTTCATGTTCAAAGAGATGTCTTGATTTGTGAAGAATGCATTTAAAATGTTTATTTGGTTCGAAACAAATGAAGAAAAGAACAAACCGAGATAAAACTGAACGAACATTCTCTGCCTATAAAGAGAGTTTCAAGAACAACACCTCTGCGAAGAAAAATGTGGGTCACGAATCGGGTCTTTCGTATAAAATTATTTCGTCCTTGACAATTTTAAATGTGTCATTAAATTCCCTAAAGGCATATTGCTTCCGATCTGCATATTGTTATGCATCATTGACTCAAGGGCGCTCATCATAATATCATTTTAAAACATGAGTAGTTTGTTATTTTCATTATAAAAAAGGAAGGAAAGAATTACAATAAATTAAAATGTTGTAGGGCTCAGTTTATGTTCGAAATTAAGATTAAATTTAAATTATACAACAATTCCAATGAGATTTAACTGTTTAGCTGATATTATATTAAGGTGGTCTAATTTATAAATATTGGACTACATTTCAACATTTGTTAAAGTATGATATAATTAGGATGCCAAGCTAATATCATTTTGAGAAAAAGATAAAACTCATGACTTCAGCGATTTAACCATTATATCATTGTTTTAAAAGTAGATTGCTGCAAAGGTGTCCAATGTTGACTTTAATAGGGGAAAGGTAAAATTACGTGCTATTGCATGCAAATCCTAAATTATCTGTTTTGTGGTTTTATTGATAAATAATAAAATTCAAATATTCTGACAAACATCTTGAAAAGTGTATGTGGAATTCACAAATCTTATAATTATTCCTTGATGAAAGCACTGTATACATACTAAGACTAATGATTGGCAAGATTGTTTATGATCAATAATTAGTTGGCTGTGTGTATGGTCAACCTTCTTTGGAAAGGAGATTGATCATCAACAATGAAAGGCTTCAATTATCATTCACTTCGTTGACAAAACAATGCAAGTTATGATACATTTTCACTTGACCCCACACCTGATGTTCCAATATGCCCCTCAGTAGATAACAGTTTATTCAACTACTATACTGTTAGTGTTATGCATAACTGCAGTATGGTTTTCCGGCGACATTGATGCGTTGCATCAACTTTCTCTTGTGTATATATATATATACACACGTACACTGAAATTCACGTGTATTTTGGTTACTGTAATGATACATTACCCAATTGATTTGTTGATTGACTAGTGGTGCAGGCATGTCGTAAAGGTATTTTTTATCCCAAACCCGCTCATTTTAATGTATAAATTAATTACATATCATTAATTTCGGTTTTTCAACGGATCAAATTGTAATGCCTAAAATGGTAGGTTTTAACTCATTTCCAGAAGAACGCACGTACATAATTAATGTTTATACTGCGAAGATGTCTATTGTAAAATCCAAGCACCGCCTACTCAACCAGATGCTGAAAATCGTTTTGCAAGACGGTTTACGGCAGTTCAGATCTATATAGACAAAGGGAGACACATTCGTATAGACTTTAGCTCTAACGAATTTTATATATAATAATATATCTATAGGTGCTACCTATTTACGAAAAAACGCAAGATAATTATAAACAAAAATTAAAGAACATACTTTGGTCATACAAAAAGGATTTATAAGTAATTGACTAGACAATAATAATGTTAATGTCATGTTTCTTGCATTATCAAAACACATTTGGAATTCGTATTGCTGTCGTCTATTATTACGAACAGAAAATAATAAAGTAAAAACTTTCAGAAAATCAAGGAATACATTTATAATGAACGAGGTTAAAACATGAGGGCCAAGATAATCCTTAATCGATCACCTGCATTATGGTAAAGAAGCAAATAGATCAGCCCTTTTCTGATGCCATCTGGCGACTACCTTTTTCAACCAGTCAATATGACTGGAACAAATTATGTAAGGGGTCACATTTCTGCTAAACCCTTTCCCTATTAGAGACAGTTTCTGAGGCCTATGCAACAGACGATTTAGGAAAAGATTGTCACCAAAAGAACAATTGCTCCTTATCAGAAAGTTATCCTTTTGCCACAATGTTTGATAAATAATTATACTTTGAATGAGTGTGGCAATAGCTGATGTATAGGAATTTGGGGTCTTTCATGTTGATACCACTTTTTTACGCCAAGATGAAGTGTAACGGAAATGACGTCACGTCCTTCTTTGGCTACGATACAGTCAACATTTAGGTTCGGGCGTAGAAGGCTAATGCTGTTGGTTTTTTTACGAACGGGAAAACATATTTCTTACAGATTTCCATTTAGTTTAACTTTTCGTACAAATGTTTATTCCCACATAACACAGCATTTTAATGATCTTAAATATCTATTTTAAAAAAAATGATTAAAAAGACGACAATAATTTTCAATCCGTGTTTTTCCGCTCATTTTATACATACCCAAAATACCGATTTTAAAAAAAATGATTAAAAAGACGACAATAATTTTCAATCCGTGTTTTTCTGCTCATTTTATACATACCCAAAATACCGATTTAAAAAAAAAATGATTAAAAAGACGACAATAATTTTCAATCTGTGTTTTACGTCTGCCTTTTTTATACATATCCAAAATGGCGGCCCCATGGATTTTTCCAGTTTCATTTCAGAAAGCTTCATGGGTTATTGAAAAAAAAAAAAAAAAAAAATCTCACACCTGTTAACTATAAGCGAAAAAACCCCATTCATGTTTTTTTTTCGTATTAAGCATGCAAAGTTATTATATCAACCAATATTTACTTTTCATTTTAATGTTTTAATTCCTTTTGGTATATTTTTAATCACTGGAACTTGACTATCTGCAAGAAAAATGTTTGAGTCGGAATGGAATATCTGCTTCGACTCGATATACAGACATGTACAATGTGTTTTGAATTCAATTGTTGACAGCGCATAAATACATTTTTCATTTTCAATTCTGTATTTCATATATTTTAAGAGCACATGTTTTTGTAGTTCTTCCTATTGCGTTAGAAATGTCAAATTAATTCATTTTTTCGGTTGATATCCAACCAAGTTAACACGTTTTTTTTTTATTTTAGTGACGGTTTATTTGGCGGTTTAATACTGTAGACATGTATACTCTGGAACCAGCAAATTCATTTTTGGCCTGGAACTTTAGCCCCTGGTCATAGTAGTATTACCATTTTTTCGGAGCTGGCAGCCTTCAAATTGCTGTTATTACCAAACAACGCATTTTAGGGTTAGACTGCGTGAGAAAAATAGTTCGTCATGGATTCAGGAAAACTGCATTTAAAAGGTTAACATCTCCCCCCCCCCCCCCCCCCCCCCCCCCCCCCCCCCCCCAAAAAAAATATCATTATAATGTTGTTGGAACATCAGTGCAAAACTTAAGGCGTGAGTACTCCAATATAAGTTTAACAAATGCTTAAGAAAATTAATGCGCCGAGAGGTCAAATATGGAAGCTTATTAACATTATTAACATTCAGGGAGTGGAACGGAAAGACAAATACAGTGGCGGATCAACCGGGGGCATGTTGGGCCCGTGCGACGCAAACATTAATGGTAAACAAAGAAGTCGCGTGTCAAATGCAGTGGCGGATTTAGCGGGGCCCCATAGGGCCCGTTCACGATCCTCCACGACACCCCGACCGGGCCGGGTATCATACATATCGGGCGACCGCCGGGCCAAATTCGCCGCTCAGAGCCCGACCGGAAATCGGGCAGACATTGACCTGGGACAGGCCGGCATCTGGCCGACCATCCACTGTGGCTCGCAGGTTATAAAAGCCGGCCCATCGCATCATTCATCAGATGATCCAGTCGCGCTCTTCACAGAAGGTAACAAGTTAACACACAGTTTATCACAAAAGTCTCAGAGTAACAGTACTACAAGATGCACTAGGAAAGAAGGGAGGATTGAAGGAGAAGGAGAAGGCAGTACCCACAAGAGAGGGAGAGTGGCAGTGAAGTGAATGAGAACATGCCTCTCCTATTCAGCACCCATTGTACCAATAAATAAGTTGTAGCGGTAGCATGCAAACGCAAACATCTCCTTCAACCTGGCGACCAGATCGCGCTGTGCAGGTTCCCGCAAGCGCTTTGAAGGTATCAACGGCATTCTCGTTAGAATATTTGTCTTAATGATATCTAAGTCAAATTCGGATAGGGGTCATCTAGAATCTAGGTCACTAGGCCAAATTGAAGGGAAATCTTGTTAACATTCTGGAGGCTGCATTTTTAACTTGAGCATGTTGAAACTGTATCAGAATGTTTGTCTGGGTGATATGTAGGCCAAGTTTGAATATTGGTCATGTCTGTTACAAAACTAGGTTACTAATAAATTGACGGAAAATCTTGTCAACACTGTAGAAGCCATATTTTTTAAAATTTGGTCAGAATGTTTATCTTTATGATATCTAGGCCTAGTTCGAATATGGGTCATGCCGAGTTAAAAACAAATTAGGCCAAATTGGAGGAAAATCATGTTAATACTCTGGAGGCATCTTGAAACTTTGTCAGAATGTTTGTATTGCTGTTATCTAGTCCATAATCGAATATGGGCCAAAATGAAGAAAAATCTTGATAACACACTGGATTTTACCTTTTGAATCTCATAATAATTGTCTTGATGAGTTTTGCATTTTGTTATAGAACATGGTTTAGAGAATTATTTCTACTTAATGGGATGTGATTGCATTGACATACTTCTCAATATAATAAGGCAGAAACTTCAAAATATTCTTCAAAGATGGACCTTATTCTAAGTAAACCTGCAAACTTGGAGGTCTATCTATCTAAACACGGCCAGTATTCTAAAGTAAGTATACAAATCTGGAAGTCTAGCTATCATGAAAAACAGCCAGTGTTGTAAAATAAATATGCAAACCTGGAGGTCTATCTATCGTAAAACAAGGCAAGTCTTCTAAAGTAAAACTGCCAACCTATGCGTCTATTTATTAGTCGCCGGGCAGAAGCCTGCGACTTCTATTTTTAATAGTTTTTCGGAAATGACATGGGAGGAGAAATTAATATTAGAAAAACCCAAATTTAAATGTCTTGAACATATTACAATTGCGTTTGTCTAAAAACACTAAGTTACGACACATCTAAAATGAAATAAATATTCCGATGTTTTAAGTATGTGCAATTTCTTTATTTTGACTCGCATTTATGTTTTTTGTTTTATTTACGAAGACAAAACAGTCCATTTTAGCTAGACTGAGATACTTTATTTTCATATACTACATGTAATCAGAAGGCGACAACTACAAACCTTTACGTCGCACAGTCTAATTTGTTTACATACGCGTACCTACTAGCAGCAGACTGTTATGTGTCATCGAGATGGAAATTACGTCGAATTATCCTTTTAATAGCAATTTTAACTTACTGAATGTTATTTTCATGTTCGTCTTGATTTGTGAAGAATGCATTTAATAATGTTTATCCATGTATATCTAAAATATGAACTGTTTCTAAGCTAAAACTGTTGATCACATGTCACGAATTTAAGCTCGTATACTCGCGAATTCAAATTGCGTGGTGAGAATTCAGGCACCAGCATATTTTTGCGAGTGAAACTTTTGGGCCGAATAATATGTATTTCTAATCGTCAATCTTTTACAGGGTTATTTCTTTGACAAATCGCGGTGATTACAGTGAATGTTCATGATTTACCGAGTGGCTGGGAGTATACTTGGAAGTTTAGAATCGAAACATGTCTTGTGCGCATGCGTATTCAACGAACCCAATATTGATGATGTTTACCGCATACATTTGGGCTTTCGGAAGTCTAAAATTAGTTTTAATTTACATATATCGCTAATACGATTAGCTGGAATGGTCACTTGTATATTTTGCGTTTCTCCAAGCTCACTACGGAGATAGAAGAAAAATTGTTGCACTTAAAGCACACCCTCTACATGATAAAATGGGATGTGACCTATCCCAAAAAATAATTTCTGTGTTTATATGTTTACACGTGAGACCACAACAAAACATAGAACTCTTTAAATTGAAGAGCATATGTAAAATAACAAGGTCACCGATTTAGGTCAGTCACTGAAACAGGGCAGTGTACGATTTATATGTCCATATATATATTAGTTTCAAAACATCCGATCCTAGTAGGAAAATAATTTAAAATGATTCCAAGCAGGAAACGAGAATCATACTCTAGATTCCTGTTTCCAATTAAAAAAACAATAGCTCATCAGTTTTCATGAATTACTTTTCTTCATTTGGTTTAACTCAAGGCCCACAGTGTACAGTGCTGGAAAATAGATATTTATTTTTCATATTTAGCTTTTGAACATCAGCTTAAATCTCATTTATCGATGCAATCTTCGTCAGAACACCATGAACCTGTATTATTTGGGATTGGTGCTGTGTGTTATTTGGCTAATGCATCATGTGAGGGAGCTTTTTCCACAATGAAAAGAATAAATTCTGACTGGAGGTGTATAGGCTTGGTGCTGAAATACTTGATATTTTGATGAGATTAAAGTTGCTGATGTTGCCATGACCCAAAACCTGCTGTGACAAGATGGTGGTTGTCTGCACTAAGCCAAAAAAGACCACATACTCTATGAGGCGCCGTTTTACTATTTATTCCTTATTTTTTTTATATCAAAAATTCTATTTTTTTGATATCAGAAAATGGATTTTTTGATATCAGAAAATGGATTTTTTGATATCAGAAAATATTCATTATTTTCTGATATCAAGAAATTGATTTCCTGATATCAAAAAATGATTTCCTGATATCAAATAAAGAGTATTTTTTGATATCAGGAATTCGATTTTTTGATATCAGAAAATATTCATTATTTTCTGATATCAAGAAATTGATTTCCTGATATCAAAAAATGATTTCCTGATATCAAAATAAGATTTTCTGATATCAAAAAATATCAAGAAATATGCTCTATTTTTCTTATCAGATGATTTTCTGATATCAAGAATTCGAATTCCTATGAGGCGCCGTTTTATGAGGCGCCGTTTTTACTATTTATCCCTTATTTTTTGATATCAGGAATTCGATTTTTTGATATCAGAAAATCATTTTTTGATATCAGAAAATCGATTTCTTGATATCAAGAAATAACGAGTATTTTCTGATATCAAAAAAATAGATTTTCTGATATCAAGAAATGAATTTTTGATATCAGAAAATCGATTTTTTGATATCAGGAATTCGATTTTTTGATATCAGAAAATATTCAGACCAGATCGCGCTGTGCAGGTTCCCGCAAGCGCTTTGAAGGTATCAACGGCATTCTCGTTAGAATATTTGTCTTAATGATATCTAAGTCAAATTCGGATAGGGGTCATCTAGAATCTAGGTCACTAGGGCCAAATTGAAGGGAAATCTTGTTAACATTCTGGAGGCTGCATTTTTAACTTGAGCATGTTGAAACTGTATCAGAATGTTTGTCTGGGTGATATGTAGGCCAAGTTTGAATATTGGTCATGTCTGTTACAAAACTAGGTTACTAATAAATTGACGGAAAATCTTGTCAACACTGTAGAAGCCATATTTTTTAAAATTTGGTCAGAATGTTTATCTTTATGATATCTAGGCCTAGTTCGAATATGGGTCATGCCGAGTTAAAAACAAATTAGGCCAAATTGGAGGAAAATCATGTTAATACTCTGGAGGCATCTTGAAACTTTGTCAGAATGTTTGTATTGCTGTTATCTAGTCCATAATCGAATATGGGCCAAAATGAAGAAAAATCTTGATAACACACTGGATTTTACATTTTGAATCGCATAATAATTGTCTTGATGAGTTTTGCATTTTGTTATAGAACATGGTTTAGAGAATTATTTCTACTTAATGGGATGTGATTGCATTGACATACTTCTCAATATAATAAGGCAGAAACTTCAAAATATTCTTCAAAGATGGACATTATTCTAAGTAAACCTGCAAACTTGGAGGTCTATCTATCTAAACACGGCCAGTATTCTAAAGTAAGTATACAAATCTGGAAGTCTAGCTATCATGAAAAACAGCCAGTGTTGTAAAATAAATATGCAAACCTGGAGGTCTATCTATCGTAAAACAAGGCAAGTCTTCTAAAGTAAAACTGCCAACCTAGGCGTCTATTTATTAGTCGCCGGGCAGAAGCCTGCGACTTCTATTTTTAATAGTTTTTCGGAAATGACATGGGAGGAGAAATTAATATTAGAAAAACCCAGATTTTCTGATATCAAGAATTCGAATTCCTATGAGGCGCCGTTTTATGAGGCGCCGTTTTACTATTTATCCCTTATTTTTTGATATCAGGAATTCGATTTTTTGATATCAGAAAATCATTTTTTGATATCAGAAAATCGATTTCTTGATATCAAGAAATAACGAGTATTTTCTGATATCAAAAAATAGATTTTCTGATATCAAGAAATGAATTTTTGATATCAGAAAATCGATTTTTTGATATCAGGAATTCGATTTTTTGATATCAGAAAATATTCATTATTTTCTGATATCAAGAAATCGATTTTCTGATATCAAAAAATGATTTTCTGATATCAAAAAATAGAATTCCTGATATCAAAAAATATCAGGAAATATGCTCTATTTTCCCTTATCAGATGATTTTCTGATATCAAGAATTCGAATTCCTGATATCAGAAAATGAATATTTGATATCAGAAAATGTATTTCTTGATATCAGAAAATGGTCAGTATTTTTTGATATCAGAAAATAGATTATTTGATATCAGAAAATGGATTTCTTGATATCAGAAAATGATTTTCTGATATCAAGAAATGGAATTTCTGATATCAAGAAATGTAAATGATTTTTTGATATCAAGAAATCGAATTCCTGATATCAGAAAATGAATATTTGATATCAGAAAATGTATTTCTTGATATCAGAAAATCGTCAGTATTTTTTATATCAAAATATCGATTTTTTGATATCAAAAATTCGATTTCTTGATATCAGAAAATCATTTATATTTCTTGATATCAGAAATTCCATTTTTTGATATCAGAAAATCCTTTTCTGATATCAAGAAATCCATTTTCTGATATCAAATAATCTATTTTCTGATATCAAAAAATACTGACCATTTTCTGATATCAAGAAATACATTTTCTGATATCAAGAAATACATTTTCTGATATCAAATATTCATTTTCTGATATCAAGAAATTGATTTCCTGATATCAAAAAATCGATTTTCTGATATCAAAAAATCGAATTCCTGATATCAAAAAATATCAAGAAATATGCTCTATTTTATGAGGCGCCGTTTTACTATTTATCCCTTATTTTTTGATATCAAAAAAATCGAATTTTTGATATCAGAAAATCGATTTCTTGATATCAAGAAATAAAGAGTATTTTTTGATATCAGAAAATCGATTTTTTTGATATCAGAAAATGAATTTTTGATATCAGAAAATCAATTTTTTGATATCAGGAATTCGATTTATTGATATCAGAAAATATTCACTATTTTCTGATATCAAGAAATTGATTTCCTGATATCAAGAAATTAATTTCCTGATATCAAAAAATGATTTTCTGATATCAAAAAATCGAATTCCTGATATCAAAAAATTGATTTTCTGATATCAAAAATTCATTTTCTGATATCAAAAAATTGATTTTCTGATATCAAAAAATCTATTTTCTGATATCAAAAAATACTGACGATTTTCTGATATCAAGAAATACATTTTCTGATATCAAATATTCATTTTCTGATATCAGGAATTCGAATTCTTGATATCAGAAAATCATCTGATAAGGTAAAATAGAGCATATTTCTTGATATTTTTTGATATCAGGAATTCGATTTTTTGATATCAGAAAATCATTTTTTGATATCAGGAAATCAATTTCTTGATATCAGAAAATAATGAATATTTTCTGATATCAAAAAATCGAATTCCTGATATCAAAAAATCGATTTTCTGATATCAAAAATTCATTTTTTGATATCAGAAAATCGATTTTTTGATATCAGGAAATCAATTTCTTGATATCAGAAAATGAATATTTGATATCAGAAAATGTATTTCTTGATATCAGAAAATGTATTTCTTGATATCAGAAAATGGTCAGTATTTTTTGATATCAGAAAATAGATTATTTGATATCAGAAAATGGATTTCTTGATATCAGAAAATGATTTTCTGATATCAAAAAATGGAATTTCTGATATCAAGAAATATAAATGATTTTCTGATATCAAGAAATCGAATTTTTGATATCAAAAAATCGATATTTTGATATAAAAAATACTGACGATTTTCTGATATCAAGAAATACATTTTCTGATATCAAATATTCATTTTCTGATATCAGAAATTCGATTTCTTGATATCAAAAAATCATTTACATTTCTTGATATCAGAAATTCCATTTCTTGATATCAGAAAATCATTTTCTGATATCAAGAAATCCATTTTCTGATATCAAATAATCTATTTTCTGATATCAAAAAATACTGACGATTTTCTGATATCAAGAAATACATTTTCTGATATCAAATATTCATTTTCTGATATCAGGAATTCGAATTCTTGATATCAGAAAATCATCTGATAAGGTAAAATAGAGCATATTTCTTGATATTTTTTGATATCAGGAATTCGATTTTTTGATATCAGAAAATCATTTTTTGATATCAGAAAATCGATTTCTTGATATCAGAAAATAATGAATATTTTCTGATATCAAAAAATCGAATTCCTGATATCAAAAAATCGATTTTCTGATATCAAAAATTCATTTCTTGATATCAGAAAATCTATTTTTTGATATCAGAAAATACTCGTTATTTCTTGATATCAAGAAATCGATTTTCTGATATCAAAAAATGATTTTCTGATATCAAAAAATCGAATTCCTGATATCAAAAAATAAGGGATAAATAGTAAAACGGCGCCTCATATTATTTTACCTTATCAGATGATTTTCTGATATCAAGAATTCGAATTCCTGATATCAGAAAATGAATATTTGATATCAGAAAATGTATTTCTTGATATCAGAAAATCGTTAGTATTTTTTGATATCAGAAAATATATTTTTTGATATCAGAAAATTGATTTTTTGATATCAGAAAATGAATTTTTGATATCAGAAAATCAATTTTTTGATATCAGGAATTCGATTTTTTGATATCAGAAAATCATTTTTTGATATCAGGAAATCAATTACTTGATATCAGGAAATCAATTTCTTGATATCAGAAAATAGTGAATATTTTCTGATATCAATAAATCGAATTCCTGATATCAAAAAATTGATTTTCTGATATCAAAAATTCATTTTCTGATATCAAAAAATTGATTTTATGATATCAAAAAATACTCTTTATTTCTTGATATCAAGAAATCGATTTTCTGATATCAAAAATTCGATTTTTTGATATCAAAAAATAAGGGATAAATAGTAAAACGGCGCCTCATACCGTTTAACTATTTATTCCTTATCTTTTGATATCAGGAATTCGATTTTTTGATATCAGAAAATCATTTTTTTGATATCAGAAAATGGATTACTTGATATCAAGAAATAAGGAGTATTTTCTGATATAAAAAAATAAGGAATAAATAGTAAAACGGCGTCTCATAATACTCTGTCATATGGAGCCAGAAACTGAGACACAGTACAGTTGTCTAGACTGCTGTATATCTGACAGTCTCAGCAGCTTCTTTTCGCAGTATAATTATTTTTCAATGAAGGACATTCACTTCGTTGACAAAAAAATGCAAGTTATGATACATTTTCACTTGACCCTATCCCTGATGTTTCAATATGCCCCTCAGTTAAATAACTGTTTTTTCAACTACTATAATGTAAGTGTTATGCATCACTGCAGTATGGATTTCCGGCGACATTGATGCGTTGCATCAATTTTCTCTTATCGTGAAACATTGCCAGTATTCTAAAGTAAATCTGTTAAGTTTGAGGTCTGTCTTTTGTGCAACATGGTCGGTATTCTGAGGTAAATCTGCAATATCAAGCCTTCTAAAGAAAAACTGCAAACCTAGTGGTCTATTTATCGTGAAACATGGCCAGTAATCTGAAATAAATCAACTTATAATGGCAAACAATGTAGACCCATATCAAGATGGGCATCCATGTGATCTGATTTTAATTTCTACTGTTTATATTTATAACAATGAACTTTTAAGAAGATTCTGACAAATAGTGTACATTTCTATCAGATGGTAAGGAACACCAACATAACCTTAATTATTACGAGACCAGAACACTATCTGCTTCTGTATTCAAGCTGCAGGATCCAAATTGATACTGTTTATCAGAAGTATCTCAAACTCTTCTTGATGTATGACTAAGTGGCTAACAGTGCATATTATGATAAAGCTGCAAGGATGTTCAGGTTTATCTGGGTCGACAATGATATCAAATGCCCTGGAGGTTGGTTTTCGCAGATAACAACTCATTTGAGCATGTCTCTAATACAGTGGACTGGTGATCATTTGTGTATGACTCCAGTACAGTGGACATGTTCTAATTAGAGCATGACTTGAGAACAGTGGACTGTTGATAACTTGAGCACGACTTTTAAAGGTAAAGTGAAGTTGTGACAATTTGAGCATTACTCAAGAAAAGTTGCTCGTGATAACTTGAGTATGACTCAAGTACAGTGGACTTATTATATTTTAAGCATGATTCAAGGTAAGTGGACTCGTGATAACTTGAGCATGACTCAAGTAAAGTGGATTACAAAAACCGAAGCATATTTCAGGTACAGTGGAATTGTTATAATTATATCATAATTGAAGTTAAGTGGACTTGTTTTAATAACAGCATGGTCCAAGTATAGTGAACTTGCTATAATCAGAGCATGACACGCATACAGTGGACTTGTTATGACGACAGCATGATTCAAGTACAGTATAATTGTTATAATTAGAGCATGAACAAGAACAGTGGACTTGTTATAATTAGAGCATGGCCCAAGAAATGTTGGACTTGTTATAATTAGAGCATGATTCCAGTAAAGTGGATTTGTTATAATAAGAGCATGGCCAAAGTACAGTGAACTCCAATAATTGGAGTATGACTCTAGAACGGTAGACTGGTGATCACTTGACTATGACTCTAGAACAGTTAACTGGTGATCACTTGAGTATGACTCTAGAACAGTTGACTCGGGATAGCTTAACTATGACTCTAGAACAGTTGACTGGGATAGCTTGACTCTGGAACATCGGATTCCTGAAAACCATAAACATGACCCAAGTACAGTATACTCTTAAGATAATGAGCATGACTCAGGAACAATCTACTTGTGATAACTTGAGCATGACTCCAGTACAGTTGACTCGAGAGAGCCGGAAAATGACTCAAGTACAGTGGACTATTGGTAGTTGGAGCATGACTCAAGTAAACTGGACTTGTGATGTCTTGATTTAGACTCAAGCACAGTGTAGTGTCGATAAATATAGCATGACTCAAGTAAACTGAACTTGTGATATCTTGAGTTAGACGCAAACACAGCGGAGTCTCGATACATATAGCATGACTCAAGTAAACTGGACTTGCGATATATTGAGTTAGACTCAAACACAGTGGAGTCTCGATACATATAGCATGACTCAAGTAAACTGGACTTGCGATATCTTGAGTTAGACTCAAGCAGAGTGGAGTATCGATAAATATAGCATGACTCAAGTAAACTGGACGTGTGATATCTTGAGTTAGACTCAAGCACAGTGGAGTCTCGATACATACAGCATGACTCAAGTAAACTGAGCTTGTGATATCTTATGTTAGACTCAAGCACAGTGGAGTCCCGATAAATATAGCATGACTCAAGTACAATGGACGCGTGATAATTGGAGCATGACGCAAAATATGTTGACTCGTGATAATTGCATGACGTAAAATCAGGGTACTTGTGATAATTGGAGCATGACTCATTTACAGTGGACAGTGATAACTTGAACATGACTCAAGTACACACATATCATAGGCTATGAACATATATATTCAAATTACCAAGATGCTTCTATAAATGAATTTGTTGTAATTCAGCAATCACTCAAACAAACTGATAACTAAAGGTAATTACTGGGTTGTATATCAATAAATTGAATTGTTACAAGAGATGTTTGTCAAACATTATATCCCACTGAGCATCACATTGTCGGACAAGTTATGTACAAAGCAATATACCCCTCTTCTTCGAAGGGTGGCATAATTAATGCAAGAAAAAGAAAACACAAAAGTTATTAAATAATTGAAATAAGCTTTTTAATGAAGTTTTCAGGGAATTTAGTCTTTTTAATAATACAAAATAAAACAATTAAAACATAGTATATGAACCTGATATTCAATGGAACAGACTGAGATGTCAAAAGTTACCTGCAGCAGAAGACTGTAAGGGATAAAGAGAAATAGCTTTCCCTTTTCCACACAAGGTTTTCAGCTGTGTGTTAAAATTACTGTTTAAAGTTTCAAGATCTTACATTTTCCCTGTGATATTACAGTTACAAAGGGACATATTTTGTAGGTTTTGCATACTATATGCATGTAGCCATATATATGCATGTATCCATTTAGGGTCTTAATGCATCTGTATACAGTGAAAACTCAAATGAACCTGTGCATCTCACAGTCTCACCAGGGCCTCCACTGTCCGTCTACAGCTTATTTAATCCTAGACGCATGTGTTGACAAAAAAAGTAGAACTGTAGCCCTGCTAATTTTGATCGAATTTCCCTTTATGTGATCCAATGATGGGCGTCATGTAGACACTAAATTTAACTTTCTGTGATCCCAGCATGGGGGTGGGGGGCGGTCATTAAGACACCAACTGGCTAGACCTGGCTGATATCTAGATATTTATCATACAAGTAAATACACATTGAAATTGATTCATAATATCCTGGCTGATATCTAGATATTTATCATACAAGTAAATACACATTGAAATTGATTCATTATATCCTGACTGATATCTATACATTTATCATACAAGTAAATACATATTGAAATTGATTTATTATATCCTGACTGATATCTAGACATTTATCAAACAAGTAAATAAAAATTGAAATTGATTCATTATATCCTGACCGATATCGAGACATTCATCATAAAAGTAAATAAAACAAATTGAAATTGATTCCTTATATCCTTTGAAAAAAAAGATAAACAAGTACATTGGTCTCTTTTTAGATGTTGATCATTGTAGCTGTCCATAGTGAACAACAACCTCGAGCATTCTTTTTACCAGTTGTAGTTCCAGATCAATGTGTGGATCTGAATACACTGATCAGGATCTGCATGGATTGCCACTTTAAAATCACAATAGGATTAAAGTCCTTTTGACAAACTAGTATATTGACCACTTGTGACAGGCTGATTTTTTTTCTAGACTTGTCATAAGTATGCTAGGTTGGTTTTCCATGAACAATGTTTATTTACTGCATATTTGAAAATGAGAACAAGATCCTGTCAACTAGAAACATGTCTGCAGTGTGTGGATGACCCCATTTAATTATGTCATTATCTTTTGGGTATTGCAGTATATATTAATATTATGAGTAAAGTAGGTGTCAGAAGACATGACGATGTTTCCTTGACAAACTTTTACCCGGGTCATTCATATTTCGGTATTTAACTAACCCTTTCCGACATATAGCCGTCTCTACAGCAGACACATTTTGAAAACATTGGAACAAAAACAGAAATTGCTCATAATGAGTTATTTCTACTTTTGTCACAATATTTTCAACTTGATTCAATAATCATACTTTCACTTACAAAGATTTTTCAAATTTTTGCCAAATCTTCTGCTGCTGATTTGTTGTATGTGGAAAAGGGTTTAAATCAAATGCCATTACATGTATCAAGGACAATGGATCTGGTATTCCTGAAACCCTGACGCAGGATAACAGGCCTTCAGACAGTTGTGACCAGTGTTTACCCAGATCAGCATGGTCTGATCAGGCTCAGCATTGTTCTTTATCAAACCAATGGATTGTTGGAAATCTTTCAGCACAGTTCATACCATGGGATCATGTTTTGATAAATTCACCATTTAAAACAATATGTCTATATAGATTACTGGTGTTAATGATAATCCATTAATAGATTTCAAAAATCTGGAATGTTGAAAAAGGCAGGAAAACTATGTCTTGATTAACAATTAAGTTTCGTGTATCTAGTTATTGTCTACCGTTGTTTATGATGATCAACTTAAAAGCGTAATAAAACATAAAATAAAAAAGCTTGATTTCATTAAACCCTACACCCTCATTTATATGACATTTAAATATAGCAGGAAAAGGAGAAGCTACTCATTATAAGCACCATTTGATGCAATAATTAAATAAAATGAAAATGTGATATAAAATTAGCAAGTATATTCTTTCTAATGCAGTTAGAGCAGACTACTTTTGAAAACATTTTGACAAAAGGACAAATTTCTCCATTTGCCATAGTGTTTCATCTTATCTCATAATTTATAACTTTATATAAAGGGATTTTCCATCTTTTTTACTAAATAATTAGAAAGGCGTCTGTTGCAAATGTGTTGAATTTTGGAAAAGTTTAACAATCCCTTAAAGTTTCATGTGTATAAAGATATATGTGCCACACATTAATTATACGACTGTTCTCTTTCAAGCCAATGGATTTTAATTAAAATCTTTCATCGCAATCAAACAAAGGAATAATGTTTTGATAAATTCACGAACTAAAACAATAACTTTATATAGATATTATTACTGATGTTAATGATAATCAATTAATAAACATGATAGAAAATTATTGCATCATAAAAAATCTCAAAAATCTGGAATATTGAAAAAGGCAGCAAAATTATGTCTGGATTATTTATTAAGTTTATTTTATCTAGTTAAAGTCTACCGGTGTTTATGATGATTAACTGAAAAGCATAATAAAAAACCATATTGCATAATAATAAATAATTAAAATAAGCTGCATTTCATTTAACCCTACACACTCATTTATATGAAATATAGCAGGAAAGGGAGAAGAAATTCCTTATAAGCAGCATATGATGCAAGAATGAAATCAAATGAAAATGTGAGATATAGTTGCCAAGTATATTTTTTTTCTAATGCAGACTACTTTTGAAAACATTGTGACAAAAGGAAAATTTGCTCAAATGAGCAATTTCTCCTTTTGTCACTATGTATCATCTAATCTCATTATCTGTACCTTTATTTATAGAGATTTTCATGTTTTTGACTAAATAATTTCAAATTCGTTCGCTGCAAATTTGTTGTAAGTGGGAAAAGTTTAACATCCCCTTAACGTTTCATGACAGTATGAGGTCATGTGTATAAAAATATATGTGCCACACCAGGGTCTTTCAAATAGTACTATTTGAAAGACCCTGGCCACACATTAAATCTAAAACTGGCAAACTGCAAAACAAGAACATTTCTATAATCCCCCAGGTCCCAAAAGTAGGACTATCGAAACAAAGCAGGGGAATTATGTTTATGTTTATGTTTATAGATATTGTTGACTTGTATTTATAATGATGAACTCTAAAAAAGAAGGATAAATAAAATGCAAAAATAAAAAGACTGAAAAAATGGATTTCATTAAACTCACCACTTTCTTATGAAATGCTGCGAAAGAAGACGGAAGCGGAGGTTACTCATTATATATGATGCAAGAAAAAATAAAATGAAAAAGTATAATATATTAGGCACTCAGATGCATTCATGCTTCAGCGTGTTCAAAATTTCCATTACAAACTGTAAAGATTCCTTTTTGCTGATAAATAATGTTAACTCCCATGTACGACAGACCATGTTTGAAGAAATTTCTGGTGAGCAAAAAGTTCATATTCAACAGAAAAAAAAAACTTGTGTCGAAGTATTCAAACACAATGGTTATAACTATTTCGGCATAGATGTAGTTACACTTATTTGGCATGACGTCCATTATATTAGAAGGAGTGTTACATAATTATGCAGACGTCTTCAACGTAGACAACCATAGAATATTTGAACAGGTAAATAATTAAAAGGAAGCAATTGTAATTATGGAAACAAACAACACACTACATCTGTGCAAAACGACCCCTTTCTGACTCCTTTGTGTTAGACTGGTATGTAAATTTGTATAAAGCTGGTATGTTAATTTGTATGATACCGTTATGTGCATTTGTTTCCGACTGGTGTGTTCATTTGTATTAGAATGGTATGTTTATTTGAATTAGACTGGTGTGTTTATTTGAATTAGACTGGTACCAGTATAATCATCAGTCGCCATACTCAGAAAGGACGATAAGACCTTATCAACCACGATAATGTCCATCGGTATCACCAAGGGTGTCAGTTATTCTCTTCGGTAAGCATCTGGAGAATTTAATCTGAAAGTATAGAAATAATTCGATACTTAATCTTTTCACATTTTGAGCATTTGCAAAAGATAACTTTTGAAAAAATTGTGACAAACAGAGAAATTGCTTATAATGAGCAATTACATCATTTGCCACAATATTTCCAACTTCTTTTTCAATAATTACGTCCCTCTTCAAAGAAGGGAATTGTTTTGCAGTCGGTTGGTTTGTCGGCATGACCATTAGGCATGAATAAAAAGTGATTTTGAGGTCTTCTATTGAAAGTCCAGGTTACATTGACCTTAAACACAAAAAAGCTCGTCTCATTGGTAACTGTTGAATGTTTGGGCCTAATGTCCCCAAACGCAGCAGAGAGGTTTAGCATGATCAATATTTAATTTAAATGTATAACATTATGAGAAAAGAGAATTGCCCCCCCCCCCCCCCCCCCCCCCACCTCCAACACACACCCAATGTTTTCAAAAAGCATACTGCAGCAAAGGAATTAAAATCATCTTTATCAAAGACAAGAGTCAGTGTTCAAAACAAAACTCACTGGTTAATTACTTACAATACTCACCTCTCTTATATAGCCAATAAAACAAAACTCACTGGTTAAATATTTAAAATGCTCAGCTATTTTATATAGCCAACAAAACAAATCTCACTGATTAAATACTTAAAATGCTCACCTCTCTTATATAGTCAACAACACAAAAAATTACTGGTTAGATACTTAAAATGTTCACCTCTCTTATATATCCAACAAAACAAAACTCACTGGTTGAATACTTAAAATGCTAACCTCTTTTATATAGTCAACAAAACAAAAACTCACTGGATAAAGACCTAAACTGCTAACCTCTTTTATATAGCCAACAAAACAAATTCTCATTAGTTAAATACTTAAAATGCTAACCTCTTTTATATAGCCAACAAAACAAAAACTCACTGGATAAAGACCTAAAATGCTAACCTCTTTTATATAGCCAACAAAACAAAGATGCATTGGTTAAATACTTAAAATGCTAACCTCTTATATATAGCCAACAAAACAAAAACTCACTGGTTAAATACTTAAAATGCTAACCTCTTTCATATAGCCAACAAAACAAAAACTCACTGTATAAAGACCTAAAATGTTAACCTTTTCTATATAGCCAACAAATCAAAAACTCATTGGTTAAAGACTTAAACTGCTAACCCATTTTATACAGCCAACAAAACAAAAAATAACTGGTTGAAGACTTAAAATGCTAACCCCTTTTATATAACCAATAAAACAAAAACTCACTGGTTACATACTTAAAATGCCCACCTCTTTTATATAGCCAACACAACACAAACTCATTGGTTAAATACTTAAAATGCTTACCTCTCATATAAAGCCAACAAAACCAAAAACTCTCTGGCTAAATACTTAAAATGCTCACATCTCTTATAAAGCCAACAAAACAAAAACTCACTGGTTAATTACTTTAAATGCTCACCTCTCTTATATAGCCAATAACTCATAAACTCTTTGGTTAAATACTTAAAATGCTAACCTCTCTTATATAGCCAACAAAACAAAAAATCACTGGTTAAAGACTTAAAATTCTAACCTCTTTTTTTATAGCCAACAAAACAAAAACTGGTTAAAGATTTAAAATACTAAACTCTTTTATATAGCCGACAAAATAAATACTAACTGGTTAAAGACTTTAAATGCTCACCCCTTTTATATAGCCAACAGAACAAACTCACTGGTTAAAGATTTTAGATGCTCACCTCTCTTATATAGCCAACAAAACAAACCTCACTTGTTAAATATTTAAAAGTATCGCCTCTCTGATATAGCCAACAAAACAAAACTCAATGGTGAAAGATTTTAAATGCTCAACTCTCTTGTATAGCCGTTAAAACAAAACTCACTTTTTAAATATTTTAAATGCTCACCCCTCTTGTATAGCCAATAGATGAACAACTGACTGGTTAAAGATTTTAAATGTTCACCTCTCTTAAATGGCATTAAAACAAAAACTGACTGGTTTTAATGTTTTAAATGCTCACCTTTCTTATATAGCCAGTACAAAAACCTCACTGGTTAAATATTTTAAATGCTCACCTCTCTGTTATAGCCAATCAAACAAACACGCACTGGTTAAAGACTTAAAATGCTCACTCATTTTATATAGCCAACAGAACAAACTCACTGGCTAAAGATTTTAGATGCTCACCTCTCTTATATAGCCAACAAAACAAACCTCACTTGTTAAATATTTAAAAGGCTCGCCTCTCTTATATAGCCAACAAAACGAAATTTAATGGTTAAAGATTTTAAATGCTCACCTCTCTTATATAGCCGTTAAAACAAAACTCACTTGTTAAATATTTTAAATGCTCACCCCTCTTGTATAGCCAATAAAAGAAAAAACTGACTGGTTAAAGATTTTAAATGTTCACCTCTCTTAAATGGCAATAAAACAAAAACTGACTGGTTAAAATATTTTAAATGCTCATCTTTCTTATATAGCCAGTAAAAAAAACCTCAATGGTTAAATATTTTAAATGCTCACCTCTCTTTTATAGCCCGTAAAACAAAAACGCACTGGTTAAAAACTTAAAATGCTCAACTCTCTTATATAGCAAACAAAATAAAACTCACAAGTTAAAGATTTAAAATGCCCACCCCTTTTATATAGCCAACACAACACAAACTCATTGGTTAAATACTTAAACTGCTTACCTTTCTTATATAGCCAACAAAACAAAAACTGCACTGGTTAAATAGTTTAAATGCTCAATTCTCTAATATAACCCAAAAAATAAAACTCACTAGTTACAAACTTAAAATGCTGACCTCTCTTATATAGCCAACAAAACAAAACTCACAAATAAAATACTTAAAATACTCACCTCTCTAGTATAGCCACAAAACAAAACTCACTAGTTAAAGATTCAAAATGCTCACCTCTCCTGTATAGCCACAAAACAAAACTCACTAGTTAAAGATTTAAAATGCTCACCTCTCTTTTATAGCCACAAAACAAAACTCACTAGTTAAAGATTAAAAATGCTCACCTCTCTTTTATAGCCACAAAACAAAACTCACTAGTTAGTGATTTTAAATGTTCACCTCTCTTTTATAGCCAACAAAACAAAAAACTAATTGTTAAAACTTAAAATGCTCACCTCTTTCATCTTGCCAACAAAACTGGAGACATTTGGTTGATGTGGACAGCTGGCAAATCTCAGCCCATATCTACCTATATCTATTATACCTGAAAGTCAATAAAAAAATAGTAAAGTGTTAAAAACTGTTTTATTATAACAATAATAAGTCTTTGTTGGTTGTTATAGTGATGTTTTATGTTAACCGTTTTGCTTATGTATCAACATTTTGACACATCAGCAGCAGATGACTTTTGCAATAATATATTAAAATATGTTCAATCCTAGATGTTTTCAAAGTTGTCGGCTGCAGATGAGTTGTATGTGGGAAACGGTAAAACAATATATTTGTAATTGTATTAGGTCTGTTACAATGCAAACAATGTCATACATCAATAACCTCAGAGCATTTCTGGTTACCATACAGGAGAAAAAACTTGTAGTAAATGGGGAAATTACTCAATATGTATATCTTTCTGTGACAAAGTTTTCAACTCTAGTCAATATTTTTACTTTCATTATTATACACATGTCTGTTGCGGTATGTAATATGGATGAAAGAGTTAAAATAAACACAAACAAAAAACTGTTGCACAATATGTAACCCACTTCGATTGAGGTCAAATGTCTTAATCAAATGTACAATTTGCTACGGTTAAGTTCATGAAGTCTGAACAACAGCCATAAATGTTAGAAGTTTATAGAAACCATTCTGTGTCCCTATTTATCAATCATTCTAAATGTATTATAGTACTATAATTTTTTTTCTAAATCTCAAAATAATACATTTTCTGATATTTTCATAATTTAGTCAATGATATGCTGAGGTACTTTATTTACACTTTTCCACATACGATTACTTTTAAAAAAATATCTATAAATGAGATAAGAATTATTGAACAATATTGAAAACATTGTGGTAACATGCCGAAATTGAAATTTCCTCTTTTGTCACAATGTTTTCAAGAGTCGTTTGCTGCAGATGCATCTACATATGGGAAAGCGTTAGTTAAGAATTAAAATAACGATTTGAATAATTTTTGAATACTAGCCCAGGACTAATTTATAGATAGTGAATACTTAATTCAGACTACATGTTCTCTCAACCTAATCCGAATCTACATTCTCTACAATTCTCCAAAATTTCCTGTAGCAATGATAATTGTTAAAGTTTTCTACCACAAGGAATACATGTCCTCCCCCTGGTTGCCATGTTTGTCAATGAATTTATTTTGAGAGCGTCACCCAAGGTACATTTGTGCCAAATTATTATCTAATTGGCCGAGCATTTTTGTAAAAGAAGATTTTTTAAGTTTTTACAATATATACATATAAGGTAAAAGCCCGCCCCTTGGTGGCCATGTTTTTCCAACTGATCGGGATAATTCGAACAACCTTCATAGGGTTACCCATAAAACATTTGTGCTAAATTATTATCATGTAGCAATGAGAGTTGTTTCATTTTCCTACAAAGTTTTCAGCCCCAAGGAAAACAAGTCGTCCCCCTGGTTGCCCTGTTTGTCAATGAATCAGAATATTTCACATTTTCAACCACATGTTGCATGAAGCATGTAATGCAAGTTCTCTTGAAGTTAACCCTTTCCCGGATGCAGGCACAGTTTGATCTGCAGCAGATAGATTTTGTTAACATTGTGTAAAAAAGAGAAATTGCTCATAATGAGAAGTGTCTGCCTTTGTCGTAATGTTTTAAGCTCTATTCAATCATTATTCTGTATTTTACAGAGAGTTCTCATGATTTGCCTAGATATTTTAGTTTTTAGCCTGAAGTTTCTACCCTTAAGGTTTAAACCCTGAAGTCTCTATCCTAAAGGTTTTACCCTCAAGGTTTTACCCTCAAGGTTTTACGCTGATGTTTCTACCCTGAAGATTATACCCTGAAGTTTTTAACATGAAGTTTCTACCCTGAAGATTATACCCTGAAGTATTTAACTTGAAGTTTTTACCCTGAAGCTTTTACCCTGAAGGTTTTACCCTGAAGTGTCTACCCTGAGGTTTTTACCCTAAAGTGTCTACCCTGAAGTTTTTACCCTGAAGGTTCTACCCTGAAAGTTGTACCCTGAAGTTTCTTCCCTGATGTTTTTAACCTGAAGTCTCTACCCTCAAGTGTTTACCCTAAACTTTCTACCCTGATAGTTTTACCCTGAAGGTTGTACTCTGAAGTTTCTACCTTGAAGGTTATTCCCTGAATTTAATACCCTCAAGTGTTTATCCTCAAGTTTCCACCCTGAAGTTTCTACCCTGAAGGTTGTACCCTGAAGGTTGTACCTGAAGATTGTACCCTGAAGTTTCTACCCTGAAGGTTGTACCCTGAAGGTTGTACCTGAAGATTGTACCCTGAAGTTTCTACCCTGAAGGTTGTACCCTGAAGGTTGTACCCTGAAGGTTGTATCCTGAAGTTTCTATCCTGAAGGTTATACCCTGAATTCAATACCTTCAAGTGTTTATCCTCAAGTTTCTACCCTGAAATTTCTACCCTGAAGGTTGGTTGTACCCTGAAGGTTGTACCCTGAAGGTTGTACCCTGAAGGTTGTACCCTGAAGTTTCTTCCCTGAAGGTTTTACCCTGAAGTTTCTACCCCGAAGTGTCTACCCTAGAGGTTTTACCCTGAAGATTTTGCCCTGAAGTTTTAAACCTGAAGATTTTAACCTGAAGTTTCTACCCTGAAGGTTTTACCCTGAAGTCTCTACCCTGTAGTGTTTATCCTGAAGTTTCTACCCTGAAGTGTTTACCCCGAAGGTTTACCCTGAAGGTTTTGCCCTGAAGTTTCTACCCTCAAGTTTCTATCATGAAGTTTCTACCCTGAATGTTTTACAGTATAGGTTTTACACAGAAGTTTCTACACTGATGGTTTTAACCTTAGTATTACCAATTTGTCCTTTATCCACAATATTTAAAACAATAACAGAAAGGTAAACAGCAATCTTAACAGTGGCAATGTAACTTTAAGTTAACTTTCCGTTTATAAAATTAAAATTCACGGCAATTTCTTTACATCAATGCACTGAAGGAGTTTTGTATGCACTTTACTGTAGATATATGTGAGAAAACATTCTCGTAAAGGAAAGAAATACTTACCACTTAATGGCTTCTCTTTCACTAATGTGTCCGTATTAGCTGAATCTGTGGAGTATATAAACATTTCTTAACATTAAACATGTAACCATGCAGGCTTAAACAAACACTTGTTCAACTCTTTCCAAACCTGCAGGAGACCACTTTGTGGCAAAAGGTGAAATAGCTCATTAAGAGAATAGTTTTCCTTCCACAACAATGCTTTTAACTGTATTCAATTCTAAGGTTAACATAAAGGAAAAGTTATGGAATTGAAAACGTTTTGGCAAAAAGAGAAATGCATCAAAATACATCTGCAAGTGGGAACGGCCAACTTATTTGGAACCATAATAAATTACCAATATAGTTTGTTTATTTATGAAATATGACTAATGGCCAAGTTAACAAATCAAATTAAATTGGGATAAACCCATTTTAAAATTATATTTCGTGACATGAATATATTATACATATCTACCTTTTACTAGCCTGATAATGTATTATCAAAGTAATTTCAATATAGTGTAGTAAAAAGCATATTATCACCTTCTGGTATTTGCTGAACTACTATAATTTCACCTGTATAAATTACACGGTAAGTATATGTTTGGTCAAACTGAAATTGGAAAAAATATATGACTGGGAAACAGATGGTTTTTGATACCTCCGCAGCAGAACATTTTGAAAACATAAATATTCTCAAATACTCCTTCCATTTTTTTAAATGATTTGCCTAGATATTTTCAACATTGTCTGCTGCAATTTCTTTCAATTAACATCAAAATAATTATGATGATGATAATAATAATAGTTATGATTAATAATAAAAATGATTAATAATAATAATAATAATGATAAGAATACTTTATTAAAAGAAGTTTACCCATATAGTGAATTAACTCTTATCTCTCGTGAGGCCTTATTAAAAGATATCATATAATTACAGGTACAATCATGAAATTACTTCATTTGGCACCAAGCACTATGTCAGATCGAAGGCAAATAATCATATAGCAGTATGTATAAATACTATATTATAAACATTTCTCCTTTTTTATTTAACTTTTGTAAAGCATAATATAAATATAATGATTCAGCATTGCCTAATTCTAGACTGAACTGGCTAAATAATAACTATATTTTGAGTTTATTAACCGATTTATCACTTATTTGGGAATGAGTTTAACTATTTCCCACATATAGACGTTCTAACTCCTCTGCAGCAGACAACTTTCCAAATCACTGTGGCAAAAGGAAAAAATTCTCAAAATGAGTAATTTCTCTATTTGCCACAATGATTTCAGCTCTATTCAGTAATACTAGTATCATTTACAATGATTTTCTATATTTTAAAGTTGATAATTTCAAAATCGTCTGCTGCAGATTTATTGTATGTGGGAAAGGGTTAAAGAAAATCACTTCTACATCTGAAAATACAATTTAGATACAGAATAGAAAATATTAAGAGTAAAAGGAGACATTTTTTTCAGATTTTCCTGTACCACAATGTTTTCAAAATTCCTCCTACAGGTAAAGGGTTAACTTTGTGATCAGAATACTTTTCAATGAAAATTATTTAACGTTATGTGGAGTCCTAAAAGGCAGACAGGGCAGATCTTGATGAGGCTGCACTGAAACTCATGCTGATCTCTTTTGTCACAATGTTTAAACCTTTTTTTAGATATTTTACGGTAATGTATATAGATTTTTCATGTTTTTGCATGATTGTTTACAAAGTTGGCTGCTGCAAATTTGATATATGTGGGAAAAAGTTAAGGATTTAAATGAAAGAAGTGGCACAGTATCGCTCCATTGCATTAGGCAAAATATAAACCACTAAAGCCATATAAGGCAAAACAACCCCACCCCTGGTGGCGGTGTTTTTCGACCAATCATCATGGTTTGAAGGAATCTAAACGAGGGTCATCCAAGGAACATTTCTTCGCAATTATTTGAAAATCGGCTTATCAGTATTGGCAGAGAAGATAATTATTCGGTTGCCATGGAGACTAGATTGTGCATAAATCCCAAATAGATGAAAGGATTTTAGAGAGGACATTGAGAGGATGCTTCCTGTAAAGTTTCGTCTCAATGTGTCTAGTGGGTATAGAGAAAAGTCATTTAAACTAAACACGGACGCACGCTCACACCAAAAGACGGATAATTCGCCATGACATAAACTCAATTGGCTTTCAGCCAGTGAAACTAATAATCTTGAAAACAAATAATGACTGATAAATTTACCTGAAATTCAGTATCAATTTCCACGACACTGTAATCTAAAGATCTGACTTTAAGATGGAATTGTCCATCAAAGTAACCAGTTGTCGTCAGGGCTAGTTCTAATGTAGACAGGCCATGGTCTAATAAAAATAAACATATGCCAATGCTAACTATCGGGTATTTAGAACCAGTGTAATACCAAATCAACCAGCGCATCCACATCCTATTTCTCCTTTTGCCACAATGGTTTCTAACTCTATTCAATAGCTATGTTATCATTTATATAGAATTTCCATATTTTTGCCTAGATATTTTTAAAGTTGTCTGCTGCAGATATGTGTATATGGGGAAGGGTTAAGGTTCGTATTTTTTGCGCATCACTCATATGGCCTTCAAGCATAATTGTTGTCACTTGAAATCTTGTGTTAAGTATATATACCTGATACAGATTATCATAATAAGCAATTTCTCATTTTGTCATAATGTCTTCAAAAGTAGTCGATTTCAAATGCGTTAAAATGCATCTGCATATTGGAAGGGCTGCCTTTACCTATTAGCTATAAATTTATGACTTACCTGCACAACTGGACACTATAACTTGTTTGGAGGCACCATACGAGGGGCTCCTAGGTTTCAATGTCATCTACAATTAGAGCATGTGAAAATATTAACCCCCCTTTCCCACATACAACAAATCTACAGAAAATGTCTTTGAAATTATCTAGGAAAATATATAAATGAAAGCTAAATTATTTAAAAGAGCTGAAAACATTGTGACAAAAGGTGAGCAATTTGTCCTTAGTCGGAAGGTTTTCAAAAGTTGAGGCGTCGAATTACGTATTAGGGAAAGGGAGACCTACACACCGATATTCTGCGATTAATCTGCAAAGAGTGCAGATCTGGGAAACGGTTAATACTATCAATTTCACGCGTTTCGTAAAGAATAGCGTGAACTATTCATCTTTGCGTAAGGTACTCACCAGGGTTATTCGTAAGCGCTTTGATGCATGGGTAAAACGGGAATTGGTGAGTTATTTGTATATAGTGATTTTTATTGACAGGTTTTCATTCTACAAGACGTCAGCAAGCCGTTCACGTAGATTGAGGTCTAACATTCAAAATCTGTAATTGACAAATTGACACAGGTTTCCCGAGTTCTCCCATACAATCGTTTGTATCTCTGGTTGTTCCTGGGCGAGACTGATTTCTAAACATATTGCATTATTTCTCATTTTAGATTCTTTATTCATTAGATAAACATGTTTGTTCCACACTTATAACAGGCTGCCACATTACGTACATGTAATTCACTGTCTAATTGCTTCCTTCTCAATAAATAGACTCGCCGAATGGTATTTGCATATGGGCGTTTGTAGTTTAAAGAAGACGTTGTTTAAGCATAGGTAAGAGCACAGAACAAAAGGTCATACCCTATTTTATAGTACTCAATTAAACTGTAAATCCAACAAACCTCAATGTAAAATTTGGAAGGTGACGTTCCGTAATAATATGGTATGTAAAAACCATCGGATCCATCCCAAGTCGCAGGCATGTTCCCATCTCCGCTAACAGAATGAAATCTATCCTTTAGTATCAAGATGGCCGCTTGAGCTGATCCGAGGTTTTTTACGGACGGCGGTGTTATATGAATCTCATCAGAACACTCTGTTAAAAGAAACAATTAATCCTTTCTGTGATATGCATGTCTTCAAATCAGATGATATTTCAAATTAGAAACATTGTTGGACAATTAGAGCTCCTTCTGTCTTCGACATAATATCCTTTACTTTGCATAAAATATACACTTTCCATTGGCCAGAAGACTTTTATTTCAAAATGGATGACCCTAACATAAGCATTTCATATGTATAACTCGTCAAAACATATAATTACAATGTCTCTCCAAAGATATAGTTAGAGTTTGATTCTTCATAGAGAAAACACAACTTCAACAATTTGATACCAAGAGCAGTATGTACTATAGTGCAACCTGAGCATGGCCTTCATTACTGATCAATCCTTAATAAATGGTGCTCCAGGAATACCAATCTTAACCCTTTCAAACATACAACAAATCTGCAGCAGACCTTAGTAAAAAATATTGACTCTCTATAAATGAAAGAACAATTATTGGATAAAGTTGAAAACAGTGGGGGAAAATGTTTAAGTTATTACAACATGTATGAAAAAACTAAATTGATAATACTTAACCCTTTCCCACATACAGCAAATCTGCAGCATACGACTTTGAACATGTCCATTGACAAATATGGAAACTATCTCTATAATTTTAGGTATAATTACTGAAAGAATTGAAAACATTGTGACAAAAAAAGAAATTGCTCGTTTTGAGCAATTTCTTCTTTTGTCACGATGTTTACAAAAGTCGTCTGCTGCATATGCTTCAAAATGCGTCTATAAGTGGGAAAGGCTTAACAGAAGATCCTTTAAACCTTCTGTGTGTAACACTTTCAGTTGACGCGGCCGTCTTTAATTAAATGTCAGACTCCCTCCAAGCTGGTACAACTCTAGTTGTTGCATTATATTTCACACTCATTATGACCAGAAAGTATTCGGCATGAGAGCATGACAAGGAAAGTTACGACATGACAGTATATCTAAGCCAGACGGCTGTCATAGAGGGCATTTTGATATTGGGCTAGTTTATACGGTGTACCATTAGGGCCATATTACTATCGTGCACACGCGATTCCACGATATCACGATGACACGATGGTGATGACACGATGACACGATGGTGATGGTACGATGCCACGATGGTGATGACACGATAGCACGATGGTAATGACACGATGAAACGATGACGATGACGCGATATTACATAGCGTCATCGTCATCGTGCCATCGTGCCATCACCATCGTGTCATCGTGTCATCACCATCGTGCTATCGTACTATCGTGCCATCACCATCGTGTCATCGTGTCATCACCATCGTGTCATCGTGCTATCGTGGCATCGCGTGTACACCGTACGTTTAAGTACACGCTGAATCTGATTTATAGAGCTGACCACTCTCACAATGTTGGGGCTGTTTTCCAAATTACGCATTTACTAACACTTTCCCTGATAAAGACGCTGTCTGATGCCTCTGCAGCAGACGACTTTTGAAACAAATGTGACAAAATGAGAAATTGCTCAAAACGAGCGATTTCCCCTTTGCCACAATGTTTTTAACTCTATTCAATAATTATACATTAATTTATTGGATTTTCAAAATAAATTGTCAAAACTATTAAGTCGTCTGCTGCAGATTTGTTGTATGTGGGAAACGGCTAATGAGTATGACTCTAAACCGTAGTATTACATGTGACCTAATTGGGAAAAACAGTGTAGAGCCAGATCAGACATGATGGATGCTTTGAATCTACATTGGTCGCTAATGCCACACAGTTGATTTTTGCACAATTTTTGGAAATTTAAAATTCTTAATCATACTTTTAATAACCGAAAGAAATGTAGACAATCCATGGTTCTTAAATAGGAGGTCCAATGTCAATAGCTTTAATAGCAAAGGAGATATGGACTGGAAAAGCTATTCTATATTAATTGGGTCAAAGTTAAAGGTCAAGGTCACAGTGACACTGCTTTGGTATTTGACACACCCTCTTCCCAAGATGCATCTTCGTGCCACTTTTGGTAACACCTGGTTAGACAACATATGAATTTGATAATGGTTTTAGCCATAAGATATGGCAAAGAAAGGCTTTTTCATAAAATTCATAAAGAGGTCAAGAACATGGTGACCAAATTTTGGTACATAAAACATCCTCTTCACAAGATGCGTCTTCAGACCGAATTGGGTAACTCCAGGCGTTATAACATAGGGAATATGACAAGCTTTTATTTTAAATGGGGCAAGACGTCATGGACAGTGTCACAGTTATCATATTTTGGAAGGCGTATCGTTCTCTTTCCAAGATGCATCTTCAGACACAATTTGGTGACTCCAGGTATGATAACATAAGAAATATGCCCAGACATGTACTTTCTTTTCTCCTTTTGCCACAACTCTTCAGTAATTATACATTCATAGAGAATTTTCTTGTTTTTGCCTAGATGTTATAAAAGTCGTCTGCTGCCGATTTGTTGTATGTGAGAAAGGGTTAAGGTCTGAGATCAAGGTACACGCCAACGTTGGTAACTCAAAGTGAAATAGTATAGGAGATATGGCCCGTATAAGGTTTGGCTGAAGGACGGACAGATTGACAGCAGGACGAGGAACTAAAATATACATGTAGTCACCCGAGGGACTGTTGACCTTGTTTAGTTGATTTGACTGGCTAGTTTGCAATCCATAGAGGTGAAAAATGAATTGAATAATCCAACCCTTTTTTAGTTTTGTGTGCAGTCTTATCTAGGTCTACGCTATTTATTTCTCCCACACATATATTAACCCCCTCCCATGTACAACGAATAAGCTGCAGATGACTTTGAAGATATCATAACTAAGCTATGAAAAGTCTATATAGGAATGTATAATTATTAAATTGGGTTGAGATCATTGTGACAAAAAGAGAAATTGCTCTTAAGAGCAATTACGCCTTTTTACCAAAGTGTTTTCTGCTGCAGAGGTGTCAGAAAGCACCTGTAGGTGAGAAATAGTTAATAAAGGAGAATCACCTTTTAATATAAGAATACTTTAAGGTTAGTTGAATATTGATTTAAATTCAACGAAGTTTCAGGGCCCCGAATATAAGGTTTTTTAAAGTTATATCTCTTTTTCCTCCTTATGATGCCATGGCAACCAAAGTTTTCAATCGAATTAAATTCCTTGAACAACTTTAAAAGAAGACTACCTTAGGAACATTCCTGTGAAATAATTTTGAATTTGGTTTATTGGTTTAGGAGAAGAAGTCGATTGTAAGAAAATGTGAACAGATAGACAGACATACAGATGGCAGACAGACAGAACTATGGCAGACAGTCAAACAGACAAGACGACGATGACAACGACGGAAAACGGACAGTGATTGATCACAATAGCTTACTATGCACTTCGTGCTCAGGTTAGCTAATAGAAATTCTCACCAGTTGGAGGTGTAACCACTGGTCCTGTACTCCCAATTATGCATACACAGATGGAAGGATCAAAAACAGTCCCTGGTGCACAGCGCATTTTTATTTCTTGATAATGAATCAATACCATGTAACTTGCTGGTTCTCCTGGATAAGGCTGGTACGTCTTGGAACATCCTAATAAAGGTAAATACATGCTATCAATTACTGCTGATATATTTTATAAATGTTTTCAAAGTTTACTACTCTCATAATCAACTAGAATGTTTGATTCAACGTTTGACTCGAAAGGTTAAACTCCAGAATGGGCCAAACTTCCTGCTTATGGTTAAAGTTATTGTACCTGCCCCTACCATTACATAAAAGGGTCAGGCATACCACAATAATGGTGTAGCAAGCAAAAAACAATAAAAACAAGCTTCTGATGACAAGCCTGTTAACCTTACAAACTCACTCTGAAAGTAGTTTGCTTTACGTTGTTGAGTTATTTTTATTATTATCTAGAATTTATCAATCTGCTTCCGAATTAGAAACAAACTGTTTGTTTTCATAAGTATTAATAATTTTGTTGCAAATGCCGTTTGAATTATAACGGTGACGTTATTGTTTTAAATGACGTCATGCACGTGCATGATCAACATTTTAGACGCGCGTGCCATGTAACAGTATACTGTTATCCGGTCAAAAACGTACTTTTAGCATGAGATAGTAAGAAATGGTTCATGCTCAGTATATGAGAATCTAACATTACAAAGTCACGTGAGGTATAGTAATGATATTTAGTTCAGCTTTGTTTGTTTACATAAAAGAAAAGTAGTGCCTAGCATGTTAATTATGCGGAATTTTCGCACGTCCTTATCTACGGTCATGATCACTCCTTGACAGCGGTCTAGATCGAAATATCATGACCACTTTCTTCAATGCAAAGTGAAGGGGACAATATGAAAGTATTCAATAATTACTAATTTACCACATGTATAGATGCAATAGGGATATATAAGTGAACGTGACCAATCGTATGGCCATTGGTGGTTCATGCCAAACACAGAAACACTAATTTACTTTAGTATGCTGGGTACCAGACTATTTTGTGACAAGCATCTTCCTTCCATGGGCTAAACTGTGTTTTCTTAGAAAGGAAGTTTAAAAAGAATGTTAAGTTAATCCCAGCATACAACTAATTTGCAGCAGACAACATGGAAATTATATAGGCAATTTCTTTGTAAATCTCCATAAATGAAAGTATTATTATTGCAGTTTTGAAAACATTCTGGTCAAGAAAGAAATTTCTCATTTTGTCACATTTATTTCTGCAAAGGGTGTCTGCATCAAAATGCATCCACAGTGCGTGGGAATGGGTTTAGTATTGGAGCATAATTATACACAATTGGTACATGAATTGGCATCTTTGATATGCCGAAAAAACTTCAATGAAAATCAGTAAAATTATTTCTTTTCTTTTTTAATAGCAATCTTACTTACAATTTATTATCATCACTATCTATATCTGGTGGTCATTAACCATATACCTAGTATAAGAAGCATCTCTCTGATATCTTAATTTATTCTGTGTAAACAATTTTGTAATCTCCCTACTAAGCAATCTGAATACATGTATCAACATTGTCAGCAAATAACAAAAAAGCTTAATATTTTCTGTTTTTGTAGATTGAAAACATGTTAAACCCTTTCCCATATACAGCAAATCTGCAACAGACGGCTTTGAAGACATCTAGAAATAATATGAAAAATATCTATAAATGAAGGTATAATTACTCAAAATAGTAGTAGACTTTGTTGCAAAAGGAGAAATGACTCATTTTGAGCAATTTCTCCTTATGTCACGATGTTTTAAAAAGCCGTGTGCAGCAGATGCGTCAAAATGCGTCTATAGGTGGGAAAGGGTTAAGTGAACTGATACAGCCAATTGTAACTAAAGAACACCTTTTTTCTTCCTACAGAATGTAAGGGAACGTTTGCTTTACCTATTCCCAAAATGCCGACACATTTTGACCCATCCGCAGCATACAATTTTCCGTTATGTTTAACGCTGAATTTTGCAAACGTTGTAGTCGAAGGAAAAACTGTTGATGATGATCAATTTCCCAATTTCTCACAATGTTTTTTGCTCTATTTTTACCTGTACTTTTATTTTCCATGGGCTTTATCCCTGATGTATTTAATCGCATGCTGAAGATAATTTCTATGTGGGAAATGATTATGGGATGTCGAAAATTTCCCTTTCGCCTTTTTCTCACAATGAATTCAACGGTCAAATTTTCTATGACAACATTTACGATATTATTATCCTGACACCACTGCATCAGTTGTAATGCGCAACCCTTAGAAGCTATTACTACCATATTATTATTATATAATATTACACAATATTATTGTATTATGTGGTATGACTCGACCGGGGATCCAACCCTGATTTCCATTATATCATAGAGACGATCGAATGGGTTTTAGTGTATTTCAATAATGCCTATGCCATATCTAAAGTATCGTCTTCGTCTTGCATTTGCAACACATTGAATCTGCTGTTGTAAATCTAAAGGTAATCAACTTACCTGTGCATGACCGTCCATTAGTGTCAAGCGTGTATCCTTGACGACAGGAGCACGTGAATGACCCAGGAGTGTTTTTGCAAATGTGTTCACAATTGGCAGAACCGGAAGCGCACTCATCAATATCTGTGTAACAGGGAAACTGAATTAATATCTAGACAAAAATACTGGCTAGGCTTAATTTCTATGTTAACATCGACAATGCATGTACACGAGATAAAAGTATTTATTAAACATGGTTAAAGTAATCTCTACTGTATTTGTTCATTCTTGGCAGTATGGTAACACTAGGATATGTTTAAAACACATGGGTTGATTACCAAATACAGTAATGTATTTATCAATAGTCGATCAGTTCATATATAGTGTTCGGTGTGTGGGATGTTGCTATTCGAGCAATGTCATACGAACTGGAATTGGGTATAGGTACACATATCACATCTCGAGGGCTTTGCGTGAAACGGTTGTAACTAAAACCCTATTTTGAAAACCCTGGTTTAGGGGCAATTTTGACCCCTTTGTCAACAACGTAAATTTAGGTGCCATTGCTCAGAACGAGCAATGGCACCCTAATTGCCATTATTTACCGAGAAAAATAATTATAATAATTAAGTTATTAATGAAATTAAATTTCTTGAACAATCTTGAAAGAGGACCACATAAGGGACATTCTTGTGAAATTACTTTGAATTTGGTTCATTGGTTCAGGAGAAGAAGTCGTTTTTAGGAAAAATGTGAACAGATAGATAGACATACAGATGGCAGACAGTCAAACAGACAGACGACGATGACAACGACGGAAGACGGATAGTGATTGATCACAATAGCTTACTATGCACTTCGTGCTCAGGTTAGCTAATAAAAATTCTCACCAATTGGAGGTGTAACCACTGGTCCTGTACTCCCAATTATGCATACACAGATGGAAGGATCAAAAACAGTCCCTGGTGCACAGCGCATTTTTATTTCTTGACCATGAACCAATACCATGTAACTTGCTGGTTCTCCTGGATAAGGCTGGTACGTCTTGGAACATCCTAATAAAGGTAAATACATGCTATCAATTATGTTTTCAAAGTTTACTCTCATAATCAACTAGAATGTTTGATTCAAGGTTTGACTCGAAAAGTTAAACTGCAGAATTGGCCAAACCTCCTGCTTATGGTTAAAGTTATTGTACCTGCCCCTACCATTACATACAAGGGTCAGGCATACCACAATAATGGTGTAGCAAGCAAAAAACTATAAAGACAAGCTTCTGTTGACAAGCCTGCTAACTTTACAAACTCACTCTGAAATTAGTTCGCTTCATTAATTATGTACTGATCCAAACATGAAGTTGTAACGGTCCACTGCAATGTTAACGAAAAACCATTGTATATTTACTAATTTACTACATGTATATATGCAATAGAGATATATGAGTGAACGTGACCAATCGTATGGCCAATCTAATGGCCATTGGTGGTTCATGCCAAACACAGACACACTAATTTACTTCAGTATGCTGGGTACCAGACTATTTTGTGACAAGCATCTTCCTTCCATGGGCTAAACTGTGTTTTCTTAGAAAGGAAGTTTAAAAAGAATGTTAAGTTAATCCCAACATACAACTAATTTGCAGCAGACAACACTGAAATTACATAGGCAATTTCTTTGAAAATCTCTATAAATGAAAGTATTATTATTGCAGTTTTGAAAACATTCTGGCCAAAAAATAAATTCCTCATTTTGTCACATTTTTTTTCTGCAAAAGGTGTCTGCATCAAAATGCATCCACAGTACGTGGGAATGGGTTTAGTATCGGAGCATAAATATACACAATTGGTACATGAATTGGCATCCTTGATATGCCGAAAAAACTTCAATGAAAATCAGTAAAATGATTTCTTTTCTTTTTTAATAGCAATCTTACTTAAAGAAACATTATTTTATTGAACTTCCTTTTTTTTTCAAACAATTTGCTAGACAGTTCACAATTTATTATTATCCCTCTGACAATTGTCTATATCTGGCGGTCATTAACCATATACCTAGTATAAGAAGCATCTCTCTGATATCTTAATTTATTCTGTGTAAACAATTTTGTAATCTCCCTACTAAGCAATCTGAATGCATGTATCAACATTGTCAGCAAACAAAAGCTTAATATTTTTTTGTTTTTGTAGATTGAAAACATGTTAAACCCTTTCCCACATACAGCAAATCTGCAACAGACGACTTTGAAGACATCTAGAAATAATATGAAAAAATTCTATAAATGAAGGTATAATTACTCAAAATAGTAGTAAACTTTGTGGCAAAAGTAGAAATTGATCCTTTTGAGCAAGTTGTCCTTTTGTCACGATGTTTTCAAAAGTCGTCTGCAGCAGATGCGTCAAAATGCGTCTATAGGTGGGAAATGGTTAAGTGAACTGATACAGCCATTTATAACTAAAGAACACCATTTTTCTTCCTACAGAATGTAAGGGAACGTTTGCTTTACCTATTCCCAAAATGCCGACACATTTTGACCCATCCGCAGCAGACAACTTTAAAAAGTATTGTGGAAAAAGGCGAACTTGCTCCTAATCCTTTTGTCAAACTGTTTTTATTATTTTATTGTTATTTTTTTTAATGTATTTTATGTATTTAATGATTTTCCATAGTTTTCCATTTCTCCTTTTGACACAATGTTTTCAACTCTATTCAATAAATATACCTTAAATTATAGAGATTTACCATATGTAAGCTTAGATGATTTCAAAGCCATCTGCTGCATATTTGTTGTATGAAGAAAATGGTAAAATATCAATGTCCATATTCATGTACCTGAGGCTTCATTTTCACTGTTGTCACGGATACAGTCACAGAGATCTTGATCAAAGCGTGTTGATGGAGGACACTGGTGTTCTGCGTTTGTTGATTTACTTTTGTAACGTTTTCCAGTGTCGTCAATACTCACTCTATCACAATCTGTAAATAAAGGATAAAATCTGGTTTATAATTGCCTTTTTCAGTTGTCACAGTCAGATCAGGGTATACATTGTTCGCCATCTGGTCATACTAACATTCTAGAAGACCACAAAGACTAAATATACAAGTATTATAAGTTTGTGTCACTGGAATTGGGTATAGGTACACATACCACATCTATAGCCTTGTTGTTAATGTTTGTTTACCACGTAATCGATGCCAGCTTTTATAGCGACGTTTGTAGAGTGGTTGTCATTTTCTCAATGTTAAGCAACAAACAACGAGGTTAGTGCCTGGATGGGTTTAACTCCATGAAGGACATTTCACACGTTATATTCTTAATGTGTACTGAGTCCTTCCCGGAGTTAAGCAATCTTTGGTCACCCATACATACATTCTTGCTACAAATTGATGACAAACGCCATTAATTTCAAAACCTATGAAAGAATGGGAATATTCTCATTCTGGAATATTTCTATAAGTCTTCGCATCACATATGTACATGCATGTCATAAAATCTAACTTATTTTGCATATTCTTTCAAATTCATAACATCGTGAGAACAGAATAAAACCTCTGAACATATGAACTTCGGCACTGAGGTGGAGTAAGAAACAGGGTGAGAAAAGGAGAAACTTTTCCTTTTCAACTCATTTATTTATATTTTTTGAGTTGTAGGCTTTATATACATTAAATGATTAGGGCTTAACGCCATTTTTCATATTATCCCCAATCATATCACAATACCCAGTTCACTTATAAATGTGTTTTCTGGATTTTCTCACCAGTAATCCAAACAAATCTTTCAAAGACAGTTAGTCAATTGGTTGTAGGTGAATAACGTTGTAGCATTGACATTAGTTAAACGTCAAACAGAATGTTGGCCGAACTTGGGTTCACACTCACAACCCCTACATTGATAGCCCAATTCGCTTCCACAGGAGCTACCGGGTTTCTACAGGCTGCATACTTAGAGAAATGGTTAATCCTTCACCTTAAATACACGATTTTTGTCTTTCCAAAGATGGCCTTCATACACAGTTACCACTGTACATATATATTTTTTTGAATTAACATGAATTTGTATTTTTGGCCGGTGGCCTTATGTTACAAAATAAACAATATCTTATCTTATCTTATATATCTTAATCAGGGGCAAATTTCTGCGTTGGTTTATTGTTTCCAAAAATTGTCTGATGCAAATACTTAAAATGTCGTCTGTATCAGTGAAAGGATTCACAAGCATATACCTTTAAAATCATCAGGACAATTATCATAACAAGTGGTAGAGTTGACACATTTAGATGTAAACACATTATATTCCATGTTTTCAGGACAACAGACAGGATGTGGTAGGCTGTCGATACATTCTGCATAGGTACGGCAATTCTCATCGTCAACTTCTATGGCTGTTACGTAATGACCTCCGCAAGTGTCTGTTGTGATACGACAAGAATGATAATTAAGGAAATAGTTATGGTGTTTAACGCTGCTTTCAAAGATATTTCAATTATGTCCATCGTTTCCTGGGTAAATTAGCAGTACTACCTGTATTATACTGCATACTGCAACTACTTCCATGTTTAAAGATTGAACCCTGAATCCCGCTGCTCGAGGTGATAGGGCTCGATGCAGATGTTAATTAGCATATTTGCAGCAGGTAACTTTTGATTATTTCTCGATTACATGTTTTCACATTCATATGCTTCATATTCTTTGGTATGAGGAAATTGCTAAAATGATATTCTTTAAATTCTAAAAAGGCCAAACAATTCCTTTTTAAAAAGATAAAAGGCTTGACTAAATGACAAGCGTATGTCACTCAGAAATTGAAAAAGATCCTAGCCAATAGCTCTGTTTAACACTTTGTTATACAGAAAGAATCTACAGCAGACTACTTTGAAACCATCTTGGCATAGACATGAGCAGTACATGTATCTAGAACTAATGTTATAACTATTAAATACAGTTATACATGTGTGGAAATAAGAGGAATTGCAATCTATGAGCAATTCTAATTTTGTCACAGTATTAACACAAACACGTCTGCCGCAGGAGCATCACAATGGATGTGGGAAAGAGTTAAAAGACCACTAACCATCATTTCTGAGAGCACATTTCTGTGTGCTACTTTTGTCTCGTACACATTTGCGTGCGGTAAGGTCGTATCTATGGTGATGGGGACAACAGTCTGGTATGGATATTTCTTTGTCACATCTCCAGTAGGTTCTCAGATTATCATCCTCGTGATCATAGCTTACAACATTCGGGTCTTTACATGGATCTGAGAACATACAATATACCAGATCCATTACCATCATTTTAAACATTCTGAAAGACGTATAAATCAGGCCCCGAAACTACAAACACTCTTTGGGCCAGAAATGAAGTCTATGTTCCAAATAAGACTTCTGATGTCACTAATTTGCTTTTGACAAATCGCATACTTGAGCTCAAATGTTAATCTGGATCTACAATGTTCAAATGACACTTGCGTAACATTGTTAGAAGCTTCTGTCAAATAATAATTCCTTCTAGTTGCCAAAAACGCAGGATTTTGAAATTTCTCCATTGTTTTTCAGTCTGTATTCACTGTTGATATGTTGTAAATAACAACTGATCCCTTAACATAGTCCTAAATAAGGAAGCATGAACTAAATCTCCGTTCCATTATTACTGATCATAACTCTTTAGTGTGGATCTTCAAAAAATAGTATTGTTGAGACGAACATTTTGAGTACCCACAACATATGAGCCGTTCCACTTGAAAACCAACATTATCGCCTCTGCTAAGGTATCGACCCGGCTCCGCCTGCGCAATCCGCGCAGGCTAATCCGGTCCGACACATCCCGTCTCTTGGAGATAGAGGTAAAGAGTAATGATTCATGAAACAGCAAATCCACAGGAGGCGAAAATAGTCCGGGTTAGTCTGAGTGGCATGTTTAGGCTAATCCGAGTCAATAATTTACGCGGAGTCCACAATGTTGGTTTTCTCGTAATTCGACTCAATTATGACAAATAAGGATACTAGAAGCTGCTTACATCTTCGTTCCATTACTACTGATTAAAACTCTATAGAAATGAATGGTTTTGTTGAGACGATTCTTTTGAGTACCAATAACGTGGTACATTTGGATGTCAAATAAAGATACAAGAAGAAAACACTTACCCCTTATCTAGAGTGTGTAACTATAACATTTTCAGATGAAATCATCAAAGCATACTTACCGTCTATTTCTTCTGTAACTGCCAGGAAGGCCCTGTCCGATGTTATATTTGCAACAACATTTTCCACCATGCATTCATAGTATCCTTCATCATCTATTGATACATTACTTATCCTCAAACTCGCCAAGGTCTGATTCATTAACAGATCCCCATCCTTGTACCACGAATACTTCAGGCCGGAGTCAGGTGATATTGCATTGCAGAGAAATTCGACATTCCTCCCAACAAAAGAAGTCATGTTCTGAGGTTGTGTAGTTAGAGTTGGTGGAGATTTACAGAATACAATGATATATTCAAGTCGACTGAGTGCCGAAACCACAGAGGCTGAAAGTCTGTGGATGTCGGTTATATTTAGCGTGTCATTATTCATTATTTCATGTATATCATTCTCTATACGTCTGATGAATTCTTTGCTTTCATGGATATTCTCATAATTCTCTTCTATGTGTATTTCATACAGTGCAGACACGGCATATACAATACAATCACTTAAATTTTGACATTGAACATCATTGAAAAAGGTAGATGTGTTATTACCGACAGCCTCTACCCAACTAGCCAGTAAATGTTCACTCCTAACTGATTCCAAATTTGATCTTATCTGCTGGCTGGTAAATCTTTTAATATTAGACAATTCATTGATAAAGGGGTCATGATTTAAGCTGGCTTTGGTTTCTTTCAGAGCAACATCTATTTGTGCCTTTGTAACAGGATAATGCTCCATCAGGTATGCAATATTAACACCAGCTGTATCTAAATCAACGTTCTCCTCTAGTTCACTTTTTGTATAAGTTTGTAACTCTGTATCGATGTCATTTTTTATGCTTGAGTCATTTACAAGCTCATGCAATAGGTTAAATGCCTGAACAAGGAAGGAAGATGTAGTGTTGTAAAGTTCACATTTCTGTTTGTATAATAAGATTCTGTTCATATTGTCTGCCATAACGTTTTCGTTAAATCCGAGAGTTTCATTAATAACACTTATTGGGTCATCAATAGTATTTTCTGTAGAATTGCCATTATCAGAATCTGCTTGTCTTATTTTACGTAGAAGTATGTGAAGGTGTGATGAAGAATCATATTCAATTTCTCTCTTCTTTCTGCCAGAGAAGATGCTTCTCACACTCTTCATTAAAGCGTTGATCGTTGCTTTAGCTGCCTGCCACAGACTCTGTAAGATATTCTTAAAGTTGATTCTAATCCCAACTTTTCTCCAACCAAGTTTGAATGCATTTACCTCACACGATACATCAAATACTGGAAGATCTGTAGTAGATAATTGAACTTCAAAACCACAATTCCTGACATCAATTATGTTTTTCAATCCAAACTTTATAACAAATTCAAAAATCTTGGCTGCCACGCCTATAGCACTCTTAACAAATTCCAAACCTTGTTTAGCAGCTTCCAATGTGAGTTTAGCTGCTTGAAGCCCAACTTTAGCCAAGTCAATCAAAGCTTCTGCTGCATCTAAGACAACTCTTGATTTATCAACAGCAAACTGAGCAGCCGAAACACCTGCCTTTGCAAGATCAAGGGCCAATATAGGTGCTTTCACAATTAACTTAGCAAGTTCCAAAGCTTTAAATGCTAAAGCTCTTATTCCTCTGCAAATAAAATTGGCTGCTTCACATACTGGATTAGGTAGCTTTATCATACAGTTTGTTTTCTTACAACAAGGATATGGTACGTTAACTCCCCAAACCTTTTTGTGGCAAGTCTTGCATTTGATACCAGGTATACATATCTTTGAGCAAGTCTTTATTTTACAAATATTATCAACTTTTTGCTGTGCCTTGTTGAGTTTTTCAATTGCTTTATTGAAAGGACCTTTAGCTGCTTCCAGTTTATCTTTGACCTTTTCCAGTGCGCTGACTGCATTATCAAAATGTTTGTTAGCGTCGCGTATATCAATTTTCTTTTTATCTAACCAATTCTGCGCTTGAGTAAGACCTTTTTGAGCTTTTGATAAAGCATTCTGAGCTTGACTTAGCCTCTTTTGTGCTTCCTCTGATATTGTCTTCACAACTTTCGTCAGAGCACCTAAATAAGAACCAGTGAATGAGGTGCTCACTTTTTGTATTTGTCTTCGTTTTCGAGATTTTGCAATAAATGTTCCTTTAAGAGTATAGATTTGCTCATACCATTCATTTCCAACTTCAGCTGAAACTTCAACTTGCGCCAGGAATAAATCCCAAATATTTCCTTCAATGTATATATTTAACCCTGACTTGCTGATGAAGACATCTCCCGTCACCTTTATACCTAACATGTTCACATAGGCTGTTAACTGTATGATAATTTTATCTGTATCTATACTCATAGCTCCACCAACTCCAGCGCCTACATCGAGTTTGAGAAAGTAACCAAGCTTTAATCCTTTTGACAATCTTCCAATGAAACGTCCAGCTCTTTCGCCTTTTAAAAGCTGCTTGACTTTGTTAAATCTACTACATTGCAGGAGGCTATTAATAGAGTAAACGAATTCAACATCGATACCAACAAGTTTTAGTTTAAAAAAGTTTAAACTAGTTGTGAACTTTAAACCAAAGCCTGAGTAGTCGTTAACAGCACCTAAGACTTGATTTCTGAGTTTTGAAATTACATTATCAAGGTTCATTTTTATTATTGCTATTTCATTTTGGATAAAACCTATAAACTTATCTTTCGTATATTTTACAAATTGTTCAGTTCCATCTAAGAAGTCTCTGACCGTTGATTCTAAGGCCCTTAATTCATCCCATATGGAAGTTAGTAAATTTATAATTTCAAAAACATTTCCCTGACCTAACTCAGATTTAACATCACCAATTGAATTATCAAAGGTTGTTATAACTAGTTTCAGTTTATCAATGAATTCCTTTGTAGTGCCTGTTAGTAATGTTTCAAAAGATGAAACTGTTTCGTCTATATCGTTTTTAAATCGTTTCAATATATCGTCAATTTGAATGATATCTTTTAGAATATCAATTTTCATATCATCAGTAATTCTCGAAGATGGATCTGATGTTACAAAAGCATACAGTTTGCTTGGAATGTTGAATATCCAGTCTTTCAATATAGGCACTGTTTGAAATGGGTTAACGGTCACACGACTGGATAGAAATACACCTGGCGGATTGGCACGTTTACCACACCATTTTCTGTCCTGGGTGCCTGAAAACAAATGTTATTGAGCCATTTCTAGCGATTGGAGGTGTTATTTACTCTCCGTCATCACATAAGAGTAATTTTGCGGTAAAACCAATGGTGTTTTAGTTATTTTTTGTTTGTCCAAAGATGTCTCCAGGATTAAATTGCTTGTAGACGGACAGTGAAGGCTCTGATAAGACAGTACGGCTATACAGACTCACTTAAGTCTTATTTGTGCGCATCCCCATTAATACCCGAAATCCCTAGATGCAGTTTAATGTAAGAGGATAATTGTCTTCTTCTGTGTGAGATCATGATACTGCTTTACTAAATAGGAACTAACATAATTATGTTCGATCGTGCATGGATATGCTAAACTAGCATATCTGCTGTTCACGAGTGCACATATATATATTCTTCATATATCTAGGCACACGGATTTAACTACCTATGACTTGACACTGGATAGATACCAGAATAACAGGTGGCACTTTTAACAGTTATAAGTGCCACCTGTTACTTAGGATATACCCAACAGTAATGCACTTATGAAACACACTTAAGTTAATAACAAATTAATTGTATTTAAAAGGGATCCATATGTCAAACAAAATATACTATATACTAATTGACCATTGATACAAATTCAAAGTCTACACTTGCATCGTGACTATTCGAGATGTATATATATGCATGTGTAGACATTAAATTGTTATAATGGCCAATTAGTATAAGCAGTATTTAACTAATTCAATAAAAAGTACTATGTGTGTGTGTATGTGTAAATCTAATACTAGAAGTCTTGTTTTGTACCCAGACATATGTTCTTCTTAAGCAAGATTACGTATATTTGCAAAATGTCTAATATAGAGAAAGTTGTTGCAAAAAGGATTTGAGTTGTCACATGTTTGTTTCAAATATTTTACATTTGGGAGATTGTCAAAACAATGTCCCATACGATCATTTGAAAGACTCATACAATACAGATTTTGCCCATTTCGAAATGTGTTTATTTTATTTGTTTTAACATTAAAATACTATTAACGTACCACCTATCGACATGTACATGTCAACGGAAGCTTGTACCATGTCAACAAAAGTTAGATCGTAAACCTTATTGAAGAGTTTGAAGGTCAACGTCGGAGTGGCAGAGGCCCGTATTTGTGCCAAAACGTTCCATTCGTCAATGAACACCGCTGTCAGCATCTGTGTAAAGAAAGATTTGTTTGTATGTTTGGTGTTTTACACTCAACCATTAATCTCAGTTATGTCAAGTTGTTTCCGGAGTAAGTTACCAGTACTACTGGTTTATTCATAATGACACCAGCGTATCATTTACATTGTTAACCCCACAATCCTTAGCGTAAGATTCATGGATGGAAAGCTATTTCTACAATGTTTAAAGTCTCTGATTTGACCCGACCGGGGCTCATAAACAAGTAACTTACAGTAAGCTTTTGAACATAGAAAGCATGGTGTAGGCTTATAAACCATATACTATTCTCTCAGTTAGATATTGCATTTATTGCAACATCGATGTTATCTTATCCTAGATACAGTATATATATAAATGTAGAACATAAGATATGCGTGAGGGCATATTCGGCTGGACTTGCAACCCACCATTTAAGATAAAGTGTATATGCCCAGATGACAACCTACACATCAATATAAGACAATGAGTATATCGTTTGTAGTGGACTATATAAAGTCAATGTAAATCGTAGAGAAAACTCTTATTGGACTATTAAAAGTCAATATAAATCGTGGAGGAAACCCTTATAGTGGCCTATAAAAAGGCAATGTAAATTATATAGGACACATATAGAGGACGTTATAAGGTCAATGTAAATCGCAGAATAAACCTTTAGTGGAATATAGGTCAATGTAAATCGTAGAGAAAACTCTTATTGGACTATATAAAGTCAATATAAATCGTGGAGGAAACCCTTAGTGGACCATATATAGTCAATATAAATCTTGGAGGAAACCCTTAGTTGACCATATAAAGTCTAATAAATCGTGACGGAAACCCTTAGTGGACTATAAAAAGTCTACATAAATCGTGAAGGAAACCTTTAGTGGACTATATAAAGTCTATATAAATCGTGAAGGAAACCATTAGTGGACCATATAAAGTCAATATAAATCGTAAAAGAAACCCTTCGTGGACCATATAAAGTCTACATAAATCGTGAAGGAAACGCTTAGTGGACTATATAAAGTCAATATAAATCGTGGCGGAAACCCTTAGAGGACTATATAAAGTCAATAGAAATTGTGACGGAAATTCTTAGTGGCTTATATATAGTCAATATAAATCGTGGATGAAACCCTTAGTGTACTATATGAAGTATACATAAATCGTGAAGGAAACCCTTTGTGGACTATATAAAGTCTACACAAATTGTGAAAGAAACCATCAGTGGGCTATATAAAGTCTACATAAATCGTGAAGGAAAGCCTTAGTGGACTATATCAAGTCTACATAAATCGTGACAGAAAACCTTAGTGGACTATATAAATTTAATATAGATAGTGACAAAACCCTTAGTGGACTAAATAAAGTCTACCTAAGTCGTGGAGGAAACACTTATTGGACTATATAAAGTCAATATTCATCGTGGCGGAAGCACTTAGTGGACTAAATAGAGTATACATAAATCATGACAGAAACCCTTAGTGGACTATATTATGTCTACACAAATCGTGACTGAAACCCTTAGTGGACCAAAGTCTACATAAATCGTGGCAGAAGCCCTTAGTGGACTATATAAAGTCTACATAAATCGTGGCGGAAACCCTTAGTGGACTATATAAAGTCTACATAAATCGTGGCGGAAACCCTTAGTAGACTATATAAAGTCTACATAAATCGTGGCGGAAACCCTTAGTGGACTATATAAAGTCTACATAAATCGTGGCGGAAACCCTTAGTGGACTATATAAAGTCTACATAAATCGTGGCGGAAACCCTTAGTGGACTATATAAAGTCTACATAAATCGTGGTGGAAACCCTTAGTAGACTATATAAAGTCTACATAAATCGTGGCGGAAACCTTTAGTGAACTACACATAAAGTCTACATAAATCGTGGCGCAAACCCTTAGTGGACTATATAATGTCTACATAAATCGTGATGGAAACCCTTAGTGGACCATATAAAGTCTACATAAATCGTGGCGGAAACCCTTAGTGGACTACATAGAGTCAATATAAATCGTGACGGAAATCCTTAGTGGACTCTATAAAGTATACATTAATCCTGGCGAAAACCCCTAGTGGACTATATAAAGTCAATATAAATCGTGACGGAAACCCTTAGTGGACTCTATAAAGTATACATTAATCCTGGCGGAAACCCCTAGTGGACTATATAAAGTCTACATAAATCGTGAAGGAAACCCTTAGTGGACTATATAAAGTCTACATAAATAGTGGAGCAATTCCTCAGTGGACTATATAAAGTCTACATAAATCGTGACAGAAACCCTTAGTGGTCTATTTAAGTCTACATAAATCGTAGCGGAAACTCTTAGTGGACTATTTAAAGTCTACATAAGTCGTGGCGGAAATCTTTTGTGGACTATATAATGTCTACATAAATCGTGACGGAAACCCTTAGTGGACTATATAAAATCTACATAATTCGTGACAGAAACTTTTAGTGGACTATATAAAGACTACATAAATAGTGGAGCAATTCCTCAGTGGACTATATAAAGTCTACATAAATCGTGACGAAAACCCTTAGTGGACCATATAAAGTCTACATAAATCGTGAAGGGAATCCTTAGTGGACCATATAACGTCTACATAAATCGTGACGGAAACCCTTAGTGGACTATATAAAGTCTACATACATCGTGAAGGAAACGCTTAGTGGACTATTCGTGAAGAAAAACCCTTATTGGACCATATAAGGTCTACATAAATCGTGACGGAAACCCTTAGAGGACTATATAAAGTCTACATAAATCGTGAAGGAAGCGCTAAGTAGACTATTCGTGAAGAAAAACCCTTAGTGGACTATATAGAGTATACATAAATCGTGACGGAAACCTTTAGTGGATTATATAAAGCCTACATAAATCGTGACGGAAACCCTTAGTGGACTATATAAATTCTACATAAATCGTGGAGGAAACCCTTAGTGGACTATGTAAAGTCTACATAAATCGTAAAAGAAACCCTTCGTGGACCATATAAAGTCTACTTAAATCGTGAAGGAAACCCTTAGTGGACTATATAAAGTCAATATAAATCGTGACAGAAACGCTTAGTGGACTATATAAAGTCAATATAAATCGTGGCGCAAACCCTTAGTGGACCATATAAAGTCTACATAAATCGTGAAGGAAACACTTATTGGACTATATAGAGTATACATAACTCGTGGAAGAAACCCTTAGTGGACTATTTTAGTCAATATAAATCGTGGCGGAAGCCCTTAGTGGACTATATAGAGTAAACATAAATCGTGACAGAAATCTTAGTGGACTATATAATGTCTACATAAATCGTGGCGGAAACCTTTAGTGGACTATATAATGTCTACAAAAACCATGACTGAAACCCTTAGTGGACCATATTAAGTCTACATAAAACGTGACAGAAACCCTTAGTGGACCATATAAAGTCAATATAAATCGTCGAGCTCACCCTTAGTGGACTATATAAAGTCAATATAAAACCCAGACCAAAGCTTGTCTAGACTGATTAATTTCAATATCAGACATTACACATCCACTGCCATGGTCACTAAAATGCAACATACGAATATAGCGCAAACAAGCAAGAAACTTGCTTTAAATTAACTTTTTATCCATTTGAAGTTTCTTTCATTAAAATGATTTTTAAATTCTTAAATCAACTGTCACAAAATAGTCTTAAACTGTTTTTAAAACACTTCCGAAATGTTTGGCACGTTTTCATGTCTCGATATCTTTCACATTGCCAACAAGAAAAACAACACAGGCCGCAACATATCTTGCCGTTGTTATTTACCTCTAATTAAAACCACGCTCGACGAAAAAAATTAACCAAAAGATGTTCACGACATGGTGCCAGTTTTCATTATAACACTAGTGAGTCGACAAATACTGTTATTTGACCCCGAACATATTTCTAACATAAACTAATATCTAGTTGTTTCATAGCAGTTCATTCACACGACCCTGTCAATATCATATGGTTATTTCGAGGAGGGTACGACGCACCATTAAACTGATTAAATGTAGTAAAGTAAAGTCATGTGCATTGGAAGTTCCAAAACAATACCTAAGACCATTCAGACTAATACAGGACAATTACATTTCTGTATCTTATCGCAAAATTAAGATAAACATTATACGATCAGTTAAAATCAATATAAATCGTTGTATTCAACCTAACTAGATAGGCAATAGTCACAATAAAACGTCCAGAACATATTCTGGTTGGACAAATTTTGTAAATATTAAACATATCCTAACTGGTCTAGATACAGTCAATATGAGATGTACATTGTAGGATGAAGTAGTTAATGCAAAACATGGACTAGTTCTAGACATTACCGATATGTACACTAATCTATTTAATTTGATAATTTATTTTAAGACATAGAACATATCCGGACTGTACTTTATACAACCAATATAAAGCATGAAACACATCCATGCTGAACAACACATCATAAATAAATGACATAAAACCTTCCATGACTGTACTAGATACAAGCAATATAAAGCGCGAAACATATCCTGGCTGAACAACACACTATCAATAAACGACATAAAATCTTCTTGGACTGTACTAGATACAAGCAATATAAAACGCGAATCATATCATGGCTGAACAACACACTATCAATAAAGGACATCAAACCTTCAATGACTGTACTAGATACAAACAATATAAAACGCGACACATTTTCTGGCCGAACAACACAATATCAATAAAGGCCATACTATAAGGTCAAATTACAACAAATAGTTCCTAAAAATACTCTATTTGCGTAGAAATGAGTGTACAGTATACCATCACCAGCATGCATTGAATATATGTTACAGTTTAAATTCATTGTAAAGGATGTATGATGCAGTGAAACGATTGATTTCATCATTTTTAGTATTTTGACTTCGTTTGAAAGTGAAAGTAGAGAATGTGAAATACCGGTTTTGTCAAGGCCCGATTTAGTCCAGAATGAAGGTAACCATTTTCGCCGGGTGAATTCTTTCTTGCATATTACATCACACCAATTTTCTTTAGATTGTTCTAAAGCTTAGAGGTAACTTTTTCAATGATATAGGGTGTTCTACATGAAAATTGCTTAAAAAATGTGACAATTAAGGCTTAAACTGGTCGAATTATATAGAAACAAAGAAGAAATTTATTTGGTATATTGATACAATTGACCATGATATAAGCAATATAAAGCACGGAGCCTACCCTGGTTGAACAACACACTACCAATAAAGGACATAACACCTTCCATGCCTGTACTAGATATAATCAATATAAAGCACGGAGCCTACCCTGGTTGAACAACACACTATCAATAAAAGACATAACACCATCCATGCCTGTACTAGATACAAGCAATATAAAGCACGGAGCCTACCCTGGCTGAACAACACACTATCAATAAAGGACATCAAACATTCCATGCCTGCACTAGATACAAGCAATATAAAGCACGGAGCCTACCCTGGCTGAACAACACACTATCAATAAAGGACATAAAACCTTCAATGACTGTGCTAGATATAATCAATATAAAGCAAGGAGCCTACCCTGGTTGAACAACACCCTATAAATAAAGGACATAAAACCTTCCATGACTGTACTAGATACAATCAATATAAAGAATGAAACATACTATGGCTGAACAACACCCTATAAATAAAGGACATAAAACCTTCCATGACTGTACTAGATACAATCAATATAAAAAATGAAACAAACCCTGGCTGAACAACGCATTATCAATAAAGGCCATAAGCTCAAATTATGCCAAATAGTGTATACCATCACCAGAATGCATTGAATATATGATATAGTTTAAATTCATTGTAAATGATTACAGGATGCAATTAGCAATTTCTCCCTTTTTCACAATGATTTCTATATAAATTACAAAACTTTCATAATAGATATTTGTTTATGATTTTTGCCTAGGTGGTAAAGAGTTAAAGATCTACATTAAATCCTAGATGGACAAAATACGGTAAATATTCAATACTTATGCGACATAATATGAACGCAAGTAAACGTTTTCTGACTATACTAGACAATTTTAATAAGACACAGAACATACCTTGGCTGAATTAGGTAATAAGACACAGAACATACCCTGGCAGGATTAGGTAATAAGACACAGAACATACCCTGGCAGGATTAGGTAATAAGACACAGAACACACCCTGGCTGAATTAGGTAATAAGACACAGAACATACCCTGGCTGGATTAGGTAATAAGACAAAGAACATATCCTGGCTGGATTAAGTAATAAGACACAGAACATACCCCTGCTGGCTTATGTTATAAGACACAGAACATACCCTGGCTCGAATAGGTAATAAGACACAGAACATACCCTGGCTGGATTATGTTATAAGACACAGAACATACCCTGGCTGGATTAGGTAATAAGACACAGAACATATCCTGGCTGAATTAAGTAATAAGACACAGAACATACCCTGGCTGGATTAGGTAATAAGACACAGAACATACCCTGGCTGGAATAGGTAATAAGACACAGAACATACCCTGGCTGGATTAGGTAATAAGACACAGAACACACCCTGGCTGGAATAGGTAATAAGACACAGAACATACCCTGGCTGGATTAAGTAATAAGACACAGAACATACCCTGGCTGGATTAAGTAATAAGACACAGAACATACCCTGGCTGGATTAAGTAATAAGACACAGAACATATTCTAGCTGAATTAGGTAATAAGACACAGAACATACCCTGGCAGGATTAAGTAATAAGACACAGAACATATCCTTGCTGGATTAGGTAATAAGACACAGAACATATCCTGGCTGGATTAAGTAATAAGACACAGAACATATCCTGGCTGGATTATGTTATAAGACACAGAACATACCCTGGCTGGATTAGATAATACGATACAGAACACACCCTGGCTGGAATAGGTAATAAGACACAGAACACACCCTGGCTGGATTAAGTAATAAGACACAGAACATACCCTGGCAGGATTAGGTAATAAGACACAGAACATACCCTGGCTGGATTAGGTAATAAGACACAGAACATACCCTGGCTGGATTAGGTAATAAGACACATAACCTACCCTGGCTGGATTAGGTAATAAGACACAGAACACACCCTGGCTGGAATAGGTAATAAGACACAGAACACACCCTGGCTGGATTAAGTAATAAGACACAGAACATACCCTGGCAGGATTAGGTAATAAGACACAGAACATACCCTGGCTTGATTAGGTAATAAGACACAGAACATACCCTGGCTGGATTAAGTAATAAGACACAGAACATACCCTGGCTGAATTTAGTAATAAGACACAGAACACACCCTGGCTGGAATAGGTAATAAGACACAGAACATATCTTGGCTGGATTAGGTAATAAGACACAGAACATACCCTGGCTGGATTAGGTAATAAGACACAGAACACACCCTGGCTGGATTAAGTAATAAGACACAGAACATATCCTAGCTGGATTAGGTAATAAGACACAGAACACACCCTGGCAGGATTAGGTAATAAGACACAGAACACACCCTGGCTGAATTAGGTAATAAGACACAGAACATATCCTGGCTGGATTAAGTAATAAGACACAGAACATATCCTGGCTGGATTAAGTAATAAGACACAGAACATACCCTGGCTGGAATTGGTAATAAGACACAGAACATACCCTGGCTGGATTAGGTAATAAGACACAGAACACACCCTGGCTGGAATAGGTAATAAGACACAGAACATACCCTGGCTGGATTAGGTAATAAGACACAGAACATACCCTGGCTGGATTAAGTAATAAGACACGGAACATACCCTGGCAGGATTAGGTAATAAGACACAGAACATACCCTGGCTGGATTAGGTACAGACACAAACACATCCGCTGATCCTTTAATCTGGAGTTGCTTAGTCTTTTTGGTCACATCTCCACCAATCCATAAATCAGCTCTTTGGAATACTCTGTAGAACAAACACAAGTGATTTAACCCGCCGTGTGTAACCTTACTGTAGACAGGTCTAAATTAACATCTCAACCCCAACACGCACGAGCAAAGCGCACGCAAGCCCGCGAGGGAACACATTATTTTAGATATAATATAAATATAGGCTTTTGAATACATTTCGACTTTTTATCTATCTATCTAAAGTCATCAAATAATTCCACGTTAATGATCTAATTTAGCATTGAACCGACTTAACACAAAGTCGATTAAACTTCGCGAACATTATACCGCGCAATAACGGACAGTCTAACCTTGGTCTACATGATTTCCTCTATAACATAGTCTCAATTATTCGATAAGTATTAATCCTTTTCCAACTTGCAGGCGCATTCTGGCTGATCTGCAAGAGACAAATTTGAAAATGTTTTGGCAAAAGCAAAAAAGTTCATCCCCTTAATTAACAACGAATTTCCATTTTATAGGGATGTTTTCAAAGTCATTTGGTATATTTTTATATCAAGTAAAATGAGAAAGGGTTTTAATTAAAGTATCATTAGATAGTAAAAATTTGGAAACAGAAGCTAAGAGATATAACAATGGTCTGTCTTTCGGCTTTGTTGCATTGAATTATTGAAAAGTCTATACATTCTATCACAAGACATTTTATCTTGATCTACAATTCTATTTTGCTATAGAGTTGAAGAAAATAGTTGATGCATTTGCAGCAGACGACTCTTTAAACATTGTTTTGAATATTAACATCAGACTTTCCATAGGTTACATAACAAGCTTACACAGTCGCATAAACAGCAGACGGAAAAATAGGTCACTGTCAGTAAACGGCTATGGCTGCATGTACTGGTTAAGTATTTGAGACTTATGCGCATCGGTTGAACAACTTTGATATTGACTCAACAGCCTCTCAAAATTTCGTGTTACTCACTCCTGTAATTACTTGTTCTAATCGTCTTATTAGTTAGGTGGTCTTTCGTATTAGTTTCTTGAAGTCGTCAGACTTGTTCAATAATCTGTATTATATCCTTTGTGTAATTATCGTTCTTGTTTGACCCATACTTCCGATATTGGGGACCGAGATATTATGCAAAGTCTTCTGAATGCTAATTTAGTGATTCAGGAATCTTATATAGTTAACCAGTCATGTGAAATAATAAGTAGATAGGATTTCAGTTGTAAGTTAATGGGCGTATACACCTATTTATTGATAACTTGCAACATTACCAGTTAGTATGTAACTTATTAAGTGGAATTCGCAAACCTTAACTAGATAACCTGTGAATAATTGTACACAACGTTAACATGTTATGTTACGGCAGTAATATGCCACCATATTATTATTATTAATATCATTGTTTTTGTGGCGATTGGTTTGACTATCGCCACAATTCTAACAGAAACAACAACAACGAAAACATTACGATAGTCAGTTTTGAACAGCCCGTTGACTTTTTATTCCTAACTGCAAACCAATTAACCTACATCAGGTAAACCGCCAAATGTAGAGTTCCATCAGTGCAGAGACATGATTAATAATAATCATGTCAGTGCTACTTCGGTACCGGATTGATACTAGAGTTAAATGATGTAAATCTTATCTTTCTTCATGTTAGGCAGATGATAAATACCATTGCGCGTTCTATAAGGCGTCTGGAAATTCCAAAAGGTTCTATAAATAGTTCGTGAGACTGGCTGTAGATTGTTCTTAAATCTCAATATAATAAACTCTTTATTTTGTAGTTGTTGCAATATATGAAAGCGTCTAGATGATAAGACTGGTTTACAAAGGTTTAAATGACACGATGCCAGGCAGTGTACACGTTAGACACGTCTGTACGTTCTAGCGTCAATTAGCAATCAATGCTGAAAATGTAGCCGAATTGAGTTCGAGATCGAGCATTATCGTATATGCCTACACCAATATACTGCTTGTTACTTTGCAGGATTTTCTACACGATCGCCACTACTGTGCCATCGGCGGTTTGATTTTTATTATTATTATTATTATTATTATTATTATTATTATCATTAAGGGATAAATTCAAGATATATTATATCTTAACTTACGGATAAGTAAACGTAGTGTCCCCATTCCACAATTGTAGTGCTGTTTCCTTATAACGAACATTTACTCCTTTGAATAGGGAAAGTCCGATGCCTCGGGGATGTATGGTCAAACCTTGTGTATCATTAAGGTCTTTAAAAAAATCGAATTCCAACAAGAGATCTCTGGATTCCTCAGGTATCATGAGAAACACAGATCCGCCGTATTTCTGACAAATGTCCACTATGAGACAGAATTGTCTCCCATTTAGAGGTGTAGTAATGTTAACCGCGTTGCCATAGAGACTGAGTGAGAACGCTGATGAGAACCTGAATACGCTGTACAGGTGGCTTGGAATGACGGGTGCTCCACTACACCAAGTGACGTCGTCAATTTTGTTTCCGTAAACCAGGTCAGTTTTCAGATCGTTCACATCAAGTGCACTGAATGGTGAGCTTGAAAACCCAAGCCAGGGAGGAAGCGCATTGGTGAGTCTGTCGAAATATGTTTTCAGAAATGATACAGAAGACACGAAATCAAGTATATCTGTTGCTGTGAAAGCAAACGATAAACAATCATCCGTTCTTGTTACTGGTAAAGAACTTCCGTTATTAGGCGTGTACACATTTGTTCCGAGACTTATTTCAAAGTCTTCAATTGCAAGTGTCACAACAGCACCGTTTAGCGAAATAGGAAGAGACAACTCGTTCACCTCCACGAAAACAATGCCCAGAGTGTATACGACATTACTGTTAGAGTTGAGCGTATACCAGTCGGATGTTGAGGACAAGAAGACTTCGATGTTTTTACCATCTTTACATCGTGTCAGCAGGAATGTCGCACAGCCTCTTGGTAGAAGTTGTCGGGCAAGTTTGTGACGTCTAAATACGCTGTCACTGATGTCCGTACCTACACCAAATTTGTAAAATATATGCGATTAATACATATTGCTTTTAGAACGTAACTCTAAAAATGCTAATTCGTACAGAATGAATACAGGGATGAAACCCACGTTCGTTCCGATAGTTGATTAAATAATTTTCCAAGCGGAGGATTTCTATCAGTTGTCCTGACATGTCTCTGCTTATCCGTTTAAGTTGCCACTTCGCTTTATTGATATAGTTCGAATTTAAAGAGACAAAAGCGGATACTGTGTTAATATTTCTTATGAAAGCGGATACTAAGTTAATATTTCTTTAGAAAGCGGATACTATGTTAATATTTCTCATGAAAGCTGATACTATGTTAATATTTCTCATGACAGCGGATACTATGTTGATATTTCTTTTGAAAAGTATATTAATTCTCCATACCTGTACATGTCTTTCCGTCGGATTCCAGGGTTTTATTTCCACTGCAATCACACTCAAAAGTACCAATTCGGTCGGTACACGTGTCCTGACATCCCCCGTTTAGAAAAGAGCACTCGTGAATATCTAGAAAAAGTGCAAGAGCGTTTTAACCATTTCTCACGCATATAACAAATCTGCAGCAGACCTCACTCGTTAACATTTAGAAAAAGTGCCACAGCTATTTAACCATTTCTCACACATAACAAATCTGCAGCAGACCGCTTTGAAAAATCGCAAGAGCGTTTTAAACATATCTCAAACATAACAAATATGCGGCAAACTTATTTAAAAACGTGTTGGAAGAGCTGTGTAAAATCTGCATGAATGAAATTTTAATTATTGAAAAGAGATGAAAGCAGTGTAGCAAATGGATAAATTGATATATACGAGCATTATTTCCAATTGATACAATGTTTACAAAAGTCGTATGCTGCTGATTCGTCAAAGTGAGAAAGGGTTGACATTCATAAAGCTAACTTGTGTGTATACTCACTAGACAGTAATAGTTACTAAATGTTAAAGGACTGGAGATGTAAATTGTACCCGTAGAGCGAAGATTTTGAAAAACTTAATAAATACATTGTATCAATTTGATAGACTTATTTTTTTGATTTATCAACAAATTATTTCCGCTCTTTTGCATCGGTAAACACATGTTAAAATATGTGATGCGTTAAAAGATAGACGTAGTTAAACAGAAAAATGAAAAAGAAAATAACCTGAATATATCTAGGCTATGGGAAAAATAAGAAAACTACAAATTGACGTTTTTATAGACTGTATGTATTACTACATTCCCAGCTAAACGTTAGTTAAACCCTTTACCCCACACAGACGATTTTTGACGCTTGTTTAGCAGACCGCTTTTAAAAATATTGTGGCAAAAGGAGAAATTGCTCATTTAGAGCAATTTCTTCTTATGCCGTATAATGTTCAATTCTATTTAATAAACATGGGTTCATTTATTGTGATTTTAAATAATTGTTTTCAAATTCATTTGCTGCAGATTTGTTGTACGTGGAAAAGGGTTACTACATACTTCAATTTTATGTATGAAATCTTGACTTGCCGACTGAACTAACCGGGCAATCATGTCTTGCCACTTATAGTCCTTCTCATATCAACATTTGGGAGCCAGGCATCAACCTCATCAACCCCATCTGGACTCTCTAGGCGAATTCCACTTTGATGCGGCACATATTTAAAGTAATACAAGATGGAACAAAATGTCCGGACGATGTGGGGCTTGAATCGAGGCTCCCATAACACTAGCTTGGCGCTCTAACCAATTTTGCTTACCGGGTAATCAAGTTTTGCCACCACATCTAGTCACTACATACCGTTTTCACAGCGTTGTCCAGTAAATCCATTCTGACATTGACACAGAGCGCCTATGCATACCCCACGATTCAAACATACAATACCAGTACATTGGTCCATTTCTAGCAAGTATAAAGGTAAACGATAGTAAATTATTATATTGATTATTGGGGTTTTAAGCCATTTTCAACCTTATTGTTAACTTATTCATGATCCCTTGGTTTATAAACCAGTACTGAGCTAGGCAATGGGCCTTGTCCATGGGCACCTCACTATGACCGCCGCAACTGAAGATATGGTAAAAGCTAAATGGATCTCTACAAAAACAAATCAATCATTTAGAGTATAAAACTTCATAAGCAATTGACCTATAGCAGATCTAATGAAATATCAATAAAAAACAAAGAAACACATTTATCGCCTCAAAACGGTGAGTGTGTGAAACTACGGATGAGTGACCCAATGTTATCTCCCTGTCTAAGCCTAATTACAATAATAATATTAAAACAATAAAAATGATAATAACTAAATTATATCCTGTTGTTTGAGCCCTGTATGAGATAGATAGACACATAGTGGAGCATCTAATTCGTTCTAATCGCACGTAAAAAGCGAGCATATATGAGGAGACAATGTAGGACCCTACCATGTTTGTAAATGAATGTGAATACATGAAACTTACATACGCTATACATTATTTGCAAATTAATTCAAACACATCCAGCCACGTACATCCATCCAGAAACGACACAATTAGTGAAACAAATAAAACGTTGTGATACGTTAATTCAAACCCATCCATGCATTAACACGTGTATGAATCGACACTGTTAGTACATTTTTTTGTTAACAACTATCATTCACACTGTCTAAAGAATAGTTCAAACGCATAATGATAAGATCAGTAAAATACAAAAAACATTGACTGAAAGATATTTACTATAGCCCAGAAGCACAAGGTTTTAGCAAATTAACAGTCTCTTAGAAAAGTTTACGTTGAGTATCCCCGAGCATATTACCATACTTGTAGTATACTTACGTCGGATATTAAGGGCCCAAAAGCATTGATACCCCATTTCGAAACCTCAAGTCGAACCTTTACTGGTTGAAAGCATGTTTACTCCATTTGTTTAACCTAACATTAAACTTTAAGTGCCCCAAATCATGTTAACCTCATTTTTAAATCCTTACGTCGAACTTTGAGTGCCAGAAATCATGTTTACCCAAATGTTGAATCCTTACGTTGAACTTTGAGTGCCCCAAAGTATGTTCATCCCATTTAGTATGTAGGTCGAACTTTGAGTGCACGTAAGCATGTTCATCCCACTTCGAATCCCTATGTCATACTTTGGGTACTCGAAAGCATGTTTACCTCAGTGTTGAGTTCTTACGTTAAATTCCCGAAAGTATGTTACCACAACGTGTCAACCGTTATGTTTAACGCTGACTTTTGAAAATGTTGTTGTCAAAGGAAAAATTGTTGATGATGATCAAGTTCCCAATTTCTCACAATGTTTTTTGCTCTATTTATACCTGTACTTTTATTGTCGATATGCATTATCCCTGATGTATTTAATCGTATGCTAAAGATACTTTCTATGTGGGAAATGATTATGTGATGTCGAAAAATCCCCTTTCGCCTTTTTCTCACAATATATTCAACTGTCAGACTTTCTATGACAACATTTACGATATTATTATCCTAACACCACTGCATCAGTTGTAATGCGCAACCCTTAGAAGGCAGTACTACCATATTTTAATTATGTGGTATGACTAGACTGGGGATCTAACCCTGGTTTCCACTATATCATAGAGACGATCGAATGGGTTTGGTGTATTTTGATAATTCCTATGGCATATCTAAAGTATCGTCTTCGTCTTGCATTTGCAACAAATCGAAGCTGCTGCTGTAAATCTAAAGGTAATCAACTTACCTGTGCATGACCGTCCATTAGTGTCAAGCGTGTATCCTTGACGACAGGAGCACATGAATGACCCAGGAGTGTTTTTGCAAATGTGTTCACAATTGGCAGAACCGGAAGCGCACTCATCAATATCTGTGTAACAGGGAAACTGAATTAATATCTAGACAACAATACTGGCTCGGCTTAATTTCTATGTTAACATCGAAAATGCATGTACACGAGATAAAAGTGATTAATAAACATGGTTAAAGGAATCTCTACTGTATTTGTTCATTCTTGGTAGTATGGTATTGGTAAATAGAACATGTTTAAAACACATGGGTTGATTACCAAATACAGTAATGTATTTATCAATAGTCGATCAGTTCATATATATAGTTCGGTGTGTGGGATGTTGCTATTCGAGCAATGTCATACGAAAATCGACAATGTGAGGTTTTGAGAAAAATGGAAATTAAGTTTACCACTTATTTCACTTAACTCTCTCACTGCCGAGTTTCACACTCTTCCGTGTTGAAAATTTGACCACTTCATTTTACGTTCAACAGGAAATTTGGTAAAATGTAATGTCTAAGTGACTAACAATGCTGCTTTCACGAGAGACAGCTCTGCACGCGTTGTTTCACCGGAATCTGCACTGTTTGTAAAAGCCTTTAATTGCCGTTGGCAGTGAAAGGGTTTAATTGGAACTCAGAATTGAAAAACAAAAAGATTCAATCTACATAAGACTAATTTGATAATATGTAATAATATATAAACCTTTCGAATTTCCAAATAAAGATGTAAACATTTCAGGCAATACTTATTAAATACAGTTGAACTCATTTTGGCAAAATTAGAAATTGCTCATTATAAGCAATTTCTCCATTTACCACAATCTTTTCAAAAGCTCCGGCTGCATAGGCGTCAGAAACGGTCTTTTTGCTGGAAAATATTTAAAGAGTGTCATAATCAAGTCATATTTCAGGCTGAAGTAACGTCTACTGCATTTACACGTTATGAACAATATGATCATAGTATATACACTGGCGATGACTGGAGTTGGACACTTTGAAAAAACAATATTTTGGCATTTGTGATCTGTGTAGATCCAGATCAGCCTGTGATAAAGTAAAGTATAACCTAACTTTAGTTCCACTGTTAGCATTACGACTGACTGGCTGGTGTCAGACCGAATGGACCAGTAGTACTGGTAACGAAATGCAGTCAAGACTATAACAGAAATATCACTGTGAAATTGAGTAGAAATGTGTGTTGAAACCTCAGGATTTTATGAAAATCTTTAAAAAAGGGGAACATTAGATACTCTCTTAAACGTTCTCTTCAAATGTTTTAATTACACCAAATATTTTCAAAAAGAAATAACGTAAGAGTTATTTGTGAATCATTAACTTTCGAGGTTTATAACAATTTCAAACTTCCCGATCCAACATAAAAATCGGAAACACTTGATGAATTGTTTCAACCCATCACATTGTAGGAATCATATACGACATGTACCAATAAGGATGTTCCTTCATTGCTTTATGCTTGGCAAATGTTGTATTCATCCTTTGCCTCACGCGGATGCATTTTACCGCATATGAAGCGAACGACTTAGCGAAAATCGGAGAAATTGCTCACATTGAGAAATTCTGCCCTTTCCATCAATGTAATTAACTAAATTATATCATATGGCTTTGATTTACATGTGCCAAGATTTTTTTCGAAGACGTCTGCTGTATATGTGTATGTGTAAACTGCTCAGGTCTCGCATAGCTGACATTGAAGATCATTCACGAAAGAAAACTAAATAAAACTACTTATTTAATTAACATACGGCGACACGTAATTCCACTGAATCCTGTCCGACATTTACACACGTTTGGTGTCACACAGGTTCCGCCATTTGGACAGGTTCTAGAACCAGAACACAAAGCTGTAAAGAATACAGAAATAAAACTGGTTATTATTGTGGCCTGTGTTACATCAATTTAAAATATTCAGTCATAAATTAACAATTATTATTTGATAATTTACACCTATCGTTATGGGCCTATAAGTCATTAAAGATATATGTTTCACTGTTTCATACAAATATACAAGAAATGTATACACAATTATCGTCATCGAACGTCCAATCAGTCTTATAAATCGATCTGACAAAAACGTTTTCAAACTTATCTAACTCAAGCATGTGTTTAGTAATTAATTAATTGTTTATTATGGCGACAAAAAAACAATGAATTTAGAAAGAAACATGTGACCAGTTCAGGCCATTGGGACAGGTTATAGACCGGAAACTTAAAGCTGTAAACAATACATAGAGGATATTACATGAGTGGTCATTCAATACGGAATTTATTAAACGAGTTTTCTGAAATTGATAAGAACGAGCCTTGGCGAGTTTTTATCACTTTTAGAAAACGAGTTTAATAAATTTCGCATTGAATGACCACGAATATAATGTTCTTTTTATATCATAAATACTAACTTAATAATTTACAGCGCTATATCCATATAAACGTCGTTATAAAGCGCGCGTATTTACAACGCTAAACGTTACGTTATGACATCACGTTAATTGTTATTACACTAGTTATATATCAAAAATATTACACTAGTTATATATCAAAAATATATAATGACGTTATTTCTCGCTGGCGACGTCATTTATGATATAAACAAATATATTATTATTGTGACAAGAATTGCATCAATTTATAAAATACATTCATAATTTAACAATTATTAAACACATATACATGAAATGTATACAAAAAGATCGTGATCGGACGTTCAATCATTCTTATAAATCGATCTGAAAAATTGTTTTAAAAAATCTAACTTCAGCACTTTTTAAGAAAGTAATTTTAAAAAATTGTTTAAATATGGTAACATGTCAACATTAAACAAAAACAATGTTTTGAAAATAAAAACAAATTTAACTCAAGCCTTATTTTAGTAAGTCATTTCAAAGTTGTTTTGCATGGTGACATGTGCACATCAAACAAAACCAATGTATTGAGAATAAAAACAAATCTTACTTAAGCATTGTTTTAGTAAGTAATTTCAAAGTTGTTTTTCTATGGTGGCATGTGAACATCAAACAAAAACAATGTATTGAGAATAGCACCCGCCTAGGAATACGACTCTAAGGCATTAACTGGTATGTAAGCCGTATAATATGTTTCTTATATGAATGAAATATTTAACCTTTTTCCACATACAGCAATTATACTGCAGACACCCTTGAAAACATACAGGCAAATATTTTAAATTAAAGTATAAGTATTTAATAAAGAAAATGAGAAACTGCTAATTATGAGCGGAAACATATAAAGCTGTAAAGAATACACACATATATTGGTTATTATTGTGACAAGAATTGCATCAATTTATAAAATACATTCATACTTTAACAATTATCATACACATATACATGAAATGTATAAAAAAAGATCGTGATCGGACGTATAATCATTCTTATAAATCGATCTGAAAAAATTGTTTATAAAAATCTAACTTCAGCACTTTTTAAGAAAGTAATTTTAAAAATTGTTAAATATGGTAACATGTCAACATTAAACAGAAACAATGTATTGGGAATTAAAACAAATCTCACTTAAGCCTTTTTTTTTAATAAGTAACTTTAATTTTTTTTTTCTTACGGTGACATGTTAACATGAATACAACATATGAAGTATATGTGATAGTTTTGCACCCGCCTCGGAATACGACACCAATGCACTAACTGATATGTAAGCTGTAGACTATATTTCTTATATATATGGAATACAGTAATTAAACATACAGGCAAGAAAACGGCAAATATTATTAATTTGAAGTATAAATATTTAATAAAGTTGTTCACATTGTGGCAAAAAAAGAAATTGATCATCATGAGCAATTTTTCATTTTCCCACAATCTTTTGAAGAGCCATCTGCTGCAAAAACATCAGGAAGCGTCTGTTTGTTGGAAAGCGTTTAAAAAAGTGACATAATTAAGTCATTTTCAAGGCTGAAGTAACGTCTGCTGCATGTACACGTTATGAACAATACAAAGATCATAGTATATACACTGACGATAACTGGAGTTGGGCTCTTGGCAAATTCAATGGAAGATCCAGATCAGTCTGTGATAATATAAAGTCTAAACTAACCTTTCCACGGTTAGCATTACGACTGTCTCACTGGTGTTAGACCCAATGGACCAATCGAACTGGTAACTTATCCAGAAAATACCGTGATAAAACTTTAAAAAAAAAGTGGCCTAAATACCATTAAAACAAAACCGGAAATGAAGTCAAGAGTATAACAGAAATAACTGTGAAAATGAATTAAAATTCGTCGGTCGAAACCTCAGATCTTTCTGAAAATCTTCAACAAAATGTCAAAATCAGATACACGGTACAGACATCTTACTAGAACAACTCCACGACCGTTTAAAAAAATATCGTCGGAAACATGTGCGAATCATTAAATATTGAGGATTAAACATACAATATTATGGATAATTAAATCAAGTCAGATCATTCCCCTTGTTATATGATGCCGTTGTGCTGAAATCATAAGGAGAGAAAATTGCATATTTCCCATTCTCATAAATGAATGTAAGCTTAAAAGTAACATGATGTACTGGTTCATTATTTGAAGTTACAACATCGATAAAAAAAATACTGCACTATTTATATAATAGATACACAATGCCACAAAGTTTTAAGACAATACATTGTTATTTAGGTAATGCTTAATATATATGTAGTGACAAGTTGAGCAATGTTGGCCATATACATACTGATAGAGGCTATGTCATATGCTTATGCCTCACATCGACAACATACTATTCAATGGATCTCTAGAGAATCTAAATGAATATAAGCGCCCTCCTTCTAATGTTTCCAAACAACTGATTATTTAAATCCTGGTAAAACACCTTAAATCTTAAATTGCACATGATTGATATATGTACGCATTGTACATTCAGTGGTCTTGGCCTGATAGATATGGAAAACACTGTTTTATTCTAACATTTTGGGGTTACTCATTTAAATTGCAGATCTGAAAGCTCTTGGCAATTGGTTGCAAGACAGTGTTTTGACAAAAATCTAGAACAGATTGATGTAGCATCAATGAGTACTGCAGATTCGTTTCTTAACGCAAAACGTTCTATTTACATCATATATAAACATGTACATTGTACTGTGATATGTATCGGGACTTTTTTGGCTGATATGAACCAGAGTTTCATATCAGCACCTTTGAAATATTGAGATCTAACAAAGATATTCATTTGTTTGGTCAATCAGGCTGAGGTTTGAAATTACTGTTATGCTATTTGTGAAAGCATTATCTGAAGGTGATTTCTCTTTTTACTAGGCCGAGCCCCGGTAGCTCAGTCGGTAGCGACGCGGGCTGTCAATCCAGGGGTTGTAAGTTCGAATCCCGGCTCGGCCAACTTTCTATCCGACGATTGACAAAAGTCAATGCGACATGCGTCATTCGTCATCACTGGGCTAAGTCTATGTGGAAAAGCAGCCAGTTGCTTGGGAAGATTATTGTGTTGAGTACTGGTGTGAGAAAACCAGGAAATTCATAAGTAGGTGAACTGGCCGCCGTGATATAACTGAGAAATTGTTAAAAACGGCGTTAAACCCCAATCAGTCAATCAATCAATCAATCTTTTTACTAGGAAGCTCGTGTGTCTCTTGTCCCATAGTTTCTTGCCTTGACAATCCAAATTATTCTTGTTGGTTGCCTGTGCATATTCGTGATATTGTTTTTCTAGAACAGAGAACCCCAGACGTTGCTCCTCATTTTGCACAAGGTAAGTTCGTTGTTCACAAAACTCAACGTTTATACTATGCTATTGTACTGGACCATGCACATCAGCAGAACAATTAATTAATCAAAGGAATACAAGTCAGTCGCTGCGCTAGATTGTGTCTGGTCCCGAAACAGACAGAGTTGTGCATGAATTTCAATATTTCATCAATTTGTTCAAATATGAAAAACGCAACCATTCGCCACCATGAACGACACAAACTTTCAGACAGAAACCAAGCAGATATCAAAAGGAAGGCAGCAGATTGGCTAACTTAAACAGGATTGTACTCTCTTTCCTAGTCTATATTTCTTTCATGTCAAGTACACGATGGCAATCCTGAGAATTATACTTTTCATCCTTCAGTGTCACAGTATGGAAGCCTCATATTCGGTACCAAGTCGGAGCTTGTGCTTTGTCTTGAACGTCATTTTCAAGTCACTCTTTAAGATTCTCCAGTTAACGTTTTAGTTATAGACGGAGTAGTGGTAATCAACATGCTGAGTCCGACGGGTTGTCAAACATTCCAAAATAACCGTAAAAATGTATTCATCCAATATACCAACTCTTCAGATGTTGGATGTTGTTTGAGATGTATACAACATGAATGTTAAAATCAGCTACAAGGTTTCACGGAGTGAAATAGGTCAGACAAAGTTATTGCAAACACGAAACCCTCAGGTAATTTAGATTCATGTTTGAGAGTAGATGAAAATAAACATACCTGTTCTATTCCTTTACAAATCAAAAGGTAAATGCAGATCACAACGATAAACTGATGGTATCTACACGTGACCAAGGTATTGTTTATTCATATTAAATGTTAAGCATCGTTTTCGATATTTCAGATCAATGCATGAAGAAGATAATGTGTTGGACCGTTGATACTGACGTTTGCTTCTGGCGGTAGCAATGTATCCCCATATTGCAGTTAATGAGCTGTGGATAGCCTTTGGTGCTGGTATGAACCTCAGATATATAGCTATTAATTATATTGTAAAATATAAAGGTTAACCAAAGGCCATTGTCCTACTTCTTTTTTACGCAATGACAGGATGTGCCATACATCTACATTTTGTGCCGGGGTAGGAAAACTACTCAGAAAACGTTTTGCATCCCCCATCTTAGATTAAGTTCTACCCGAAACACCAACAATAGAGCGTTGTGTTGCTCTTATGTATGACTACACATGTGCATCAACTGAGGAAAATGATTTTCGAAAGTATATTTTCACCCAAAATTGAAAATCTATTGAATATATTCCACCTACTTCTGTAGCATTATTGGAGCATACGAAACAGGCAGTTTTCCAAGCTGGATATATTCTAAGGACAGAATTTGACACGCTGAGTGCCCAAAATCATGTTAACCCCAATTTGAATCCTTACGGTGATTTTTCGGTGCCTCAAAGTATGTTTATCCCATTTAATCTGTACGTCGATATTTGACTGCACATAAGCATGTTTATCCCAATTCGAATCCCTAGGTCATACTTTGGGTACTCGAAAGCATGTTCATTCCATTGTTGAGTTCTTACGTTGAATTCTCGAAATCATATTACCACAACCTGGCAACCGTTATGTTTAACGCTGTTTTTTGAAAACGTTGTTGTCAAGGGAAAAATTGTTGATGGTGAGCAATTTCCCAATTTCTCACAATGCTCTTTTCTTAACTTGTACTTTCATTTTCCATATGCCTTATCCCTGATGTATTTAATCGTCTACTGCAGACAATTTCTATGTGAGAAATGATTATGTGATGTGGAAAAATCACCTTTCGCCCCTTTCTCACAATATATTCAACGGACAGATTTTCTCTGACACCATTGCATCAGTTGTAATGCGCAACCCTTCGAAGCCATGACTACCATATTTTAATTATGTGGTATGACTCGACTGGGGATCTAACCCTGGTTTCCACTGTATCATAGAGACGATCGAATGGGTTTGGTGTATTTTGATAATGCCTATGCCATATATTAAGTATCGACTTCGTCTTACATTTGCAACAAATCGAAGCTGCTGGTGTGTAAATCTAAAGGTAATACACTTACGCATGCATGACCGTCCATTTGTGCCAAGGGCGTAACCTTGGCGACAGGAGCACGTGAATGATCCAGGAGTATTTGTGCAAGAATGCTGACATTTGGCGGAACTGGAAGCACACTCATCAACATCTGTGAAAAAGGAAACTGAATTAATACCTGGACAAAAATGCTGGCTGGTCCTAATTTTTATGTTAACATCGACAATGTATGTAAACGAGATATGTACTGTATTTGTTCATTCTTGGCAGTATGGTATTGGTAAATAGAATATATTTAAAACACATGGGTTGATTACCAAATACAGTAATGTATTTATCAATAGTCGATCCGTTCATATATATAGTTCGGTGTGTGGGATGTTGCTATTCGAGCAATGTCATACGAAAATCGACAATTTGAGGTTTTGAGATAAATGGAAAGTAAGTTTACCACTTATTTCACTTAACTCTCTCACTGCCGAGTTTCACACTCTTCTATATTGAAAATTTGACCACTTCATTTTCGTCCAATAGAATATTTGGTAACATTTAATGTCTAAGTGACAAACAATGCAGCTTTCACGAGCTGTCTCATCGGATCCTGCACTGTTTGTAAAAGCCTTTAATTGCTGTTGGCAGTAAAAGGATTAAATTGCATACCTGCCGGTCGATGGTCAAAACCGTTTTATGCGTGTACGATTAGGAAATCTCGAGATCAGCTTGTACGAACCTTTGCTCGCCGCTATAGCAGGTTAGGGTTGTACTTGTGCGATACATTCACTTATCTAAAACGTTATGCACATGCATCCAATTGATCAGATGTTAATTCGCACAAAATCGAAAAAGCAAAAGGTTCAATATGAGTAGGCCTACAATACTCATATTTGAGCTCGTACATCGTTCTCAAGTTTTATAATATAATTTCTGTTTATGTGAATAAAAGAGTGAATCCTGATTGGTGCAGATGTTCATTTAACTAAAATATTCCAGCGAAATGGTCTCGACCACGATTAATCTCGAATAACAGAAATATTCATTCCCCGAGAATTTTTGCCTGTCGCTGTTAAGTTTGTAACCAGAACGACATTATATAAATATCATATGGCAGCATGTGTGACATTGATATTGTCAACCCGAGAGCAGAATGTCACCCGAGGCGTAAGCCGAGGGTGACATTCTGTTTCGAGGGTTGACAATATCAATGTCACACATGCTGCCATATGATATTTATTTTATTATACCGAACAACATTAAGTGACGTCACTGCTGTATGCTGTATGACGTCACTGTTGTATGTGTATAAGGGAGGCAATCACGTCATGATTTAGCTAAAATATTGAAGCAGTTATTTGCCCTTATATGACATTCAAAATATCATTGCGGTCACATAACCTGACAGTCAATTTTCGCTTGGTCACGTGTTAAAAAGGTTGAAAATGTTTCTGATAGTCAAAATATCTCTTTTTCGGGTAATGGGATTTTACCATTGTAGACAAAAGTGAGGTATAATAATTATATTTGTGTGACTCATCCACGTCTTACAGATATGCTGACACCCTCCATTGCTTGAGATACATTCTATCAGATCTAAAAATCACAAACATAGTAATCCCTTTGCCACACAGACCAAATCTGCAGCAGACGGCTTAATAACATGTATATAAGAATTAAAGATTATTATATAGTATTGACAACTTTGTGTGTAAGTTGAACACTTTATGGCAATAAGAGGACTGCTTCATTTGCCAAACAAAACACAACAGATCGTCTGCTGCAGATGCGTCGACAAGTGGAATAGAATGATATTCACATTCATTTACTGAGAAAATGTGAAAACAAATAGATCATCCATGAGTTATAATTGAAGTATTCTATGGATAACTCCACATTTCTGAATTTACGGACTGCTGCATTCTTACATTTTTTATTCTTTTTAAGGTGATGTAATGTAATTATAGAGACCAATTGCTCTGATTGAGCAAACGCTTTTTAGCTACTAAGGGCCGGTTTGATAGCGTACACTTTATCATGAACAATCATCTGACAGGTGCATATAAGGTTCTTTAAATTGCTCAGTGTATAGCACTTTTTCTTGTAACGGACATGTACTTGCCCTCTAGTTAAGTGGGAAACACTGAAGGCACCTTAGAAAAATCCAGAACCCGGACCAGGATGTTAACTAGATCACCAGGTTACTCTATTTGTCAAGGGCTCTGAGGCATTCTATGGATTTGCGAATGCTGTATTCTTCTTTAAAGAAAATCCTAAGTAGTCTTGGAGTAGTGTTTGTATATATTAAACTGAGTGGGAAATGAACATGACAAAAGATTAGACAGTGGTCCAGCTAAGGAGGGGTATACAACTCTTTCTCCCCACGATATTTCTCTTATCATTCGAACTAAGCCTATCATGTGGTACTCAATACAATCTTCTCTATGAGACGATTATTTTGGGTAACCACAACTTAGGGCTAGAGGACTGCAAAACATCTGATAAGACTGCAAAAATGCATCACGATTGCTAAATGTTGTATTAATCCTTTGCCGCATGTATATGTTTTTGCCGCATTTGGCCGCATATGTAGCAGAGGACTTTTGTACACATTGTGACAATTGGGGAAACTTCTCACAAAGAGCAATTCATCCATTTGCAGCAATGTTTCCAAATAAATTCAATCATAAGTAGTTGGTTCATAGATGTCAAGGGTTTACTCGAAGTCGTCTGCTGTATATTTATTGTACGTGGGAACTGCTTAAGTCTTGCATAGCTGACATATCATTCACGCACGATAACTGAATATCACCCTACAGGTTTTATCAACATACCGTCACACTTTGGTCTACTATATCCGGTTAGACATTGACACACGCCTGGTCGCACACAGGTTCCGCCATTGGGACAGGTTCTTGAACCGAAACACAAAGCTGTAAAGAATACAGAAATAAAATTGGTTATTATTGTGGCATGTGTTACATGTACATCAATTTATAATATTCATTCATAAATTAACAATTATTATTTGATAATTTACACCAATCGCTATGCGCATATAAGTCATTAAAGATATATGTTTCACTATTTCATACAAATATACAAGAATCGTTATCGAACGTCCAATCAGTCTTATAAATCGACCTGACAAAAACGTTTTCAAACTTATCTAACTCAAGCATGTGTTTAGTAATTAATTTATTGTTTATTATGGCGGAAAAAACCCCAATGAATTTAGAAAGAAACATGTTACCAGTTCATGCCTTGGTATCTTTTACACAGAGGCATATGTAAAACTATCAGGCCATACGTATTTACATGCTAGCGGTAACGACGAAATCCCATATTGTGTACTAAAAAACCCTCCGGTGATTGCAGTATTACATCAATTATTTCAGCTAGTATTCGACACAAGTATTATACCGTCGTCATGTAGAAAATCCATTATTTGTCCAATGTTAAAGGATTGTACCACGGATAAACGTATACCTATGAACTATAGAGGCATAAGCCTATTATCTTGTGTGAGTAAACTTTACAGCTCGTTTATGAACAACGGATCACCAAGTACTAAGCGAAATAATATAAATAATGACTCCGTTTCTACAGCTTTGATTGACCTGCGAAAATGTTTTGATTTTATAGACAGAGACATGATGCTTTTTACAAACTATTGCTTAATAATATTAACGGTAAAATGTACAACTCGATACGAAGTGTTTACTCTCAATCTTCGTCGTGTGTTCGCATAAATAAGAAACTAACTGAGTGGTTCTCATGTAATACTGGCGTGAAGCAGGGAGATAACTTGTCGCTGACATTGTTCTCGATATTTGCGAATGACCTTGTGAAAATGATAAATGACCTTGACCTTGGCATAGCTATTGGCAACAATAAATTATCTATACTCTTATATGCGGATGATATTTGTCTAATAACCGATTCTGAGGAAAATTTACAATCTATGCTAGATACGCTTCACAGTTGGTGTAAGAAATGGTGAGTACCTAAAACACAGACAAAAGTAAGTGTATGCAATTCAGGAAAAATCGAGATGTTCAATCAAACTACGGATTTAAGATTGGTGATAATCTTCTAAAAACAGTTGACAGATATAAGTATATTGGTGTTATTTGTCATGATAAAAACAATTTTTCGTTTCACTGAGACGCCCTAGCAAAAGACGAAGGCCGTGCTTTGGGATTTAAAACTTATCAAGAGCTATTTGAATCTTGTGTTTTAGATTATTGTGCGTCTGTATGGGGGTACAGACATTACCAGACAATCGACAACGTGCAGTATAGTGCTTTACGGTACTTCCTTAGCGTACATAGATTTGCCCCGAAACTTGCTATTACGGCTGATACAGGATGGCTACCCAGTAATTATCGACGTTTGGTATCGATGATCTGATATTGAAATAGACTTATATTGTTCGATGACAACAGGCTAACAAAACGTATATTTAACATGGACTATAATAAGCGACAAAATAATTGGTGTAATGACTTAAAAATAGTTATGTCTCATTTAAATTTGACTAATTGTTTTGAAAATAAATTTCCTATACAGTTAAGACTAATATAGCTAACTACTATTCTAATATTCGGAAGGCAACAAAGGTAGACAAATTAAGAACATACATCACTTTTAAAAAGACACCTTTGAAACTGAAAAGTATGCACTTTTAAACTTGAATAAACGGGAACGTTCATTGTTAGCTCAGTTCAGATGTGGTATTTTACCGATAAGAGTGGAAACAGGACGATACGTAGGCGAGCCCCCGGAGCAAAGACTTTGTACATTTTGTAATCAACAACAAATTGAAGATGAAATACATTTTTTAACTCAGTGTACATTTTACAATGATATTAGAGCAGACGTTTTTAATGATCAATTTTCTAATATACAGTTTAATGTTTTGAGTGATGCGGATAAACTTACATATCTTATCAGAAACGTTCCAAGAAAAGTAGCTAAATATATTGTTAAATATTATATGAGGAGAAGAAATGCATTATTTAACTAGTCCCATTCCAATCCATATAATATTATGCAAATGATTGACATTTATTATTTATTTATTGATGATGTTAGTAATGCCAAATTAATTTCACGTGAAAAAATTATATTATGTACACATGTCACTTTAATAAAAGATTTACTTACTTACTTACTTATTTAATACAGTTGGCATAATTTTGGCAAAGTAAGAAATTGCTCGTTATGAGCAACTTCTCCTGTTACAACAATGTTTTCAAAAGTCGCCTACTGCATAGGCGTCAGAAGGTATCTGCATGTGGAAAAGGGCTTGAAAGAGTGTCAAAATAAAGTCATATTCAGAAGCTGAAGTAACGTTTGCTGCATCTACACGTTATGAAAAATAAACTGACGATGACGAAAACCATTCTTTGGGCATTTGTGATCAGTGTAGATCCAGATCAGCATGTGTTTGCTTAAAGTCTTACCTAACATTTACGTCAGACTCGCTGGTGTCACACCAAATGAACCAGTCGGACTGGTAACTTACCTATAAACCACCGTGATACATCTTATAAATTTTAAAAGCGGCATAATACATAATGCAAACAAAGCCGGAAATGATGTCAAGAGTATAACAGAAATATCACTGTGAACATGAATGAAATTCGTTGGTGGAAACCTCAGGATGTTTTTTTAACCAGGTACAAGATACAGAAATCTAATTAGTATAACTCCGTGATCAAATCAATTCAGATCTCCCCCTTGATATAAATTCAAAATGTGTCGTCTCCCCCTTGTAATACATATGTGATTTGCCAGATGCCAATGTGCTATACATAAAAGGAGAGAAAATGCATATTTCCATTGCTCAAAAATGAATATAAGCTTACAAGAAACTTGCTGCACTGGCTCATTATTTGAAGTTTCAGCATCGATTAAAACACACAACAATTTATAAGACAAGGACAAGTATAAAAGATAAAGGATGCCGCAATATTTTGAGACAAAACATTGTTACTTTGGTAATGTTTAATATATATGTAGTGACAAGTTGAGCAATGATGGTCATGTACATATGCTTAGGCCTCATATCGACAGCATACTATTCAATGGAGCTCGAGAACCAAGACAGCGAAACCTAAATGGATATAAGCGCCTTCCTTCCATTGCTTGCATATCACGCACATAAGTAGCAATGAGTAAACACTCAATTACTATTTTGGAAATAAATCTCATTTTGAGTGATATACCGGCTCTTATATCACGATTGAGAGTTCAGGTGTGTAGTAATCAATCACGAAGGCCGACTGGCCTGAGTGATTAATGTATACACAATTGAACGACAAATCGTGATATAAGAGCCGGTATATCACTCACAGTGATATATATTTCCATTCTAGTACTTTTGTTATTACTTAAAGGGATACAACTTAGGGAGGAACTGTGTTTTGACATGACGTTGCTTTCCTTGATAAAATCACTTGTAGGCTATTCTATCTTTAATCCCCATTGGTATTCACGGATTTTTTCAACTAACAGAACATTTTGAAATCAGTTTTATTAACAGTCTATGAACATTTTATTTTTATTATACCTTTTTCCAAATAAGGATATACTCATCATAGGCAATTTCTTACCCGTCTCACACTAACACAACTGCTCATTTTGTTTTTTGTAACACTGTTTTCAAAAGTCGACGGCGCAGATGCGTAAAACGCGTTTATAATTAAGAAATAGTTAAAGAATGTCACATTTAATAAATCGATTTTGTTCTTAGTTATCGAAGAAAACGGTCAAAAAAGTAACAGTAACGGTCACTGTGGTTGCACACTACTCCGACAGTTGGACCTTGTTTGACACCCGAAACCTTACTTTCTATTGTGCGAACTGTTCTATATTCAGGAAATATATCTTATTATGAGTGATATACCGGCTCTTGTATCACGTTCAGGTGTGTAGCAATTTCGTGTATTTTATTGCCAAATGGCATGAGTGATTAATTTATACACACCTGAACGACAAATCGTGATATAAGAGCCGGTATATCACTCACAATGAGATATATTTCCATGCTAGTACTTTTTTATAACTTAAAGGCATACTACTTAGGGGGGAAATATGTTTTGACATGACGTTGCATTCCTTGATAAAATCACGTGTAGTCTATTCTATCTTTACTCCCCATTGCATTTGGTTTGGAAATATTCGATTGTTTCAACTAACAAAACATTTTGATATCAGTTTTAACAGTCTATGAACATTTTATTTTTGTAATACCTTTTTCAAATTTTCATAGGTATATATACTCATCATGGGCAATGTGTTACTGTCTCAGGCTAACTCAACGTTTTTGACCGGTAAACGGTATGCTGTGACATGGCACGAGCATCTAAAATGTTGATCATGCACGAGCATGACGTCATTTAAAAATTACGTCACCGTTATAATTCAACTTCTCAAATGACATTTACAGCAAAAGCGCGTGACTTCATTCATAAATATCAAGACCAGCGTAGTAACGCATGGGTACTAAGAAACGTTTTATGAAAAATACGCGGGAGGGAATTTCAACAGCCAAAAATAGTTCCGGAAGTTTAGAGTGATATATCGTGTGATATATCACGCTGAAATCCCTCTTATGTATAGAAGAGAAATTGTCGATAGTGTTTGAATGTTAGATGAACAACTGATTTTCTAAATCCTGGTCAAATACCTTAAAGCACATTCAGTGATCTTGATAGATATGGAGAGCACTGATTAATAATGCATTAGTGTGGGGTTACTCTTTTAAATTGCACATCTGAAATCTCTTGGCAATTGGTAAGACAGTGTTTTGACAAAAACCCTAGAACATTCAATCTTTCTTATAAATCGATATGAGAAATCGGCCTGATACTTTCGTCATAGAAGATTTTTTGAGTTTTCACAAGCCATACAAGGCAAAACAGCCCTGCCCCCTAGCGGCCTTGTTTTTCAACCTATCAACATGGCTTGAATAAATCTGATAGATGGTCACCAAAGGATTATTTCTACAAATTATTTGAAAATCGGCCCAACACTTTCGGAGTAGAAGGTTTTTTTAAGTTTTCACTTTAGCTATATAGTGCAAAATAGTCCCGCCCCCTAGCAGCCATAGTTTTCGGGAAATTAACTCTGATAAGGAATCTGATAGAGGGTCACCTAAGGAATATTTCTACAATTTATTTTGAAAATCAGCCCGACACTTTCGGAGGAGAAGATTTTTAAGTTTACACTAAAGCCATATCAGGCAAAATAGCCCCGCCCCCTGGCGGCCATGTTTTTCGACCAATCAGAATGGCTTGGAGGAATCTGATAGAGGGTCACCCAAGGAACATTTTTTGTTCACTAGGTTTTTCTTTCCGTTGCCATGGAAACCAGAAATGTGCATGCATCCCAACAAATTAAAAGAATTTAGGAGAATACATAAAGAGGATGCTTCCTATCAAGTTTCATCCCCATTGGCCTAGTGGTTAGGGAAGAGAAGTCGTTTTATACAAACAATTGACGCACGCACGTACGCATGACGGACTTTTCAGCCAGTGGAGCTAAAAATTGAAATAAAAGCGTTTCTTAATGATTCAAAACATAAATCACTGTGAACCGATTTTGGTGCGAAGACTGATTTCAGCGGGATATAGGCTTAACCTTTAACACTGACAACACATATGAAACAGACGACTTAAAACATATCTAGACTAAACTATGGAACATATTTTTTAATGAAACTATCATCATGGAATAGAGATGAATACATAGTGGAAAAAGGAGAAAGTGTTCATTATGAATTATAACTTCTTTTGTCAAAATGTTTTCATCTGCTGTAGATGCGTCTCAAAATACGTTTAAAAAAAGGGAACGGATAAATTGTAATCATGCTATGATATTCTATAGTTTATCGTCTGATTTGAATTTGAAATTGGAACAGTTGTCTGTTCATGAACGCCATTTAGGTCCAGGGGAGATTATCCAAATGCAATATTATTGCCACCACGTGCAGTGGTATTTGAATTGAACCTTGATAATGCTGTTTCCAATGAATTTCAAATCTTGACTAAATTCAATTACAGATATATATATATATATATATATATTGTATTCATCTAGCATTATAGTGAAAGAAATTATAGGTATTTTAATTATGTATGCTCATTGATTTATTTTAAGATTATCTTTGTTATGAGATGTTTTTCACAAATGATTATATCAAATTTGTGATTTATAGATAGTTACTTAAACAATCATACTCACTGTCATAGTATTAATTATGGTAAACTTGAAATACAATCAGGTTTAAAAGAATACAGTTTAGTCGAGATAACTCGGAAGTCGACGGCATGAATAAGTTATATTCCAGTGGTCCCTTGATGTATGATTAATTAATTCAGAGGACCAGATAAGAGGGACTGAACTGGTCTTTTCCCGACACTATTCCTCTTATTATTCAAACGAGTCATATGTTGTGGGTACTCAAAAGAATCCACAACATAGGATTTGAGTTTCAAATAAGGAAAGAAATGCCCATTATCTAGAGCTCTGTTCATTTATGTAATTACCAGCTTCGTAATCCATTTATACTTAAATTGTTATTATGAAACGAAAGTCGGTGATTTATTATGATACGAAAGTCGGTGATATAATAATACCAATACAACAACGAAACAGCAGTTCTTATTACTCGTCTAAGCAAACAGAACTGCTGCTACGAAAGACACGTATGGGATCGAGTTAAAGGACATGTTCGAATTATCACATATGAGCCGTCTCATGAGAAAACCAACATTATGGACTCTGCGTAATGTATCGACCAGATAAGCCTGTACAGGCTAATCCGGACCGACATATTTCGTCTCAGGGGGAAAAGGTATAAAGGAATAATTCTTGAAACAGAAAAATCCTCAGGAGGCGAAAAGTGTGTGTCCGGCCGGTTTAGCCTTCGCGTCATGCTTAGGCTGGTCCGGGTCGATCTTTTACGCAGAGTCTACACTGTTGGTTTTCTCGCGGAACGGCTCATATCAATATATCTGCGTAATGTATCGACCAGATTAGCCTGCGCTGTCCGCGCAGACTGATCCGGCCGACACATTCCGTCTAAGGTGGAATAGCGTGATTATTGGTTTTCTCGTGGAACGGCTCATATCAATATATCTGCGTAATGTATCGACCAGATCAGCCTGCACTGTCCGCGCAGACTGATCCGGCCGACACATTCCGTCTAAGGGGGGATAGCGTGATTATTGGTTTTCTCGTGGAACGGCTCATATCAATATATCTGCGTAATGTATCGACCAGATCAGCCTGCGCTGTCCGCGCAGACTGATCCGGCCGACACATTCCGTCTAAGGGGGGATAGCGTGATTATTGGTTTTCTCGTGGAAAGGCTCATATCAATATATCTGCGTTATGTATCGACCAGATCAGTCTGCGCTGTCCGCGCAGACTGATCCGGCCGACACATTCCGTCTAAGGGGGGATAGCGTGATTATTGGTTTTCTCGTGGGACGGCTCATATTATAGTTATCGCGAATACACAGTAAATCCATCATGCATTTTGACTAAGTTTGATGTTTGTTTAACTTTTCGTCCACGCAGTTTGACCCGGCTCTGCACTGTTCAATAATAAGTAACAGATTGTTTCAAGAAACCTCTGATAAAGTTCCCTTCGTTAAAATGGCATGAATGCACAGGTTAATCTTGAACTAGACTTGTCATAATAAGTACGTTTAATGTTGGCATAGCATGCGTATGACATAGTTATTGAATATGGACAAATATTATAAATAGTTGTTAAGCAGAGTATGTGTTTGTTTGCATGGTGTTTTACCGCTTTCAACAATTTCAGTTTTATCACGGCGTATCCTTGGTAAGTTACCAGTACTACTGGACGATTTGTCTTGACATCAGCGAGTTAGTCGTTATGTTAGCCTCACAATTCTAAACGCCAAGGAGGGAAATTTCTAACTGCCATTTTAAAGGCTTATGTACTACCCCTCCAGGTATCGAACCCGCGACCCCTCGCATCCGAGGCTGACGATTTACCACTATTCGCAGAGTATTTACAGTGGATACATGTAATCTCAATGTTAAAGATTTGTTTACCAAGAGATCATGAATAAAGTGAACTGCCGACATTATATATTTGAAATAATGTTGAAAACGGAGTGTAACCTCAATAAAGCAAAAGCATCCAATGTAAATGAGAGGTAATAGAGCAATAATTAAAAATGTACTTTAATCTCTTGAAAAATAAAAATCTGTGGCAATGATGAATAACTTATATTGAGGAATTTCTCCGTTTTCATGTTTTCAAAAGTTGTCTCATATTATCAACCCTTGCTCATATACACATTTGTGTGTTAAATCTCAAGATATAAAAATATTGATGAATAGAGATGAAAAGTCTGTGACAAAAGAAGAAAATACTCATACAGAGCATTATCTCCATTTTTGCACAATATTGTTAACACTTTTCTACTGTCGTGTCAAAAATGCGTTTACAAGTTGGAACGGGTAATCAATTACCTCTATTATGGTAAAGAAGCAAATGTGTAACAGCCCTTTTCGGATGCCATCTGGCATCTACCTTTTTAAACCAGTCAATATGACTGGAACAAGTTATGTAAGAAGTCACGTTTCTGCTTAACCCTTTCGCTAATAGAGACGGTTTCTGACTCCTTTGCAGCAGACGACTTAGGAAAAGATTGTGGCCGAAGGTACAATTGCTCAAAATGTGAAAGTTATCCTTTTTCAACAATATTTGATAAATAATTATACTTTGTATGAGTGAATCTATAGCTCATGCATAGGAATTTGGGGTATTTAATGTTGATACCACTTTTTTTCGCGGAAACGACGTTGCTCCATTTGACGTTAAAAGTTAGGTTCTGACATCGAATTGCGGTCGTTTATTTAAAAGTTACATTTTTGTTTAACTTGTTTGTACAAAAGTTAGATCACACGAAAATAACCTTTATGACCTTAAATGTCGATTTAGATTATTGTTTTAAAAAATGGCGGCCCCCTTGGAATGGCGAGGGTCACTTCAGAAAGCGTCATGGGTTATGTAAAAAAAAAAATCAGCATTAATAAGCAAGTTTCGTGCAAAAATGCATTCACATGCATTCATAGGGTTTTCAGCAAATGTACGGCTAAGGTACATGTAGTTTAATTGGTGTTGATTTTATTTTGACCGTCTTCGTGGTGTTGTGGTATATCTTCCGCCTAAGACGCGTGAGACCAGGGTTCGATGAGTCATTCTTAAAACATAAAAATGGCGATAATTAGTTGCTGCCTTCCTTGGCGTTCGTGGTTGCGACAATAGCATTTCACCTGATGCATATTATATCAAGATAAATAATACCGGGTTAAACACCCAGAAAGCGCCGTGATATAACTGAAATACTGTTGAAAATGGTGTATAACACTACTTAAATAAATACATAGTCATTTCAAAACACACAGTTGATCTCTGGATTTCATCAAATTAGATAGATTTCACGAGAATTGAATATATCTCTTCAAATCTAACAAACAATGTACGTTACTGTACAGGCAACTGGCGATCTATCCACATCCACATCGCTTCAAACAGTTAAAAAAACAATATATCTTCTATCATTGTTAACATCATTTTTAACTCAATTTCAAAATTATCAACAGATCAAAAAAGAGAAGAATTTAATAAGATGAAAGGAAATGAACATTCTCGAGATTATTAGGTCGTTAGATCTATAGTTATAATCAAATAAAATAAATCAATAGAGTTTATGAATTTCGAACATATAGATTTTTTCAAATCTAATAGACAATATAAGCTATACATTAGTTTATAAAAAACAAACTTACACTGGTTATTTTCTCCTTTTCCAACGTAGCTTTTTATTCTGTTCGTAATTGTGCATTCATTTGTTTAGATTGTTTATGATTCAATTCGTAAAAATATGATTTAAAAGAGAATAAGAAAATATATAATTTATTAGGTTTACAAAATAAGTTTACCTTGGTTCAGTAACGTGAAGGATAACCCTTCAGAGCCTATTTCATATTTCAAAATCCCTATTTGACACGCGGTGGCTCTGTCGGTAGCGACGCGGGCTGTCAATCAATTGACACTCAAACCCTATGGTGTTGGTAATCAAAATAATCGTTTCAGTCAGTGAATACCCACAGCATAGGGTTTGGTTGAGTCATAAGAGATATTGATGATATGAGCCGTTCCGCGAGAAAACCAACATTGTGGACTCTGCGTAAAGTATCGACCCGGTTCAGCCTAAGCATTCCGCGCTGACTAACTCGGACAGACGCTTTTCGCCTCCTGTGGATGTTCTGTTTCAGGCATCATTACTCTATACCTCTTTCCTCCTCCCCCACCTCAGACGGAATGTGTAGACCCGGATTAGCATGCGCGGACTTAACATGCTGATCTGGGTCGATACATTACGCAAATACCATAATGTTGGTTTTCTCGGGGAACGGATCATATGTTATCGACCATCATTGGACCGATTTTTTGGCTGGCGTTGCCGAGCTTGCCAGTATCAATATTAACGTCATAACATCTTTTTTGTCGAAAGAAAGTGAATTGGACAATACGAAATGTCACCGAGGGAATGTGATAGATAAGGGGAGTATATAGTATTCCACAACCCGTATTTGACACTCAATGAGAAAATTCTTTTAATTACCAACAACATAGGGTTTGGTTGAGTCACAAAAAATATGTATGAGACAAGTCGCAGTTTATTCCTCCTTAGCTGATCCTCTGCAAAAGAGTTATTCCCACAAGTGGCTATACAATGAGTGTTACTTGATTTGTAGGTGTTCAGGAATGGATATATGTCTCGATCCTACATTGAAACGAACACTTGCTCTGATTAGTTAATGCTTTTATTTCCATACAGAGATATGTTAACAGTCAACTTATTTAATTACTTTTATCACTGTAAACATAACTCTTTCTGGAAGTAAAAGCATCAAATAAACTGAACAGGATTTAGTGGTTCACGCCATTACTAAAATTATGTTGAAAAGTGCGTAAAACCCTAATCAATCAACTTCGAAACAAAATAATCTGTTTATTTAATGGTTTTACTTTTATAAGCTAATACAGCTTCTAGTCATACAACCCAATTTAACATATATTTACATGACATGTCACCTTTCTAATAAACAATAAGCCAAGTGTTTATGGAAAAGAGATTGAAAATATATAAACAATAAAAAAAAGAACCAAAAAAAAAACCAGTAATGTTAGTCTGATTCTGTTTTATGTTGTTTATGTAGGTATTTCTAGTTTCTAGTTATTTCTTGTTGTAGTTATTTATTGTTTCTAAAGCGTATTTAATATATATTTGGCCAAATCAAGCAACATTTTCGGACTCTTCCTTTGAAACTGTAAAACCATTTTGTACATAGAAAGACGTATAGGGTAAAATTTCCTTAAATATAAATTTCGTGTATGAATATATGTGTTGTAGACGAAAAGAAAATGATTTCATCTTCTATGTCATTTTCCTTGCAACTTAAACATAGACATTGGTTTCTGTCGACCCTATTTATACCGTATCTTCCAGTTTCTACTCTAAATGGGTCAGAGGATAGTCTTAGTCAATGAAATCAATTTTAAGTTGATTTGGCAAAATATTCATATAATGTTCGATTGAATGTTCATTTTTAATATAAATGTATGTAGATAGAAGGCTGGATTTATGAACAAAGTCATACCAATTCTGTTTAAAAATATCATTTAGACGACTTTTTAATGTGAAATGAATGTTTTCAAATTGATTTCATGTAGATTATTCCATACATATTAAATCCATTTTCTTCTAAAGAGTTCTTAACATTACTACACTAATTTTCATATCCATTTCTACAATGTTCTAGTGACTTTTGATACAGAGTCATAATAAGAACATTTTCCGACGAAATCGTTTATTATTATTTATAGGGATATATTAATAGTGGCAATAGTAGCTAAATAATTTGACTGTTTGAGAAAGAGCATTTAACAAGATACAAACCACTGCTTTTTTATTTATTAAAATCAATCAAATGTTACGGTATTTATGTACATTAAACTGTACTTTTATATTAACCGTTCTTTAGCTAAGGATGATGAAGCGAAAACTTATGTTATTGTTATAACTAAATGATCATCAGTTGGAAACACTATATTGTAGGTTTCTCTGGTCGTGGACGAAATAAATTGCTACCGTTCAGGCTATTCTAGTCTGATCAACCAGAAGTATACTGTAACATAATTATCTTACCGCCGATACACTGTTCTGCCTTGTGCTAATTTCGACTTTGTGTTAGCCCACCATTCGGATTGAAACTATCAGATATGAATTTTGACCATTGGAATTAGGGGGTTTTCCCCTATGCAATACAAATTCAATAGGAAATGGGGAAAAACTCACCCAAAACACGTTGAGCATATGCGAATAAGGTCAAATTTAATTGTATTGTGTGATGGTATTAAATACTGCTTCGTTTTTAGCTCGACTATTCGAAGAGTATGGAGAGCTATTACAGTCACGTGTGCGTCGGCGTCGGCGTTGCTCACGTTGGATAAAGTTTTGTATGCAAAGCCTTTTCTCACAAACCACAATGCTATTGCTTTGGAACTTCACTCACTTATTGGACATCATCAAATGACCCCGCAGTACAAGTCCCAATACTCTATATTAAATTTTAACACAATTATACCCCTTTTTGGACGTAGAAATATTTTGGTTAAAGTTTTTTCTCACAAACCACGATTGATATTGCTTTGAAACTTTACACACTAATTGGACATCATCGAATGACCTTGCAGGACAAGTCCCAAAACTCTATATCAGATTTTGACACAATTATGCCCCTTTTTGGACTTAGAAATTTCGGTTTAAGTTGTGCATGCATGGCTTTTTTCTCACAAGCCACAAATGATATGTTTTGTGTCTAGTTTCTGGCCTGGGGCTTTAGCCCCTGGTCATAGTAGTAATACCATTTTTTTCGGAGTTGGCAGCCTGCCAATTGCTGTTAGCACCAAACAACGCATTTTAGGTTGAGACTTGAGGTTGAGAAAAATAGTTCATCATGGTTAGGATCTCTCCCATAAATATCATTTTAATGATGTTGGAACATCAGAGAAAAACATAAGACGTGAGTACTGCAATATAAGTTTAAGAAATGCTTTAGAAATTAATGCGCCGAGAGGTCAAATATGGACGCTTGTTAACATTATTAACGAAGTAAAGAAAGAAGTCGCGTGAAATATACAGTGGCGGATTAACCGGGGGGCCGCAGGGCCCATGCGTCGAAAAATTAATGGTAAACAAAGAAAAAGCGTGGCAAATGTAGTGGCGGATTTAGCGGAGGCCCATAGGGCCCGTGCCCGACTCCCCCACCCCACGACACCCCGACCCGGTCGGGCATCATACATATCTGGCGAGCGCCAGGCCAAATTCGCCGCTCAGAGCTCGGTCGAACATCGGGCAGACATTGACCGGGGAAAGGCGGCGACCGACCAATGTGTCTCGCAGGTTATAAAAGCGGGTCATCGCATCATTAATCAGATTCCAGTCAGATTTCAGTCGCGCTCTTCACAGAAGGTAGCAATTTAACACACAGTTTATCACAAAAGTGTCAGAGTAACAGTACTACAAGATGCTCTATAAAAGAAGGGAGGACTGAAGGAGAAGGAGAGGGCAGTACCCACAAGAGAGGGAGAGTGGCAGTAAAGGGAATGAGACCTCTCCTCTTCAGCCACCAATGCACCAATAACTGTTGTAGAGGTAGCGTGCAAACGCAAACCTCTCCCTCAATCGTGCTGTGCAGGTGCCCGCAAGTGTTTTGGAGGTATCAACGGCATTTTCGTTAGAATGCTTGTCTTAATGGTATCTAAGTCGTTCGAATATGGGTCATATTGGGTCAGAAACTAGGTCACTAGGCCAAACTGAAGGGAAATATTGTTAACATAATGGAGGCTGCATTTTTAACTTGAGCATGTTGAAACTGTATCCGAATGTTTGTCTTGATGATATGTAGGCCAAGTTTGAATATTGGTCATGTCTGTTAAAAAACTAGTTCACTAGACTAAATTGAAGGAAAATCTTGTCAACACTGTAGAGGCCACGTTTTTTAAAATTTAGTCAGAATGTTTATCTTAATGATATCTAGTCTATGTTCCAATAGGGGTCATATCGGGTAAAGAAAAAAAGGTCAATATGCCAAATGAAGGAAACTCTTGATTACACACTGGATGTTGCATTTTGAATCTTTGTCAGAATAATTGTCTTGGTGAGTTTTCCATATTTCAAACACTTTCTCCCAGTCTAGTACATGGTTTAGAGAACTTGATGGAATGTGATTTAACATTGACATATTTCTCAATATAATAATGCAAAAACATCAAACTATTCTGCCTAAACCTGCTGTCAAATTTCCCTTTGATTCTTCATGTCTTAAATGTGTATAGTTGTGAGCTCTTGCACTCAGGTGAGCGATATAGTGCCAACAAGGTCCTTCGGTTTTTAAATTGGCAGTTTAATAAAATGTACTAATTTTGACATGATCTTTCAACTTCTTGACAATAAATACATAAACATAAGCTGCAATTGTTTTCTTTCACATTTCCCCTTCATCTCCAACCTTCCAGCAGCCCATAGGCCGTCAGCACTGCAGTGCTTTGATTTATTAATACTTTTTATACATAGTATGTTTCACACCAAAGTGTTTATTAGGTTTTCGCACCATTGTGTGTAAAACAGAACAAAAGACTGGACAAGATTTCATTGACTTTCTTCATTTTTACACCCACCTACAGTGTAAGTTTAGTGCCTAAATATTCCTTTTGTAACCTTTGTGGATCTCGTGAAGTGTTACGTCTTTAAACGTTGAACTACAGTTCGAATCAACAATGGTCAATGTGTTGTCATGAAGCTAACAAATTGGGAACCAATTTCACTTCAGTCAAATCATCAGTGTGTCTTGTTTAAATTGTTAATACGCTTTCCCTTATATGATATTTGATGAGTATTCTGCCTTGAAAACAACATTGGAAATCTTTGTAACGTTCTCAGAAGTGTAGGCATCATGTATCCAAATTTGTTTGCTGCAGATGTGTCAAAAGTTGATCATATCTGGGAAATGGATATTTCTGGGTTTTTTAACATGATCATTGAATGTGCATTTTGTTATATTGCATTTCTTATTGTTTAAATTATATTTCTTATCTTAAATTCTGCCTATTGTTTGCGTTATAAGAGTGCTTTTTGAAATCACTTTATAAGATAGGGTATAGGGCTGGTTACATGTTAGTGAAAAGTAAGAGCCTTTTTGTCTACATTATAGGAGTGTTTTGTTGAAAACACCTTTATGGGTGTAACTATTAGGTTAATCAGGGCTATTAATTTACGTTAGGTGAACTGGGCTTTGCGAGTGCTGATCTTAGTAAACTAGTCGATGCTTGGCGTATATTGCCATTTTCTTTCGTGTTGCACGAAATTAAGTATATGTTTTGTACCTTTCAGATTTTTACCACACATGCTGGAACTTACGAATTGTTCTCAATTTGGCAATATTAATAAAAGTTAACTAAGCTGTTAGATAGTTTCATGTGTTACTTTGAAACTTCACACACTTAGTGGACATCATCAAATCCTCGCAGGACAATTCCAAAAACTCTATATCATATTTCGACACAATAATGCCCCTTTTATGACTTAGACATTTTGGGTAAAGTTTTGCATGCAAAGGCCTTTTCTCACAAACCACAGATGCTAATGCTTTGAAACTTCAAACAAACTCTAAAAATAGTCTCGTCCAAAAGTACTGGCCTGATTTGAAAATTATTGGCACAAATGTTCCTTGTGTTACACTCTAAAAAGTTTATTCAAATTATTCCGTACCGTTGAAAACAAGGCCACCAGGGAGCGGAGCTTGTATTCCGTATATCTACATTGTATATAGTAAAAACTTTAACAATCGTCTTTACCAAAAGTACTGGTGCGATTTGAAAATAATTTGGCCCAACTGTTCCATTGGTGACCCAATTATATATATTGAAAACTTTAAACCCTGTCTTTTCCAAAAGTATAGGCACGATTTGAAAAAATGATGATTATGTTCATTGGGTGACAAGATTATTTAAATTATTCCGATCTTTTGCTAAACATGATGGCCTCTTTGGGTCGTTGCTGGTTTTCCTTTTATATTCAAAAACCCATGGGCATAATCAAATTAAACTGCTTTTCCAGAGTGACTAATCTCATTGATAAAGGAGGGCATTCGTATTTAACAAACATATCTTGTGTACCATCCTCGGTACCCAGGCTATTCATCAAATATATCATATATGTTATGAATAGCCTGGGTACATGTACCGAGGATGCTGTGTACATACACATGCAACCGTCTGTCTGACCGTAATTTATGAATACCAACATAACTGTCCCTAAAGTACTTTCAGTGCTTTGACCCAATCAATACGAATACCAACACAACTGTCCATAAAGTACTTTCGGTGCTATGACCGAATCAGTACAATCAGGGCTTTAATCACATTATATGTCTGACGTGAAAATTAGCTGCCTGTGTTATTAGGAACTGAGTTACTCCTTAAAACCGTCTATTAATTATGTAATTTGTTGACTCTGGAACGGTTGTCGATAGACATCCAATAACATTCAAATAATTGTTATTTGGAATCACATAGAAATTACTGAAATTATTTTAGTTACTAAGGTGTACGTAGATCATAATAACTGTACGTTTTTCACGTTAATTAATTGTTAGATTTTATATCGATGGCTTGGTGTGAAACAGTTATAACTTAAAACCTATTTTGAAACCCCTGGTTTAGGGGCAATTTTGACCCTTTTGTAAACAATGCAAATTTAGGTGCCATTGCTCAGAACGAGCAATGGCACCTAAATTTCCATTGTTTACAAAGAAAAAATGATTTAACGCTTATAAAGACTTTATGGCGAGGTGATTAACCTTGGTAAAAAAACAAACAATTTTAGATACAACCGTTTCACGCCAAGCCCTCGATATGTATGTTAGGCTACTGGTGGCCTTATAATAAGAATACAGATAGTGTATTGTATTGTATTGTATTGCTCCAATGTACTTACGTGCGTTGCAGTTTGGCCCTGTGAACCCTGGACAACATACTCTAGTCGTGCATTGGCCTATGACTGTCTTTGGTACCTGTCTGATAGAACAAATACAATCCATTTACTATATATCCATCGTGAATACGTTTAAACTAATGATTTACATCGATTGCGAAACAAGCTCAACGTTAATAGGCCTATTAATCACGCGCGATATCTGCTTATGGAGATTTCACCAGACAGTACTCATCACGCCGATTTTGATGAAAAATCACAAATTCAGAACCAACTTAGCACGGGATTCGAGCCGAGACCTTTACATTGGTAAGCTTCTACCACTGTACAACTGTCTTCCACATGGAAAACGGCTTGAACACAACGTGATGCTTACACATATCTGTATTATTAACTCTTTCCCTCAGTTGGACGCTTTCTGACGCCTCTGTAGCAGACGACTTTTTGAAAACATAGTGACAAAAGAAGAAATTGCTCAAAACGAGCAATTTCTCCATTAGCCACAATGTTTTCCACTTTTAGTCATAGGTTATCCATTCAATTACAGATATTTTCTATTTTTTGACAAAATATGTCTGCTGCAGAATTGTCGTATGAGGGAAAGGGTTAGTTTAAACTTATTTATTTTAAATCGATTGCGAAACAAGCTTTAAGCTTATATTAATCACGCTCGATGTCTGCTTCCTGGATACTTAACCAGTACTCGCGCCGATTATGTGGAATAATCCCAAAGTCAGGACCCGCTCATCACGGGACTCGAACCAGGGAAAGGGTTAAACAATACATAGAGCATGCTACATTGTATGTGACGGTTAAACAATACATAGAGCATGCTGCATTGTATGTGACGGTTAAACAATACATAGAGCATGCTGCATTGTATGTGACGGTTAAACAATACATAGAGCATGCTACATTGTATGTGACGGTTAAACAATACATAGAGCATGCTACATTGTATGTGACGGTTAAACAATACATAGAGCATGCTACATTGTATGTGACGGTTAAACAATACATAGAGCATGCTACATTGTATGTGACGGTTAAACAATACATAGAGCATGCTACATTGTATGTGACGGTTAAACAATACATAGAGCATGCTACATTGTATGTGACGGTTAAACAATACATAGAGCATGCTACATTGTATGTGACGGTTAAACAATACATAGAGCATGCTGCATTGTATGTGACGGTTAAACAATACATAGAGCATGCTACATTGTATGTGACGGTTAAACAATACATAGAGCATGCTACATTGTATGTGACGGTTAAACAATACATAGAGCATGCTGCATAGTATGTGACGGTTAAACACTACATAGATCATGCTACATTGTATGTGACGGTTAAACAATACATAGAGCATGCTGCATTGTATGTGACGGTTAAACAATACATAAAGCATGCTGCATTGTATGTGACGGTTAAACAATACATAGAGCATGCTACATTGTATGTGACGGTTAAACAATACATAGAGCATGCTGCATTGTATGTGACGGTTAAACAATACATATAGCATGCTGCATGGTATGTGACGGTTAAACAATACATATAGCATGCTACATTGTATGTGACGGTTAAACAATACATATAGCATGTTACATTGTATGTGACGGTTAAACAATACATAGAGCATGCTACATTGTATGTGACGGTTAAACAATACATAGAGCATGCTACATTGTATGTGACGGTTAAACAATACATAGATCATGCTACATTGTATGTGACGGTTAAACAATACATAGATCATGCTACATTGTATGTGACGGTTAAACAATACATAGAGCATGCTACATTGTATGTGACGGTTAAACAATACATAGAGCATGCTACATTGTATGTGACGGTTAAACAATACATAGAGCATGCTACATTGTATGTGACGGTTAAACAATACATAGAGCATGCTGCATTGTATGTGACGGTTAAACAATACATATAGCATGCTGCATGGTATGTGACGGTTAAACAATACATATAGCATGCTACATTGTATGTGACGGTTAAACAATACATAGAGCATGCTACATTGTATGTGACGGTTAAACAATACATAGAGCATGTTACATTGTATGTGACGGTTAAACAATACAAAGAGCATGCTACATTGTATGTGACGGTTAAACAATACATATAGCATGCTGCATGGTATGTGACGGTTAAACAATACATATAGCATGCTACATTGTATGTGACGGTTAAACAATACATATAGCATGTTACATTGTATGTGACGGTTAAACAATACATAGAGCATGCTACATTGTATGTGACGGTTAAACAATACATAGAGCATGTTACATTGTATGTGACGGTTAAACAATACAAAGAGCATGCTACATTGTATGTGACGGTTAAACAATACATAGAGCATGCTACATTGTATGTGACGGTTAAACAATACATAGATCATGCTACATTGTATGTGACGGTTAAACAATACATAGAGCATGCTACATTGTATGTGACGGTTAAACAATACATAGAGCATGCTACATTGTATGTGACGGTTAAACAATACATAGAGCATGCTACATTGTATGTGACGGTTAAACAATACATAGAGCATGCTACATTGTATGTGACGGTTAAACAATACATAGAGCATGCTACATTGTATGTGACGGTTAAACAATACATAGAGCATGCTGCATTGTATGTGACGGTTAAACAATACAAAGAGCATGCTACATTGTATGTGACGGTTAAACAATACAAAGAGCATGCTACATTGTATGTGACGGTTAAACAATACATAGAGCATGCTACATTGTATGTGACGGTTAAACAATACAAAGAGCATGCTACATTGTATGTGACGGTTAAACAATACAAAGAGCATGCTACATTGTATGTGACGGTTAAACAATACAAAGAGCATGCTACATTGTATGTGACGGTTAAACAATACATAGAGCATGCTGCATTGTATGTGACGGTTAAACAATACATAGAGCATGCTACATTGTATGTGACGGTTAAACAGTACACAGAGCATGCTACATTGTATGTGACTGTTAAACAATACATAGAGCATGCTACATTGTATGTGACGGTTAAACAATACATAGAGCATGCTACATTGTATGTGACGGTTAAACAATACATAGAGCATGCTACATTGTATGTGACGGTTAAACAATACATAGAGCATGCTACATTGTATGTGACGGTTAAACAATACATAGAGCATGCTACATTGTATGTGACTGTTAAACAATACATAGAGCATGCTACATTGTATGTGACGGTTAAACAGTACACAGAGCATGCTACATTGTATGTGACTGTTAAACAATACATAGAGCATGCTACATTGTATGTGACGGTTAAACAATACATAGAGCATGCTACATTGTATGTGACGGTTAAACAATACATAGAGCATGCTACATTGTATGTTGTAGTAGCGATACGCGTCTCGTGCTTGATTTTTACTACGAGCCGCTTGGAAAAATTGATATCTTGCGAGATCGAAGTTCGAGATAGACGTAACATTTCAGTTCCCCAATCCTAGCGGAAAACTACAATGCAGAAAAACGCTACTTTAACATTTTTTGTTATTCTTATATATACCTTTTTTAAAAATCAAAGACTGACACTTTATATTCATTTAAATGTTTTCAACAAAGAAATAACACACTATTTGTTATCGTAGGCTTATTTCTCCCTGAATGCGCAATTTGAATCCTTGTGATATATAATTTCAAGTATTTGCACCGGAAATTGTACAGATATATAATACAGAAATCAAATTCAACTGTAGCTGACGTAAGAATACATGGAACGGCAATATGTACGAGCCCGTTCATGGTAAACGGTACATGTTGGCTTTTGTAAGCAGTGTAGATTCAGATAAGCGTGTGCATCCGCACAGTCTTATCAATAGGTACACTGTTCACAAATGACTTAAACTTCCGTCGACGTGTGTAGAGTTGATGATAAGACCGACCAGGAGTACAAGTTGATCTGAATTTACTCCGTTCAGAAATGCCAACTCGAATATTCTCTCATGGCAAAGTGATGTCTTAACCCTTTCCGACCTATAGTAGCATTTTGACACATCTGCAGCAGACGACTTTTGAAAACATCGTGACAAAAGGAGAAATTGCTCAAAACAAGCAATTTCTCCATTCGCCGGAATGCTTTCAATCTTTTTCAGTAATTATACCTACAATTAAAGAGGTTTTCCATACTTTTTAATAGACATTTTCAAAGTCGTCTGCTGCAGATTTGCTGTATTTGGCAAAGAGTTAAAATGATTTTCCACAATGAATGTCGTATTTATTTCTCGATTCTCGGCGATTGAGTTCGATTAAAGTGAAATTCCTCGAAAAAACGAATGTCTTAATCATTTGTAATCCAAACACAAACAGTGCCTTAAAATATCATTGCTCTTCTTTTTCCATATTGTATCTACAAAATGCTTTAAGCTATATAATGTGGTATACAGAGGTGCAGTGGTAGACAATTGACATCTTGTACCAAAGGTCCCGCGTTCGAATCCCGTGATAAGCGCGTTCTGCAGTTGTGAATTTTTCACACAAACGGCGCGAGTTCTGTAAAGTCTACAGGAAGCAGACATCGAGGGTGAATAATTTAATCTGAAAGCTTGTTTCACAATCGATGTTAAAATTAATCACTTGAATCTAAATTTAACCAGGAAATATACAATAAAAGACACAATGGTATTGACGATACAACACGATCCATTATTGTAAAAGATTGGACAGTTGGTGACTCAATTTTAAAAAGACAAAAACGCGTGAGCTAGGGACCAGGGATTGATCTCCGACAAGGTCAAATCAAGGACTTTAACAATGGTTTACACATACACTCGAAGCTTCCTTTATTGGCACTCATGATTACGGGGACAGTACTTCGTCTGATGGTCAAATCAAGGATTTTAACAATGGTAGTATACACATAAACTAGAAGCTTCCTTTATTGGCACTCATGATTACGGGGACGGCATTTCGTCTGATGGTCAAACCAAGGATTTTATCAATGGTAGTATACACATAAACTAGAGGCTTCCTTTATTGGCACTCATGATTACGGGGACGGCATTTCGTCTGATGGTCAAACCAAGGAATTTAACAATGGTAGTATACACATAAACTAGAGGCTTCCTTTATTGGCACTTATGATTACGGGGACAGCATTTCGTCTGATGGTCAAACCATGGATTTAACAATGGTAGTATACACATAAACTAGAGGCTTCCTTTATTGGCACTTATGATTACGGGGACAGCATTTCGTCTGATGGTCAAACCATGGATTTAACAATGGTAGTATACACACATACAGTAGAGGCTTCCTTTTTAGGCACTTATGATTACGGGGACAGCATTTCGTCTGATATGCCAGTGTGGGGATACAATTAGGTAACCAAGGAAACGGGTGTGCTTTAAACCTTTCCCACATTCAGCAAAATCTGCAGCAGACGTCTATGAAAACATGTAGTCAAAAACATAGCAAATCTCTATAAATGAAGGTATCATTACTGAAACAAGTTGAAAATATTGTGGCAAAAGGAGAAATTGCTCGTTTTGAGCAATTTCTCCTTTTGTCACAATATTTCCAAAAAGTCGTCTGCTGTAGAGGCGTCTCAAAAAGTCTTTATGTGGGAAAAGGTTAACTTAAATACTGTTCAAAGCGTGGTTAACACAATTCAAATAGAATAATAAAAGGGAAATGTAAACTTCAATCTTACCTGTACCGTATACATATGGGTATGTTCAACCATCCACATTTAACTAAATAGGGCACCCGGAAGTAGGTAGTCTTCGGACATGGATAGCTTTTATCGCACTTTCCCGCGAGACTCAGTCTAAAACGGAAAATGGGATCGAAATGGTTAAAGTCTAAATCTGATGCAGACGGCTTTTGAAAATATTATTTGAACTTAAGAAGATAAAAATAAAACCAAGACATTTCTTCTTTTCCAAGAACGTTAACAACTATGTATAAAACTTTTGCCTCAAATGTCCAAGTTGTTATTATTCATTTCTCTGAAGTTTTCAAAAGTAGAAGCAGATGATCTTAAAGTAATATATCAGATGTATGGACCCAGAAACGCTATGTGCAATTTACCATTTTCCAAATATATAAACACATTTTGACGTATCTGAAACAGACGACTTTTGAACATGCAGGAATAGGTGCATGATTTGTGTTGTAACCAAGGAAAATCAACCACAAAGTGTTTTGTGATTATTACAGATCTAGATCAACATGTGCATGCGTGTAATCTGGTTTGGGTATGCACCGTTCGCCAATATTCTTTTGAGAATCTTAACAAAGCAGTGAACAGTTGGATCACATGGCGTTGCAGCACAGGGTTATATTGAGTCAGGCTTGTCAACAATGGCATGTGATTGGCTTTGCTGGTTGATTGGTTGAGATTTAACACCATTTTCAACTATTTTACAGACATATCATGGCGGCCAGTTTAAATATCCATGTGTTTCTTGGATTGTATCACACCTGGCCCCAATTCCACCAACGATACTTAGCCTTAAGTAATACTTAAAAACTTAAGAGCGTATTTTATCATTTTTGATTCCTTCATAAAAAGGCCAAACTATTTCATTTCTTGACACTTATTGTTAGTCAGTAAGGTAACTATTTATGTCAACTCATTCATTTGCTAAAATGCAGTCCACCGTTCATATTTTACAAACTATTAGGGAAATGAAAACGGTGAAATATGCTTTTAAGTATTTAAGTATTACTTAGCGCTAAGTAATGTTGGTGGAATTGGACCCAGTACTCAATACAACAGTCTTTCAAAGCAACTGATTGCTTTTTCAACATATACTATTATAGCCCAGTGGTGGAAGTCGAGTGAAGCATGTTGCATTGTCTTTTGTCAAACGGCGGAAAGAATGTCAGCCAATATTTGGTTCGAACTATCAACCCTTTCATTGACAGCCCGCGTTACTACCGACTGAGCTACCGGGGCTCGGCTACAGTGGTTACAGTAAGATGATTACAATAGAAAGTGTCCGTGTGAATCAATTATTCGTTAATTACTGTCCAAAATAACTATTGTGTAGATCCGTGTAAGTGTTTTCATATACACAGAGCTCTAGATAAGGGGCATTTTTCATATTCTAAAATCCTTATTTGACATTCAAACCCTATGTTGTGGGTACTTAAAAGAATATAGTCTTCTGATACATGTATTTTGAATATATCTACAAGACACCCTTGATTAACTAAAAATGGTCATCAATACCCAGAAAAATAACTTTGGACACGTAGGCATCAGACTTGAATACTTGTACTGCGTTGTTCAGAATATTTGTACTGCGTTGTTCATTCTGTCTCGAAACTATATTTTAATAATTTCTGAATCTTGCAATTTCTCTCTAAAACATTTTCAAAGCATTTTAAGCTCTTTAAAATAGTATCATATCAGGTAAACGGTCGAAAGGCTGATTCAAGCTTACGTCTCAGCTCATTCCTTCACTAAGTGTATCATTTCCCCAATACGGACGACTTTTGAGGCCTATGCAATAACAGACTCTTTTCTTTTTTTTGAAGATGTGAATTTGTTCGAAACGAGAAAGTTTCTTTCTCCCAATATGGTTTCATCTTTGCATCATTTGTATTCAAAGTGTTTAAAATAGTTAACACTTTTCCTCTTACAGACACAATTTGTTGTATCTGCAGGAGACGACTTTTGACAACATTGTGGCAAAAGGAGATATTCCACACTATAAGCAATATCTTATTTTGCCACAATGTTTTTAACTATAAGTAATAATTATACTTTATTTAAAGACATTTTCAATTGTTACCAAAATGTTTCAAAGTCGTCTTCTATATATGTGCTGTAAGCGGGTATAATTAAATGATATAAATTAAAATTCATGTAAATAACGTTTTTGATGTAATTAAGGATTTTCACTTACCTTACGTATAATGAAATACACGTAAAACAGTATATTATTAACACAGTAGTTTTCATCGTTAAGACGTATGAAGCATAGCACTCTACCGACGTTATCAATAATTATAACTGAGTGAGTCGTGGCAAACCCGTATTTAAACCGACCGCATTTACTCGACCGTAAAGCATCATTACCAAATGTTGATAACCCTTATCGGTGTACATCCTAGCTTTGTTCATATAGTGACGAAATGTGATACGCACACTAAGGTCGATAAACAACAAATGTAAGTCATTCATATACTGGCCGTGAGTTTAAACCCCAATATCGGCTAAGATATTCACGTCGATGTTGGTATGAATTTGAGACAAGAAAGGGGAGATGTTGGTCCTGGTGAGCTTTCTTCTTACAGTGCTATTTAAAATCATTATGTTACAGATGCATCTTTATTTGCTTATACCATGTAAGGACATCATTGATGAGAAGCGACGTCAGGCGATACGAAGTATTGGTGCATCTGCATGCATACGCAGTCTCACAAAGGCCTTAACTGTCCGTTTACACCTGAGCGGTGCCCCAGGTACAACATTAACGTAGGTATAACATGTGTGGGGATAACAATGGATGCTGCTTTACAGCCGTTTCTTAGAACTTTCCAAGACTTATTGGCGAACAGTGCAAAGCAAATGCTAAGCACTTTACCAACTCGTCGCTTTTTAGTTAATATCGGACCAATATGCAAACATGTGTCAAATCCCTTGTCTATATACAACAGAATGTACATATTTTTAATAGCGTACTAGGATCCAATGGTTGCATATGCAAAACGGTTTGTTTTCGTAGAGCGCCGCGCATTTAGAATTGTCATAGACGTAACCTTTGACTAAAGTAAGTATATGTAGTAGGCTAACAGGTTTGATTTTGAACCCCCCTTTCTGTTATGTCGCAGAGAAGAAATAGATTTTGCTGATAATTATTAAAGAGTGACGCGTGACGTACATGTTATATTTCATTTTCACCTCCTGTTTGATTGGCTGAATGATTTATATATTAATTCTTATCCTAATGTACGCCACTCTTTACAACATTTCATTATCCTGTTTGGCCGCCTCACTTTAAACCACAGTTGCGAACTCAAACTGAAACTGAAACTCAAATATCTGTATTCGTGCTATGGCCACCGACCCAAATACAATACAAATTATAACAAACAGGTAAGTGAAATACATATATAACACAATATAAAAGTGACTTTTGTCTTTCTAGTGAATACAAAATATACATTCCTTTTTTTTATGACATTTCCTTTCGTTTGGCTCATCAAACATTTGAAGTTTGCAATAGTAAGATTATTACAAAAACATGTCTAGAATAAAATGGTACTCCGTTTCAATAGACTGACAACACAAGGAATATCATCGTTTAGTGCGAGACAATGGGATGAAGTTCTAAAGGTTGCCAATGTTAAAGGTTGCTAAGTAATTCTGGGAATCGAAATTAGGCTTAAAATTGATATAAACGCTTAACTTTGAACAAATCAGCCCCACATGAGCCTGCATAGTCATGCTGTCTAACCTTGATCTACATTGCTCGCTACCCATTTATCAGGATTTAGCAAAGATTTGTACAGATACATATATTAGAATTAGTTCAGGGTTTGTCTAGACGGATGCACGTAGTCAGTAGGATACGGACCACGTGTTGATGAAGGTATGAATCGCCCAAAAACAATTACCGATTATTTCCCCTCAATCTGAAAACATCAACCCGTTTCCCTATAAAATTGTTTGACGCTACTGCAGGTTCTGGCTACCTAGCGAGGGACTTTGATTACCCTGTTAAAACTATAAAGGGGAGTGTAACTGCACAACTTTCAGCGCTTTGAAAGTTGTTCAATTAAACTTTGAAGAGTTATTTCCCTTGATTTGAATCCGGGTACTTTAGGATGAGATAACTTTCCTTCTGGAAAGAAAGTTTTGGATGTCTCAATGTTGACGGGTTTGGGGGAATTAAAGTAGAAGCATGGAGGTAATACGAATGTTTTATTAGTTACGTTGTGTCATGACATACATGTTTTCTTGGCTCTTGTATAAGAATTTATAATGTTTAACTTTTATGCTCTAATCTGTATTCGTAATCAAAATTAATCGTCCATGATATTTAACTGTTTCTTGAATGTATGCTTTCAGTTTTTACGGAGATTATAGACGACAATAAATGTAGAAAAGAATAGATGTCTCTTGTCATTACCCTGCGACTAACGTAAATAAATTCCCCGAACAGGCACAACACACGATAGTGACGGATGCCAATTATAGTAAAAACTCCTAAACTTAGGATCTCGAAAACTGAACGATTATACCCAGCAATAAGACTAGGAGGATACAGAAACAAAAGGAAAAGTTAAACCAGGACCTCAACAACTGAACTTAAGATACCCAAGAAATCTGAACATAAAACCAAACCATCCGAGAATAAGTGAATAGTGCCATTGTTGTGTTATAATATTTGTAAATGTTTATAAATGAACACTATGTATCAATGACACACACACTGTAGACAGTGTAAATCAAATATGGCTACAAATGAACAAAATGAAGAAATAAGTAGACGCTCAAGCTCTAGAGAGCATAGATTTACTGTAAAGGGCCTTCAGTATGAACAAAGTATTGTTTTAAAAAAAATTAAAGATGCAGTGTCGAAGTGGCGAGGTTGTGTTTCAAGAGTCACTATATTGTTGTCAGACGAAAGGGATATTCAGATTGTACGGCAAGGTAGGGATGAACTCAATCTGCTTTTCAATGAGGTACATGCAATACATGTACGTATAGATGAATTGCAGATGGAGTCATCCGAGTCGGAACTTTTGTCCGATGTGTTCAGTAGTTTGGAGCTTGATCATCAAAACTTGATGATCAATATTTCAGACGTCATAAACGATTTGCAAATGGAAATAAAATCTCAGGTTTCTGGCAGCCATTCATACAAAGGTTCATGCAAAAGTTCAAGATTGTCAAGAATATCAAGTACGTCAAAACGGTCGAATGCTATTTTCGAGGCTGCAACTTTAAAAACTAAGTTGAAATATCTTGATGATGAAAACAAGGCAAAAACTGAACTTGAAAGGATCAAAACACAAAAACAATTAGAAGTAGCTAATGTAAAAATTGGGGTATTTGATGGTTTTGATGATAGGGCCACAATTCATGATGAAATTGATAGGTCTGAATTTACTGAAAATTATGTAAAGACTAATGGGTTTTAAAACATAAGGGTTTTACCTAGTTGTCATGGTGATCAAGATAATCAGGAGTCTAAGAGTGAGTTTAAGTCTGATCAACATCACAGGGCATTATCTCATGATCATAATAGTAATGATGATCAAACATGTCGAAAGGTCATGCCTGTAAAGAAACCTGATTTATCTCATGATATTGTAATGTTGGTATCAACATTGGCTGACGAGTTGTCTTTGAGTAGGTTACCTCCTCCTGAGCCACATGTTTTCAAAGGAGACGCATTAGATTATCCAGGATGGAAGTCTGCTTTTTATTTACTTATTGAGAAAAAGAATATTCCCTCTTCAGAAAAGATACATTATTTGCGTAAATATCTATCAAGTGAGGTTCAGGAAGTAGTTAGTCATTTTTTCTTGTTGTCATCGGAACAAGCTTATAGTGAAGCCAAGTTGTTGTTGGACAAGCGTTATGGGGATAATTTTGTTATTTCCAATGCATTTAGAAACAAGCTAGAGAATTGGCCAAAAATTCAATGCAAAGATAGTATAGGTTTAAGAAGATTTGCTGATTTTTTGAAACAATGTAGTACTGCTATGGAAACATTAGGTTGCCTAAATATGTTCAATGATGAAAGAGAAAATAGAAAATGCTTAGTTAAACTTCCAGAATGGATTGTTTTGAAATGGAACAGAATAGTTTATAAGTCAAAGGAGCAAACTGGTAAATTTCCATCTTTTAAGGAATTCATGCATTTTGTTACGAAAGAAGCTGATATAGCCTGTGATCCAGTAACTTCACTTTGCTCATTGAAAGAAAATGATAGTCAGCCTAGTTCAAGGTCAGTTAGAGCAAGGTCATTCATGTCAGAGGTCAAGGACAAACCATGCTCTTGGTCAGATACAGCTACATCAAACAAATTTGATTGTGTGTACTGTAATGGTTATCATAATTTAGATCAGTGTTCTGGGTTCTTGGCTGTGACTCTAGAGAAAAGGAAGTTGTTTGTAAGGGAAAATGGATTGTGTTATGGGTGTTTACGTAAGGGCCACACTGCCAACAAATGTTATAAGAAGAAAAAATGTGAAACTTGTGGTAGAATGCATCCAACTGTGTTACATGAATATAGACCCCAATTCAATCCAAATAGTTATAAGGATAGAGATCAGACTCCAGTGTCTCATGTTTCTCATTTGACCCATGCAGGGTCATGTAGTTTGAGCTCTTTAATACTTCCTGTATATGTTTCTCACAAGAATTCCCCAGATAAAGAGGTTATGGTCTATGCTATGTTAGATTCTCAGTCAGATACTACGTTTGTCACTGAAGATACATGTGCTCAATTAGGTATATCTGGTGATGAAATTACATTATTGTTGTCCACATTGTATGCTGAAAATAAGGTTGTGGGAAGCCATAGAATTACAGGACTTTCTGTTAGAGGGTACAATGCTACACAAAGGATTTCTCTCCCTCAATCATATACACGACATACTGTGCCTGCAAACCGCAATCACATACCTACTCCTGATATGGCAAGAAATGTCCTCATTTAAGACAAATAGAAAATCAAATTGCACCTTTACAAGATGTTGAGATTGGTTTGCTCATTGGTTATAATTGCTCAAGGGCATTGCTTCCTAGAGATGTTATTGCACCTGTTAACAATGGTCCCTTTGCACAGCGTACAGCTCTTGGTTGGAGCATAGTAGGAACTGTAGGGGTTGATAATGATTTTGAGAATACAAACCTTGATGTTGTAGGACTAAGTCATAGAGTAATGGTTTGTAAAGTTGACCCATTACTGTTGGGTGGGAAGGACAGCCCTGGTACAGTAGATGTTATGGTTTCTCTTAGAAATAAAGTAAAACCATTGATAAGTCCAACAGATGTTATTAAGGTTATGAGCATGGATTTTAATGATCAAAAAGGTTATGAGATTCCCTTCTCTAGAAATACTGAAGGAAAATATTGAAAGAGTTGAAGGTCATTATCAGATGCCATTGCCCTTTAGTGATAGGCAGATTACACTTCCAAACAATTATGCTTTGGCATATAGTCGTCTTAAACATTTAAAGTGTCGTTTTAAGAGAGACAATGTTTATCACACGCAGTATTGCTCTTTCATGCAGGATATGATTATCAAGGGTCATGCTGAAAGGGTTCCTAGTTCAGATCTTAAGACAAACAATGGTAGAACTTGGTATATTCCTCACCATGGAGTGTTTCACCATAGGAAACCTGAAAAGTTAAGGGTTGTTTTTGACTGCAGTGCTGAGTATATTGGTGCATCTCTCAATAAACATCTTTTGCAAGGTCCAGATTTGATTAACGCTCTGGTAGGGGTTCTTTGTAGATTTCGTAAGGATTATGTCCCAATAATGTGCGATGTTGAGCAGATGTTCTTTCAGTTTTTAGTTTGTCCAGATGATAGGGACTTTTTACGTTTCTTGTGGTGGAAAAATGGTGATTTAGATAATGAGCTAATCGAGTACAGAATGTGTGTCCACCTCTTTGGGGCAGCATCTTCGCCTGGTTGTGCAAATTTTGGTATGAAGCAAATTGCCTATGATTTTGAAGGAAAGTATGGATCAGATGTTGCGAATTTTGTTCGTCGTGATTTTTATGTTGATGACGGTTTAACTTCTTTACCTAATGTTGAAATGGCAATAAGTCTTATAAATAGAACAAGGAATATGCTTAGTGAGGGTGGATTACGGTTGCACAAGTTCTTATCAAGTTCTAAAGCTGTCCTTAATCAAATTCCGTTGCAAGAGAGAGCAAAGGGTGTTGCAAATGTAGATCTTCATTCAGATACTCTCCCAGTAGAAAGAGCACTAGGCGTTCAATGGAATGTAGAGTTAGATAGTTTTCAATTTAGAATCACATTATCTGATAAACCACTTACTAGGAGAGGTGTTCTTTCTACAGTTAATTCTGTATATGACCCTCTTGGGTTCATTTCACCAGTTCTCTTGATTGGGAAGCAAATATTGCAACAACTATGTCAAGATCATTCAGATTGGGATGATCCTGTACCTGATCATTTAATACCAAAGTGGGAAAACTGGAGAAGAGAAATCATCAGTTTAGGAGACCTAAGCATAAAAATATGCTTTAAACCGCCTGGCTTTGGGGAAATAGTTTCTACTGAGGTGCATCATTTCTGTGACGCTAGTCAATCAGGTTATGGTCAATGCTCTTACCTGAGGTTGGAAGATAGCAACAATCATGTCCATTGTTCTTTTATCATGGGAAAGTCAAGGGTTGCCCCTCTGAAAACGGTGACAATACCACGGTTAGAGCTGACAGCTGCAGTAGTTTCGGTTAGAATTGGTCAAGTTATTAAAAAGGAGTTGGGTTTAGTTAACGAAGATACCTTCTTTTGGACAGATAGCAAGGTAGTTTTAGGATATATAGCAAATGATTCTCGACGTTTTCATGTTTTCGTTGCAAATCGAGTTCAAGTCATTCATGACCACTCTGAGCCTTCACAGTGGAGATACGTTAAAAGTGCAGAAAATCCAGCGGATATAGCATCACGTGGATCTTCTGTGCATCAGTTGTTGAATGAGCCTAAATGGTTTTCTGGTCCATCATTTTTAAGCCAACTAAAGTCAACTTCAGTTTCAAACTCTGAATTTCTTGTACAACCTGATGATATTGAGCTAAAAAAGGTTCATAATATGAGCACTCAAGTTCTTTCAGAATGTTATGATCACAAGGTTTCAGATCATTTCAGATACTTTTCAAGTTGGGATAGATTGAGAAAGGCTGTAGCACTGTGTTTACTGTATATAAACAAGTTGAAGATATCAACTGGTTTCTCCCGAGGTCATTTAGGAAATAATTCTGTATCTAAAAGGAGTCATGTATCTCTGTCTGTTGTTGATTTGGAGAAGGCAGAGCATGCTATTGTCAAAGTAGTACAGGTAGAATATTTTGACAATGAAATTAAGTTGTTGAAATTATTGGATAATCGTAACAACCATGTTCCAGGTCTATCAGACAAACAAGCAAGTCATGATCATAAGGTTACTCTAAGAAGAGGTTCTTCTCTTTATCGTCTAGACCCTTTCTTAGATCAAGATGGTACACTACGTGTAGGTGGTCGTTTACAGCAATCAAGAATGGTTTTGTCTCTGAAAAAAACAGTTATTTTGCCAAAGGATAGTCATGTGACTGATCTCATTGTTAGTCACTTCCATGATAAGGTTAATCATCAAGGCAGAGGGATGACCTGTAATGAGATAAGAGCAAATGGGTATTGGATCGTTAGTATTTGTTCAGCTGTGTACCGGTTTATATCACGATGTGTTACTTGTCGTAGATTACGTGGTTATTCTCAGGTTCAGAAAATGGCAAGTTTACCACAGGATAGACTGGAACCAGTACCACCTTTTACTTACTGTGGTGTAGATTACTTTGGACCTTGGATTGTTCGTGAAGGCAGGAAAGATCTTAAACGTTACGGAGTGATATTTACTTGTTTAGGTTGTAGGGCTGTACATCTGGAAGTAGCAAATTCTCTTGATACCACTTCCTATATAAATGCACTTCGTAGATTCATTGCAATTAGAGGTCCTGTCAGAGAGATAAGGTCAGATCGTGGTACCAATTTTGTGGGTGCAGAGCGAGAGTTAAGGGAGGCTTTGACTGAATTAGATTCTAGTAAAATAGAGCAGTTTCTCTTGTCCAAGAATTGTGATCATATTGTGTTCAACATGAATGTTCCTTGTGCAAGCCATATGGGTGGTATATGGGAGAGACAGATTCGTTCTGTAAGAAGTATTCTAAGCTCCTTATTGTATCAGCATGGTCAACAGTTAGACGACGAAAGTCTTCGGACTTTCATGTGTGAAGTTTCTGCGATTATAAATAGTCGCCCCTTGTCAGTTCAAAATTTGAATGATGCTAAATCTGTTGAATCGTTGACTCCAAATCATTTGCTTACCATGAAATCTAAGATTATTTTACCTCCCCCTGGTGATTTTCAGAAAAATGACTTGTACTGTAGAAGGCGTTGGAGACGCATTCAGTATTTGGCAAATGAGTTTTGGTCCCGATGGCAAAAGGAATATATTCAAAGTTTTCAGGTTAGACGGAAATGGATTAATCCAGTCCGAAATTGTATTGTAAATGATATAGTTTTGATAGTTGATAACAACTTGCCGAGAAATCAGTGGCGTATGGGTAGAGTAGTTGAATCAATTCCTGGTATTGACGGACTTGTTAGAAAGGTCAAATTATATGTCGGTACACAGAATTATCTTGAGAGACCGATTCATAAACTTGTATTACTCTGTGAAGGGAGTGATTCCCCGTCTGGAAGCCAAATTTAGGGATAAAAAGAACTTTAACAGTTCAGAGAAACATTTGATTAATGTTATGTTATGTATTTAAAGCACATTGATGTAACATGTACTTTGAGTGCCGTCTACTTGTAGACTGAGGTTTTTTATGTATCTACATGCTTTGTTTATGTACGGTTACTTTATATCAGGCAGTATATTTTGAAATTTAGTATTTTAATTTTGGGAAGCCATGTAACTGCACAACTTTCAGCGCTTTGAAAGTTGTTCAATTAAACTTTGAAGAGTTATTTCCCTTGATTTGAATCCGGGTACTTTAGGATGAGATAACTTTCCTTCTGGAAAGAAAGTTTTGGATGTCTCAATGTTGACGGGTTTGGGGGAATTAAAGAAGAAGCATGGAGGTAATACGAATGTTTTATTAGTTACGTTGTGTCATGACATACATGTTTTCTTGGCTCTTGTATAAGAATTTATAATGTTTAACTTTTATGCTCTAATCTGTATTCGTAATCAAAATTAATCGTCCATGATATTTAACTGTTTCTTGAATGTATGCTTTCAGTTTTTACGGAGATTATAGACGACAATAAATGTAGAAAAGAATAGATGTCTCTTGTCATTACCCTGCGACTAACGTAAAGAAATTCCCCGAACAGGCACAACACACGATAGTGACGGATGCCAATTATAGGGAGTGTGTCCACTAAGCCACATTTGGACCGAGCTTATTGTTTTTTGACTGAGGGGATTTTGAAGGACACTCGCGCACACCAGGGTCCAATTCCACCGACTTTATTTAGCGCTAAGTAATACTTTAATACTTAAAAGCATATTTCACCATTTGTGATTCCCTAAAATTTGTAAAACATGAACGGTGATATGTTTTTAAGTAAATGACTAAGTTGGCAACTAATTACCTTGCCGACTAACAATACTTGTTTAGAAATGAAATATTTCGGCATTTTTATAAGAGAATCAAAAATGGTGAAATATGCCTTTTAGTTTTTAAGTATGACTTGGCGCTAAGTAAGGTCGGTGGAATTGGATCCAGTATACAGTATGTGTTATTACATCGTCCAGTAAGACGAACGTATGACAATTGTATCGTTCCCTCCGATATCACCGGTAGAAAGGTAGGTACAGATGCCGTCCACAGATTTGTAATTTTGCAGAATCTAAATAAAATAAGTTCGAAACGATGTTATACACGGACATATTTGTTACATGTATGAAGTTATGGATATACAATATGACTTGAAAACGGCATTCACAATTGTTTGAAGCCTGTCGAGTTAACAGGGGCGTAGCTTTGCAATAATCAATGTGTAGGCCGTCTCGTGAGAAAATAAAAATTGTGGACTCTGCGTAAAGTATCAACCCGGATCAGCCTAAGCATGCCACACAGGCCTACCCGGATAGACACTTTTCGCCTCCTGTGGATTTTCTGTTTAAGGAATAACTACTCTATACATATATCCCCCTAAGACGGAATGTGTCGGCCGGATCAGTCTGCGCGGACAGCGCAGGCTGATCTGGTCGATACATTACGCAGATGTCTATCGCCGCAGCTGCATTTTGGAGCATTTTGAGAAAAAAAGTGTAGGCTCGTGCCTACAGTGCCTAAATGGAGCTACGCCCCTGGTTAACATGGATTAGCTAAAACGTGTGTAGTCACAACTGTACTTAATGATGCTATACAATAGTATTCCAACCAATTTATTGATTGATTAGTATCAATCAGTCTTCAAAATATTCAAAGTGACAAACTAAGAAAACGGTGAACACTCTTTCAAAATAACTTCTTGGCATAAATTAACGACCGATGCAGGCAGATACTTAGGAATCGAACTTTTACAAAAGGTTTTAGAATCCGAATATCCCTTTCCTGTTTGTTCGAATTATGGTACACAGTATCTATCAACTGCATGGCCTTCTTGTTCTTCGTGTATTAGCTTATTATATTCAAATAGTTATAACGAACAAAATCATATTTCAAAAGCATCAGAGTAGACTACATAAAATAAATGTCTCTTAATTATCAACAACAACCGTAATTCATGAATACATTGTGGGGAATGAAAATGTGTCGTCATCCATGTCATATACTGCATGATGGACAGTACTAGCTGTCTTTTGTTTGCTAATAAACTTGGGGGGAAACCTTTGTACATGTAGGAAGATAATGTCCTTTACAATTTCGAGATAGAGAGGAAAACGTTGTAAGAAAAATTTCATCTTTAATAATTACAAAAGAGAAATCGCCTATCGCAGACACACTATATGGCTTTAACTCTTTCTCAGATACAAGGTATCTGCAGCAGACGGTCTTGAACACATCGATGCAAAACCACGGAGGGGTTTTCTAATTGCAGCCAAAGACGATGCAAACAAAATGTGAGATCATCTGGATTAAAATTACAACGCTTGAGACAGAAGGACCTCCGGAAGGAGTGCTCCAACTGCAACCCAAACACCTCAGATGAGAGTAGCCTAACCCAATTGGAAAATAAATCAACAGTACCAGCAGTACATAACTAATTCCTACTTGTCGGTGGTGCATTCGACTTTCCTGAATGGGATTTGCAGAAAAGATCCTGACACCAATCTATATTCAAGTTCACTGAAATATTGAACGACAATGGACTGGTGCAGCTTGTAAAAGAACCCACAATGAATGGGAGCCCACTTGACTTGATGCCTACCAACATTCCAATCAGGATCCAGAAAGCGCTTTTGGACTAACATATACAACAAATCTGCAGCAGACAACTTTGAAAAAACATAGTCGAAAAAGAAATGGACACTCCCTTTAAATGAAAGTACAATATAATTGAATAAATGTATCTTAATTAAGTGTGATCAAAGATTACATGCAGTCTGGATTAGTTTACATTGTTCATTTTCGTTCACTTGGATAAGTACTCTGGAATTCCGCTAGGTGTAGCCAATTGTTCAAAACAGCTGACATAGCTTTCGCACAAGTCAAAAGCAGTACATTAAGAATAAAACAAAAACAAATGAATAGCATGTGTAGACAAAAACCATGGCTGTATCCATATCAAACTAACGAACCGAACACTATGTCATGTGCTATTAAAAGCTGTTATTGAATTGGTTGATCCAATTAACAAAATCATAGTGTAAATACTGGTGTATTGCGATAGAGAGGGGGTCCTGTGTTATCGTCAAGCCTTTTTTAAATTCTCGATTAGTAATTTATCTATTTACATTTGAAACTATTTTTTCCCAAATTGAATATAGGCTGGGAAAATCAACACTTTTTCTCATTCCACATGTTCATGTCACATTCTTTATGCATCAACATCCATAAAGGGGCTTGTGAATGGTTCCCAACTTCACATGTATTCACATGAATCTGGTATTTAAATTGTTTTCCGATAGTATATTATAATTCAAAATGTTGTAATCACACAGGAAACTTGTTATACTTGTACCAAAATGATAAACATGTGTTTCTAGCTATGTTTTTTATTTATATTTCAGGTATATTCAGTCCACTTTTTCTGTGGTCGACCAAGCAAGGACAACCCATTTCCTGTCCCTAATATTGGTTATTCTATACAGAAGACAACACCAGCAAGATAGTTTATTTCATTTTTCAGATGAATAAATTATAACAGCGTACTTTATCACCAACATTTCTTTTGTCTAAACATTAGGTCAAAAGTGTTGATATGCAGCTGATGCCGAAAAAGGAGTAAAGGGGACTGAGAAAAGAAGTAGACAGACGAAAGTATATGTACATACATATAGAACCACATGTAAAAAGTGGATTAAAATTATTAATTGTTTTAATATTGAACCATCTTCTTATTTTACAGAGAAAATCGCATCTTCTTTTCCATTATTGTAATTTAGCTTGTTTATAAATACATACTTGAAACAAATACATGTACTATCATCTCAACTTTAATACCACAAAGGGAATGAAGTAAATGATGATTGTTTGTGCTTTATTAGTATGCGAACTTCATAGGGTGCATACCAAGAAAAAGAACATAATATACATCGAAAATATGACACCAAAATAAAAGACGACGTATTAAAACTTTCGCATTAATATGGTAATGTGACGACGTCGAAATACAATGTAGTAAAGCCATTGAAATATGATGCTACATCATTGAAATATGGTTTTATTGTTACGTCTTTCATGCATCATTCATAAATATTACATCGTGCGTAAAATATGCGATTTAAGTCGTAACAATACACTAATCTGTATAATATGACTTGATTCTGTCTTAAAATGTATTATATGTGTATTATGAATGGCAAACTGTGTTGCAGTACCGTTGCGTAATTCAATAGTATAATAAGGGTTAAACGGTGGTGACACAGACTTTCTTCTTCCAGTAGTTCTACGTTGCTTTGTATTGTACTGCTAAGCGTGGACAAATGATATCTCGTTACACAGAAGAAGTCCAGTTTCGCTAGTAGGAGCTAGCGAAACTGGACTTCTTCTGTGTAACGAGATATCATTTGTCCACGCTTAGCAGTACAATACAAAGCAACGTAGAACTACTGGAAGAAGAAAGTCTGTGTCACCACCGTTTAACCCTTATTATGCTGGATGACGGTAACATGTATTGTCTCATTTTAGTATTGACAAGTCCCTACAAATCACCGATGAGGTATCAAACGGCGCTTAACACCATTTCAAAAACTCTTACACTTTCAGACGCATCTGCAGCAGACGATTTTTAAAAACATCTTAGCAAAAGGATAAATTTCTAATGATTTCAGCCTTTTTAAATAATTGTTTGTTTTTTCATTTAAAGATCTATACTTTCCATATGTTTAATTAAATGTTTTTAAAGTTGTCTGCTACGGATTTGTTCTGTGTGGGAAATGGTGAATGTCTCTTATTCTTCTTCCACGTCATTTTCATCTTCTTCTTCTTTTTCTTCTTCTTCTTGTTCTTCTTCTAATTTCATTAAGTTACCGGTTAACCCAGTTTATGTGTATACGAATCACAAGGAGAGAGCTTCCTAAATAAGCTTAATGCTTTCTGCCCAATCCTGTTTTGTATTTATATTTGATTTGAAAGTGATATAAAATGTACATGTACATTAGAATATAAATAAAATAGTGTTTAAACCAAAGCCGGATAAGCCTTAGAATTCCTTTGGATACGTTAATGCGGCACTGAACAAATCCACTGCACCCGAATACAATCCCCATAGCCATCGCTTTTACACTCAAATGATGTTGGTACATCTACCAGGTCCGTGTAACGACGGGTAAAATTGTAGAAGGGAACGTCATCCACAGATATCTGAAAGTATCAGATGGAAGCCATTCATTTTCCATAGACGAACCTTATAGCGTTTTTGGCTATGACTCTTTTCCAGCAATCCAAATAACCCAAACACCTATATTCAATTAAAGTTCATTCTGAAAACTATCATGTTGACTTTCTTCTTTTTGAGCTAGCAAGTCAAAGCAAAGGTCATCCTTATACCGCAGTGAATTTTGCTTCAGAAAATAAATGTTGTTCTGAAAACGGCCCTTAATCTGTCAATATATCTAAAGGCAAACAATGTTCTGGTTACAAATCACTCAGAGGGTATATCATTTATTAAAAAGATACATTCAATTCTGCCCGGCGCTCCAATCCGACTTGCCTCCCTTTGACCATTTATAGGTATTAACAATACAGTTATTGCTTACACACCTGTCTATGTATTACTTCCCACAGCAGGACGGGAGTTGATGACGATACCTAAATATTTGTTTTGGGTGAGACATTTTTACAAAGTGGCTGGTGCGTTATTATTCGTTCAGGTTGAATGATTGTCGAACATGCATAAATGATTTCTACCGGTCATGGCGATTGTTTCATTAAAAATCTGTCTTACACCAATACACAATTGGTGCATCACATGTCCAAATGTTGCTTGATAGGAGTTAGGGTATTCAGTGATTCGGGGGTGTTTATGCATAACAATACATTTAAATTCTTTTTCGTTCAATGGAAAAAGAACGAATTGAAATTAATTACATTTTATCAAACGTGTTTTGCTACTTTTTCAAGGGCATAATAAATACGCACAAGTATAGTGTAAATGTGTCCAAAATAAGTCAATTCATGTCGACGATCATTGAAGACATCCATACTCAAACAGAAGCACAGTGCATTAGCGTTCTATTGTCACGGTCATATAACATGCTGAACATTATTTCACCAGCGCATTAGTGCTGTATTTCTTAATATCTTAATATACTAAATATCATATGTGACTACTAGTTTGGTTTCCAGTCTTACGCTCAAGTCTGTGTTACAACGCGGAAACCAAACTATGAAAATGTCGTCACTTCAACGGTTTGATGTCATAACGTTAGTCACTTTGGTGTCAATCTGGCAAAGATCTTGTAGAAATATGGTAAACTTTTTTCGAAATATGCCTCATAAATCACTTCATGTGATAAATGGAATATCTCATTCGTGTTTATATATTATCACTTTTAATAAACTTGTTAACTAAGATGAGTATGACGCTCGTCAAGGCTCGCGGCATATCATCTTAGTAAACTCGTTTAATAAAAGAAAAATATATTTATTGTACAACAGCATCCAATTAACGCTATGCAAACACACGTTGTAAACTAGACATGTTTGGCGTAACATTGGGATGTTAAATGTCTAGTTTATTATTCAGACGTCTTTTACATAATTGTATTAGTATTTGCTAAACTCACTTAAATCGTGTCTCTTGTTTAGTGAAATTATATTAGAGCCAGCGTGTTTGCCTTTTGAGTATGTGTATGAGTTATCCAGTGTTGACACAGTTTCGCGTTCAAGTAAATGAGTCGTTCCACGAGAAAACCAACAGTGTGGGGCTCTGCGTGAAGTATCGACCTGAATAAGCCTAAGCATGCTGCGCAGGCTAACCCGGACAGACACTTTTCGACTCCGGTGGATTTTCTGATTCAGGAATCATTACTCAACCCTCTATCTCCCTAAGACGAAATGTGTGGGCCCGGATTAGCCTGCGCGGACTGCCCAGGCTGATCTGGATCGATATACTACGCATAGTCCATAATGTTGGTTTTCTCGTGGAACTGCTCAAACAGTTTATAGTTCTTTTATTTCTTTACATATAACGGTTATGCTTAAAAAAATATGCTTACTTCATAGTGAGTTTCGGTATAGAGGAAGTCGGCTTTGTACACGGTGTTTGATTTGTCCATTCTTGGTTCTGGGTATATATATCCTTCAAGTTGGTTGTCTTTCATGCTGACTAAATGGTCGTGGGCGGCGCTATAATACCCGAGTCCATATGTAACAGGCATGAAGCCAGGTTTCACCCAAAACTTAAAAGCAAGTCTGCAATAATAAAAATAGAAACGTAGGTAAACATTAGAATGTGGTTATATTGTGGAATATTACAATCTTCGGTATATGGGACATCCGTATACTGAATATCGATCTTGAAGGGGTAATTATTTCAACGTTATTTAACCCTTTTCCACTTGCAGCAGACGACTTTGAAAACATATTGGCAAAGAAATCATCATAAAATAGAGTTTGCATATTCATCGTGAGCTATTTCGCCTTTTGTCACAATGTTTTCCGAAGTCGTCTGCTACAGATGAGTCAGAAAGCATTTGTATGTGGAAAATCAATATACAGATGTTGAGTCACTAGTCTTTGGTTTATTATTATTTAACGATTAACCATTTCTGACTAATTCTGTACTTTACAATGCATCGCGGCAGTATATTACTTTATTATACCTCAGTTATGTCTACAATGGTAAAATCCCATTACCCGAAAAAGAGATATTTTGACTATCAGAAACAGTTTCAACCTTTTTGACACGTGACCAAGCGAAAATTGACTGTCAGGTCATCTGACCGCAGTGATATTTTGAATGTCTTATAAGGGCAAATAACTGCTTCAATATTTTAGCTAAATCATGACGTGATTGCCTCCCTTATACACATACAGCAGTGACGTCCCTATTCAATGTGTACATAAAAACATCAGACGATAGGAAGTTGGAACTGTCAGCAAGTAAACATGTTTCGATTTAAATGAATTAAAAACATTTTAAAACTTTTTTATGTACTTAATTTTGTTCGGTATAATAAAATAAATATCACATGGCAGCATGTGTGACATTGATATTGTCAACCCTCGAAACAGAATGTCACCCTCGGCTTACGCCTCGGGTGACATTCTGCTCTCGGGTTGACAATATCAATGTCACACATGCTGCCATATGATATTTATATAATATTCTACATGAAACGCAGTTTGTTATGGACGGTCATGTCATTTGTACAATGTTGAACATTTCTGAGAGTAACACAATTGTTATAAATAAGTGTGTTTTTCCTTCGATAGACGCATATATAAAAGTAACTGGCGGGAAAGTATTCAATATGTTACACAAAACACTTACTAGACATTTCTGCTACAAAACTGATTTAATGACCATGCGTGCATTTGTCTCCAATATTTTCTTCAAACCACCACAAAAGTCAAAATGTCAACATGTTTTCATTTCGTCTACAAAAAGCGTACTTCTAAACAACTGCGATAAATCGTGATTAATAAACCCTTTTCCTCATGTAAACACATTCTGATTATTCTGCAGCAGAGAATATGTGATAACATTGTGGCATAACAAGAAATTGTTCATGATGAGCAATTTCGTCTATTGCCATAATGTTTTCAATTTAATTAGCCTTTCATTTTTAAAAATGTTCAATATTTTTTCCAAAACGATTTCAATGTCGTCTGCTGCAGATTTTTTTGTGTGTGAGAAAGGGATAATATACCTATTGTGTTTGGATCACAGGTCAGCTGCATGTTTTGCGGGGCGTGATCTGGATCCAAATTGTTTGCATTTGTCATCATAAACGGTTGTGGAAATCTGCCGATAACTTGCAGGGAAATATCATATGTGTATCAAAAACAAATAACAAAAATTATACTAACACAAAATATTCGACGGTTGAAGGGGGGATAGGCACGTGATAATAAAGTTATAAAAAAACATACCTAGAGTTCGAGTCGAGAGTTGCTGTTTTAATATACGCCCTAACCGTGCAGCCCACAGTAAAGTGTGCAGGAACGTCTTCCAAGCGAGTTGTGGTCTGAAATGTTCAGTTGAGCAAACATAATCATGCATAGATCAGAATGACCTCAATATATTCATTGCAAGACTACGACTTGATTAAGAACAGAAACTAGAAGATACGATGTAAATAGAGTCGACAGAAACCAACGTCTATGTTTAACTTGTAATGACAATGACATAGAAGATGCAACAAATATTACCGATAAATTGCTTCGATATATCGCCGTGGTCGCAGATTAATAACTTCGAGATATCGCCGTGATCGATATATAATTCACTTCCGAGATATCGCCGTGGTCGGCCTATAAATAACTTTGAAATATTGTCATTGTCGACATATAAATTACATCGATATATTGTCGTAGTCGACAGTTACCTTTCTTCAATATATCGCCGTGGTCGATATATAAATACTTCGACAGATATATTACTTTGATATATCGTCGTTGTCGACAGATATATTACTTTGATATATTGCCGTGGTCGACAGATATATAACTTTGATATATCGTCGTTGTCGACAGATATATTACTTTGATATATTGCCGTGGTCGACAGATATATTACTTTGATACATCGTCGTTGTCGACAGATATATTACTTTGATATATTGCCGTGGTCGACAGATATATTACTTTGATATATTGCCGTGGTCGACGGATATATTACTTTGATATATCGCCATGGTCGACAGATATATAACTTTGATATATCGCCGTGGTCGACAGATATATAACTTTGATATATCGCCGTGGTCGACAGATACATTACTTCGATATATCCTCTTTTTTCACAGATAAATTACATCGACAGATTTCCGTGGTCGACAGATATATTGCTTCAATGTATCGTCGTGCTCGAGAGATAAATTACTTCGAGATATCACCGTGGTCGACAGCTAAATTACTTTGAAATATATCGGTGGTCAACAGATAAATTACTTCGAGATATCACCGTGGTCGACAGCTAAATTACTTTGAGATATCTCCGTGGTCAACATATAAATTACTTCGAGATATCACCGTGATCGACAGATAAATTACTTTGAAATATCTCCGTGGTCAACAGATAAATTACTTCGAGATATCACCGTGTTCGAGAGATAAATTACTTTGAAATATCTCCGTTGTCGACATATAAATTACTTCGATATGTCGTCGTCGTTGACAGATAAATTATTTCGATATATCATCTTGGTCGAGTGATACCAACGACTTTCAAAATGGTAGTAATGACTGCCCTCCTTGGCGAGCAGGGCTTCGGGGTTAGCGTTGCGCATGACTGGCCAGTGTCAGGATAAAGTGACAATTAGTACTGGTAACCTACCCAGGCAACGCCGTGATATAACTGACAATGTGTTGAAAGCGGCGTAAACAGTCAAACAATCAATTATTATGAAAAGCAAAACCGTTGAAAAATCATTACATGATAAAAGAGCAACAACACTTATAATTGAAATTCTCTGAGTAATCAGAATTGATGGTATGTTGTTTTCAAAAGACAGATCCGTTCAAGGAATTTGTTCGTTATATTCCAATTATCACATACTCGAGTTATAGTGAATTCATCACAAGTACACATGTACTTAACTGTTCTTCTTTAAGTTACAGATGGTATTATGTTCACAGTCTTAATCATTTTTGCATATTCGTGTGTTACTACCATGCCCTATTACATAGCCTCACTTGATATAGAAACTATCCCATTAAATGCTGAACATTTTATCTCTTTCAGTGCCAAAAACCTTAAAGTAGGCGCTTTCATGTTCAATATGGGGAGTCTCTAACTATTCATGTAATAAGAGTTTTGGAAACATTTTGATAACTAAAAGGCAAACAATGCGAATTTCGGGTGAGACAGATCGATACGAGCTGACTCACCCGCATCTGTATTATTTTCAAAAACCTCAGTATTGCCACTGTCCAGTTAAATAGACTAGTCCAGTTTTGTATTTGGATGAGTCCTGCTGGCCTAGCCCTTTACTAGTGGCCACGGCTCCATTAACTCTGTACTAGCAGACAAAATGTCAAAAGTCAATACAAGTATTACGGAAATTGAAACAACTGAGAGACTGAATGTGTTCACCAACTTCACAATCGTAAACTGCCACTAAATGAAATACTTATTATAATGATTGGTACTCATAAACCGTAATTCTCTTACAGCCTCGAATTATTTAAGTTGATCGACGAAAATCATTGAGACTAGCGGCTTTCACATTCCAAAATATTTGCTAAAATAAGTCCATGAAGGAAGGAAGCCAGTTGCCTTGGAAGAAAGTAAGACATTGGGAAGTGTGCGCTTAAATAAGAGTGAAATTATAGTAATCAAACTATACTTTCTTTACTCACATGGTAATCTTGTCACCGTGATATGACTGAAAACTGTTAAAAACGGCGATAAACTCCAATTAAACAATAAACTTACCGGCTCGAAAGGGTTCTCAGTCATCGTCTGTATGAAATAATGATAGGCCAAGTCTATCGTCTTGTTTAAATACCACGTGTCTGGCAAAGACTCGCATTCCTGTGTCTGAGTATTGAACCTAACACCTCTGGCATTGGGGAACATTTCCAAAGTGCATGCTAAGCCGACAAGTGATCCATTAGTATTTATCGTTTCATAACGCAAGTTTTTCGACACTCCAAAGGCCGATTCGATAAAGATGGAGACAACGATGTAAAATGCAACGTGCATAATTATTCCTCTGCAATCAAACTAAATGTCACTACGATATACTGAAATGTAGAGAAAAGGGGATGGATAGCAGTTAAACAAGAGATGATCGAAAATGTATACCCTTGTTATGTTTGTTTCACTTAGTTACTATGCGAACTGAGGTAAAACTCCTTAATGATTTTAAATAACGTTTTTTATTCATAGTTACTTGCGAGAACATATTTAACATGTAATACAAGAGAAAGTTGATGCAACGCATCAATGTCGCCGGAAATCCATACTGCAGTTATGCATAACACTAACATTATAGTAGTTGAATAAACAGTTATCAACTGAGGGGCATATTGGAACATCAGGGGTGGGGTCAAGTGAAAATGTATCATAACTTGCATTGTTTTGTCAACGAAGTGAATGATAATTGAAGCCTTTCATTGTTTATGATCAATCTCCATTTCAAAGTAGGTTGACCATACACACAACCAACTAATTATTGATCATAAACAGTAATAGAAATGAGTAATCTTGCCAATCATTAGTCTTAGTATGTATACAGTGCTTTCATTAAGGAATAATTATAAGATTTGTGAATTCCACATACACTTTTCAAGATGTTTGTCAGAAAATTTGAATTTTATTATTTTTCAATAAAAACACTAAACAGACAAATTAGGATTTGCATGCAACAGCACGTCATTTTACCTTTCCTCTATTAAAGTCAACAGAGGACACCTTTGCAGCAATCTACTTTTAAAATGAGATAAGGGTTAAATCGCTGAAGACATGAGTTTTCTCTTTTTCTCAAAATGATATTAGCTTGGCATCCTAATTATATCATACTTTAACAAATGTTGAAATGTAGTCCAATATTTATGAATTAGACCACCTTCGAAATATAATATCAGCTAAACAGTTAAATCTCAATGAAATTGTTGTATAATTTAAACTTAATTTCGAACATAAACTGAGCCCTACAACATGTTAATTTATTTTAATTCTTTCCTTCCTTTTTTATAATGAAAATAACAAACTACTCATGTTTTAAAATTATATTATGATGAGCGTCCTTGTGTCAATGATGCATAACAATATGCAGATCGGAAGCAATATGCCCTTAGGGAATTAAATGACACATTTAAATTTGTCAAGGACGAAATAATTTTGTACTAAAGACCGATTCTTTCTTATTCGCAGAGGTGTCGTTCTTGAAACTCTCTTTATAGGCAGAGAATGTTCGTTCAAAGTAATTTTTCTATTAAAACCAGTTTTATCTCGGTTTGTTCTTTTCTTCATTTGTTTCGAACCAAATAAACATTTTAAATCACCTATGATTTACTATTTGTAAGTGAGTGTAAAGAGCGGCTCTCTGCAAAGGAGATTGATCTACGCAATTGGTATGTAAACCAACTTAGACTGTGCGACGTAAAGGTTTGTAGTTATCGCCTTTGGTTACATGTAGTATATAGTGTAAAATAAAGTATTTCAGTCTAGCTAATAGGGACTGTTTTGTCTTCGTAAATAAAACAAAATAACATAAATGCGAGTCAAAAACAAGAAACTGAAAATCCCTAAAACATCGGAATATTTATTTCATTTTAGATGTGTCATTACGTAGTGTTTTTAAAAAAACACAATTGTAATATGTTCAAGACATCTAAATGTGTTTCTTTCTAATAATAATCCCCCCTCCCATGTCATTTCCGAAAACCTATTAAAAATTTGGTATGTAAACCAAATTAGACTGTGCGACGTAAAGGTTTGTAGTTATCGCCTTTGGTTACATGTAGTATATACATGTAGTGTAAAATAAAGTATTTCAGTCTAGCTTATAAGGACTGTTTTGTCTTCGTAAATAAAACAAAAAGACATAAATGCGAGTCAAAATAAGGAAACTGAAAATACCTAAAACATCGGAATATTTATTTCATTTTAGATGTGTCATTACTTAGTGTTTTTAAACAAACACAATTGTAATATGTTCAAGACATCTAAATGTGTTTCTTTCTAATAATAATCCCCCCTCCCATGTCATTTCCGAAAACCTATTAAAAATAGAAGTCGCGGGCTTCTGCCCGGCGACTAATAAATAGCAATACAATTAGTAATGTGTATTCAAAAACAATTTCCCCAGTTATTGTTACTGACAAAAAATCATTAAACATACAATTAATAGAATTCCAGAGTAATTCATAATTAAAGAGCATTTTTGAACTAATCAAGAGGTAAATATAATACATAACCAGGTGTTATCACAGACCACGTGAATCGAAGTATGTGGTCATTGTGGGTTCAGTGTGGAATAGTTAAAATATCAATACATGTAGAATCGTCGATCTGATTGTGTACAAACCAGAACACTATGTTCATACAGAGATTTTAAAATAGATATTGGCAAGGAACCTTACCTAAATATAATTCATATAGTAAATTAAGAATATGCATGGCTTCTTGCCATGATTTTATGATAGAAAATGGAAGTTACTATATGCTTCTTATAGAAGATAGAATGTGTGCATACTGTGAACATAATATTGAAAATGAATTTCATTTTGGTCTGAAATGTCCCCTGTACAATGAAATTCGTTTAAACTATTTAAATACACCGTATGTTAATGCAAGCAGCGAAAAGTTGTGTAACCGTGTGGCTTCATCTTATAGTACTGTTATCCGAAACTTCGCTATATATTTTTACTATGAGTTTGAGATAAGATGTGAGTTTGTGAAAGGCACTGTGAAGTTTTTGGTTGTTGTTGGTGCGTTTGTTGTTGTTGTTTTCTTCAAATATGTATGAACAAATACTAACATCGTTGAGAAATAACATCGATTACTTGTTCTAACATTGCTATTTGAACATGTCTGTTGTTTGGTATAACCTGTCATTGCATTACATTGATATTTGATTTTATATATGTATTTTTAACAACTTGTGTATAGGCCGGAGGCCTGATTATGCAATACATTTTCGTTATTCTTTATTCGATGAGTGGTTAAAATAATTTGTTCTCTCTCATTTTTCCTCAACGGTCGCTTATTGGGGTCATGTGATCATTAAAACCAATCGCAAATAAATGCGTATCGCAATGTCATAGTTCAACAGGAGATGTCTGCATGTGTTTAAGTCTGATTGATTGGCTGAAAATCACAAGAATGTTCTTTTGACGTTCCTTTTCTTAATTAGGTTCAAAAATATATATTATTTGTAGAACTCTTGTTTGTGCTGTATCAAAAAGGGAGTAACATGACCAATATTTATAATTCTTCTCCTCTAAATCAACTTGTCCGAATCAAAGGTCATTAAGTAGAAATGTTCCTTCAGTGACTCTCCATGAAAAGTGTTCAAGCCATATTAATCGGTTGAAAATAAGGCAGCGAAGCAGATTCAGAAAAGGGGAAAATTACAACATTTTAAAACTCCACTTTTATGAAAGTGCTTGTCTGATTTGTTCCTTCATTGACCCTCTTCATAGTTCTTTTAGACATATTGACTGGATAAAATACATAGTTTCTAGGCGGCAACACCAGGGGTAAATTGAACGTTTAGCCTCAAATGACATCTCATCCTAATCCACTTTACAAATTTTAACAAAACTTCACAGGAATGTTCCTTTTGTGGTCCCCTTTCGAATTTCGAAGATATAATTTCTAAACACACCTTTTATTTCTGTGTTACATGTAGCAGAAAAGACTCAAAATGATTAAACTGTAAAACACTTCTTGTAAATTTCACTTCTAATTTAACTGTTATCACTGTAAACATTAATAAATTGCATTAATAGAGTGCATACTCTGGATGCATCAGTTGGTCCAATACAGTCGATACATACATAGAAAGACACTGTTCTGTAATGAATGGTCATTAAACAAGATGGCTCTAAATCGATTGACCAGAATAATTTATTTTCACTGCGTTTCCTTGGAAATATGCCAGTAATACTGGTCCATTTATCCAGACAACAGCCAGGTATTGCTAACCCCACAACCATAAGGACCAAGGAAGGCAGCCATTACTACCATTTTAGTGTCTTTGGTGTGACCCAGCCGGGGATCGAACTCACAACCTCCCGCACCCGACGCGGACACCCTACCACTACATCACCGAGTCGATCCTTAACTTATAACAGTAGTTCTGTTGTTGAACGGTGTGTCCTGGGTAAATATCCAGTACAATGGTATTCCCGCAACTCCGAGCGCGAAGGATGGAATCCCTTTCTCCTATTTCAATGTCTTTGTTATGACCCGACGCGTGATTGAAATCTGATCTCCTGATCTAACCACTAAATCACGAAGGGGATATAAACGTCATGAACGTAGGTAAACAATGCTCCAGGAAAATCAAGCATACATCATTTGCGATCAGTGTTTGACGTATTTTCATTAAATGTTTATATGTAGGCTAATGTATGCTATACATCGGTTACTTGAATCAGTCGAATACTTCAGCATGAACGAATCAACTTAACACTGATGAATACCAACTCACAGAGTCGCAGCGTCGAATTTGCCAAACTTTTGGAAATGGATTGTTTGAGGTTAAATGCCGTTTTCAAAAACTGTTCAGTCATACCAAAGTATCCATGTGTTTTCTTGTTTTCTTTCACCTATACTCGGCATGCTGCATTTCACAAAGACTGTTAGCCCATTGGTGGAAGACGAATGAAGCTTGTCGCATTAAATTTTGACAAAGGTCGGAAACTACCGACTGAACTACCGTGGCCCGGCTTTTAAACAGATTATATCGTTTCATTTACGCTTAATTATTCATACACTGTCAATCGCTAATTGATTTCCCTTTTCATGTCATAACGGTATCAGGGTTTTCTATGCAATTGACTTGAATAATCATCAAGCTTTAGAACTTCAATGACAAAGATTTCCTGCTGATTAGATTGTTTATTTTCACGAAAAAAATTGTTTTAGCCTGTACATCGTGATTGTTTCATACCAGTGGATAATATTTGCGTTGTCTCTGCTTTTCCTTAAGCCTGTACATCTTCATTATTTCATACCAGTTGATATTATTTGCGTTGTCTCTACTTTCTTTGAGCCTGTACATCTTCATTATTTCATACCAATGATAATATTTGCGTTGTCTCTGTTTTCTTTTAGCCTGTACATCTTGATTGTACCATACCTGTGGTTAACGTGTGCGTTGTCTCTGTTTTCTTTTAGCCTGTACATCTTGATTGTTCCATACCTGTGGTTAATTTGTGCGTTGTCTCTGTTTTCTTTTAGCCTGTACATCGTGATTGTTTCATATTTGCGTTGTCTCTGTTTTTCTTAACTCCCCATTTGAGCAGAGTTCGGCAGATTCGATCTCCTAACTAAGGCAATCACCTAACATCATCTTGTTTCACCATGTTGAAATAGTGTCTGTGCCCTATTTATCTTTCTTTCTTAAATTTCTTCAATCTTGTCCTCTGAGGTTTCCATTCCTCTATATATCACTGAGAGTGCTGTTAATACAGTCTTATTACCTGATGACAATATCAAGCTTAACATTGGAACTGGGAATTCTACCACAACTGTCGGTTTAGTTGTATGTAGCGGAAAAGGGTTTTTCATTAATATTGCCGCTCATTTGTGCCCCTTGTTTTCAACCCGTTAATCACTTTGTCGTAGACATTGGTAAAATGGTATTTTGTTTAGCATTTTAGCACATTGTTGTCTCGAGAGAAGAAGATCATGGCTTAGTTCCCAGTAGGGGTATGCACAATATTGCTTTTTTTTTAAGAGCGATGTTCCAGTAAAAATAGCCTTGCAGTAAACAATACGTATTGAAAATAACATGCCTTGTATCCATGGTAAAGGATCTAAATGAATATTGCTTTACAGAAGTAACCTGATGCCTTTTATGACTAATTAGCGAACATTACAGAGTCAGATCAGACTGCGTGGACGCAATAACTGATGTGGATATACTCTGGTCGCTATACTTATACATTTTTTCCGTGGAGAGCCGCTCAAATGACGGTAATTGATAACTGATTTCACACCAAGTTGATGTGATAGCATGACGGCGGTGCATAACTCAACCAGTACTAATTTCCATTTCAAAACGTGCCAAACATTATTCGCTATACAAATATGAGTGAAAGCAGTACTGAATTATATGGCACTATTGGCATACACGTCCAATGTAATGATCCTGCCCTTTCCAACGTACAGCCGACTGCTAACGCTCCTCCAGCAAACGACTTTTGGAAATACCGTGCAAGATGGATGAAGTACATGATGTTTACTTTACTCAAATACACACACATGGATTAATCAGATGATTTATTAATAGCCCTGTGAAATTGTTACCAAAATACTTCAACAAATGGGGAAAAAATCACCAAAATGGCCGCCATACTCGTTTGCACAATAAAACAAATTGAATGAAACACCCCTTATGTTATGATTAATGTTTTTTCAAACTTGCTATTGAAACGTGTTTATTTGGATTAAGCATTTAAAAATATTATATTCGATGATTGTAAATATAAATAGCTTCATTTAAAATGTTCAGCCTAATCTCAATATTCAAAGACTTAATTTAAGAATGTAGTGTTAGATCATGAAGTCCTGTTTTCATACAGACCGACACATGGAACATGGCTGATAGTCCAAATGTGTTCAAACATTGGGGGGAGGGGTGAAATCTCGAACCTATTGATCGGTCACAAAGCAAGAGTAATTCATTTCATGTTAACAAGTCCAACAACATAAAAGTAAAACCAGAAAATCGGTAATATATCATTGGCAGATGAAATTTGATGATTTGAATTGTTTCCGTGTGCCAGTTGATATAAACCTGTTATATGACGGAGAATGAACGGAGGAAAAACTTCTGAAACATAAGCTAAATGGCATATATTATGAATATTGATTTTTTAGTAAACTGAAATAAATGCGAATTGAAAAGAGACTGAAGGCGATACGCCGACACCATTTCTTGTCACCGATATACAAACTGAGTTTCGTTTTAGTGCAAAATGGTGATCTAAAAACGAAAGCATTTCTTCTTCTTTTTCTGTTTTTGTCGATCACGTTGAGGTTTGAAATTACCGTCATGCCGTTTGTTAAAGCATAACAAAAAGGTTATTTAGCTTTTTAAAATTGAAGCTCTTGTGTCTCTTGTCATACAGTTCTTTGCTCTCGACAATCCAAATCATGCTCGTTTATTGCCCGGCCCATATTTGTGATATGATTTTCGTACAACAAAGAAACCCAGACGTTATAGTCATCAGTTTGCACAAGGTAATTGCATTTTTTTGCAAAACAGCAACGTTCATTAAAGGGTTTAATGTATGTGTTGGTACAGTTATAAGAGTATAACACGAAATTGCCTAACTACTCAGCAAATAACTGCAATTGATCACATGACCAGTTTCACGGAACTACTTTCGGAAAATACATTTCTATTTTAAGAACAAGAAATCCTTTCCTTTCGGTTACGCTATTCTTAACTCATAAACCTTGTTCACTCTCTCTCTCTCTGTATATATATATATATATATTTATATATATAGGACCTGACATGAGTTGTCATTTCATATAAAGTTTTATGAAATGAGTTAAAGATTTTTTTGTTTTTAAGCGAGCCTGTGGGTTTTCCAAAGCTATTTTAATTTCGTCAGTAAACCGTATAACAATGCCACAATTAATTATACCTAGGTCATATTCAGCTTAGTTTATTAAAAGTAATAATAAATAACACTCATGAGATATTATATCTATCACATAAAATGACTTATGAGGCGTATTTCGATAAAAATGTACTTAACGTTTACAATATTTCTAGTTGAAATTTACGGGTTTTTGCGCAAAAGTGACTAACGTATGCCGTCAAAACGCTGACGTGACGTCATTGTCCTAGAATTAGGTCATTTTCATCCGCGCAAAGAACATAACAAAGATATCCCAATTTTCAATTTATATGTCCCTTTTCAAACAATTCTTTCGAATATTTTTTCTTAAACTGCAATTATAAGGGTTTAATGTATGTTTTGGTACAGTTATAAGACTATAACACGAAATTGCCAAATTACACAGCTGACATAATGCATTTCGCGCATTATTTGCTGAGTAATTAGGCAATTTCGTGTTATACTCTTATAACTGTACCAAAACATACATTAAATCCTTTACTATTGCACTTAGCCTTGTACATGAGCAGAATAATAAACTTACCATTGTGATGGTTAAGCAGTAGGACTCACTGAAAGTGCCAGTCAGTTGCTGCGCTGGATGGTCTAGGGCCTGAGTTTGGTAGCTTGAGTTGTGCATGCATTTGAATATTCCATTAATTTGTGAAACATGAGCAAAGAAAAGCTTTGCACAGACAACATTGAAGACACATGATTTGCATTGAGCGATACATTTATAAATATTGTAGATGCACGTGTTATTGAAACTGTGAGAATCATCAGGCGGGAAAGAACCAGTACAGCCTGTTTGTAGTTGAGCGCTAATAGAGCAAAGAGAAACTTTTGAGGGAAACCATTAAACAAAAGAAATATATTTAAGGTAGCCAATCTGCTGCAGATTGGGTACCTTAAACAGGATTATTCTCTATTTTTCTACGCTGTATGTTTCATGTTAAGTACGCGATGGCAACCTTGAAGACTTCCTCCTTCATTGTCACAGTTGGAAACCTGAGGCTGTGTACCAAGTCGGTCCCTGTGCATTATCTTTGACGTCATTCACAAGACACTTTTCACTCCAGTCAACCGCTTAGTTATAGACGAAGTAGTCGTAGTTATACGAACTAAGACGACTCTCACAATGATTTCAATATATATATATATATATATACGTCGTCAGCTTTCAACTGTCCAGATGTTGCACGTTGTTTTGCATGTATACGATCCTGATACCTTAAAACCTGCTACAAGGTTAGCAGATGGAAAGGCGTTAGACGAATGGCCTTTCAAGACACGAACGCCAAAGGTTATTGGGACTTATTGTTTCTTAACAACATTATTACTCTAGTAGCCTCGCCTATGTAGTCGGTACAATGATTATCCACGTTTCCGATAATCTAGATCAAGGCCTGAACAAGATAATGCTACGGACCGTTGATACTAATGTGTCGGTTCTGGTTGTAGCAGTTAATCACCATTTTCGGTTAACGAGCTCTGGGTACCTTTTGGTCCTGATAAAAACCTCAGATACTTGTAAAAACTCAGATACTGGTAAAAACCTCAGATATATTCCTAAGTTTGTCCAATCTTTAGGTGGGTCATTGGCAAAGGCCCTACCAATTGTTCACGCATTGACAGGCTGTAACCAGACATCTGCCTTTTGTAGTCGAAGTGGAACTTTGAACAGTTTTGACGCTGCCACTACTTAATGCCTGACTCGTTCTGCATCCCAATCTTTAGATTAATTTCATCTACAAGAAATGACAACAACAGAAGGGTGTGTTGTTCTAATGCACAGCAACTTGGGTAAATAATGATAGAAAGCAACTTTTTACTCCAAAGATCAGATTTATTGAGTCTATCAGACCCTCTTCTGTAGCACTATTGGGCCATACCAAAAAGATAGTTGTCCAAGCTGGATATATTTTGGATCAGGCTCTAAAAGTGTGTCCAGATGTCAAGCAGAATTAGGCTAGGTTATAGAAAACTTAAAATGGAAACCGTTCTTGTTTTCACTTATACTGATAAGTGGCTCTTGTTAGAACATTCTTAAATGCGGATGTTATTTTGAAAATGGTTGCCACTGAACATGAACATGAGTTAATGTCAAAATGCTATGCACTGTTCAATGTCGATGCGCTGTCAATTGCGGAAGGCACTGACGATTGGGCCATAGTTTCAGCCATTTCCTATCCACATTTAGTAGGACATTCCTGTAGATACTATTTAAACGTAGGTTCATTACGTATGTATACAGAGTTTATACATTTAATGAATGTAAATGTTTTGGTTGTACAATTACAAAATGAAACATGTATTGTGTGTTGATTTACAACCAAATGTTAAAACAATAAGAAAACTAAAATATTTATGAAATGTCAATACCACCGTAAGTCTGTGTGTATTTGATGATTGTTTTATAAGTTAAAACATATCATTCCGTAAACAACATAATTGTTGACTGTTTCCTAGATTCAATATTTAATTATATTTATATCATATTGCTGAAAATTATGTTTTCACCAACTAGATCGGGTAAACAATGTATATAAAATACGTTAATTTGTGTGTTTTTCCCCGTGTTCCTGTACCGATATGTTAAACAAAGATAGCTATATAACAAAGGTTGGTCATAATCTGGTTAAAACTTACAAGTATGTTATCACCAACTAGATATGTTAAGAAACAAGTCTGTTACATGAACATCGTTTACTAGATTAACCATTTGGTCGTGAATGTAACGTTATTCGTGTTTTAAAAAGTGTGAATATAGCGCTGACTAAGAATATTTATCTGATTAATTTATACCACCAATATATCGAACCATTAATTGTCCAGCTGCGTCTGTAAGAATTTCAGAAGCAGATAGGAAAAGTGTGAATTTGGATTACGCCGTTTGTGCGTCAAAATAGTTTAAAAGAAGAATGATTTATGAGGCTGCATCGTTAGCATACCCTTAAAAGTTAAATCAATTGATGGTCCATTAATTCGTTTTAACGGTAATATGTGTTTTTCTCCTATTGTGATTACTGCGTTCAGTCCAAGCTATTTTGGTAAAATTATCGTCATGGTTTTCTGTTGAATTTCCAGAGATTATGTTCTATGTTGTTCATACAATATTTAGAGCTACCCGTTTACAATCTATTACTATGCGCACAGTAATAAAACGAGAATCAATTTAAAGCTTATATATTCTATCACGAACCATAGCGTTTCAATGTCACATATAAACTGACGTTCTCTGTGTCTCTTTTTTCCCAGAATGCGATTTTTACCATTTGCAAAAGAAAGATAAAGTGGCGACCCAATTAGAAAAGAAACCTATCTATGTTTGTATGTATTCATGATGCGACAACTCATTTTAAATGGACAATATAGGTTTTATGATCAATTCCCTGTAGAGGGACAGCAAGCCACTACCAGATGCGTGGTTTATTGATCAGATGATTGATACTAACAGGTATTACTATTATACAGACGATGTCTGAGAATGTGTTTGAACCGGTAATAGAACTATATTGACTGTAAGGTTTAACTTTGTCACTGCCGAATTTCACATGGGTAAGTTACCAGTACAACTGGTCCATTTATCCTGACACCAGTAAGTCAGTCGTAAGGCTAACCCCGCAACCCTGAGCGCCAAGGAGGGTAGCCAATTTTAAAGTCGTTGGTATGACCCTGCCGGGGATCGAACCCGCACCCGAGGCGGACGCTCTAACATTACACCACCGAGGCGGTCGTGATAAAATAAGAATGTCAATGGTTTAGAGCCACTTTACCCGAGTTTTCCTAGTATCTTTATCTTCAATTGTGACAAGACATTCAGTTCTCTTTGTCAACGTATGTATATATGGCACTGTTGACTAACGTTTCCCATGTAATGATCTTACTCTATCCCATATACAGGCGACTGCTGACTTCTCTCTAGCGGGAGACTTTTGAAAATAGTTTGCAGAGCTCTAGATACGGGAGATATTGTATGTTCTAAAATCCTTTTTTGACCAACTAGCCCTATGATGTCAGTACTCAAGAGAATCGTTTCAATGAAATGATTCTTTTGAGCTCCCACACCATAGGGTTTGGTTTGATAATAAGAAAGATATTAAGAGGTAAAGAGCTGTTAACCCTTTGATATGTGGAGCTCTAGTCCGGGAGATGGAGGAACTGTTTGGTTTGATAATACGAAAGATATTGAGAGGTTAATAGCTGTAAACCCTTTGTTATCTGGACCTCTTGTCTGGGAGATAAAAGAACTGTTTGGTTTGATGATAAGAGATATATTGATAGGTATAAATATAGCTGTAAACCCTTTGTTATCTGGGAGATGGAGGAACTACATGGTTTGGTGATAAGAGAGATATTGAGAGGTTAAGAGCTGTTAACCCTTTGTTATCTAAACCTATTGTCTGGGAGATAGAGGAACTGTTTGGTTTGATGATAAGAGAGATATTGAGAGGTAAAGAGCTGTTAACCCTTTCTTATCTGGACCTCTAGTCTGGGAGATGGAGGAACTACTTGGTTTCTGACACACACACTGTATTTTCAACTTTGTTACAAAGGTATTCTTCTATTTCTCAGACGTTACATGTATGTTCTCTAGATGTTTCCATAGCGGATGATTTTAACCATCTTCATCTTGTAGACGGATTGTGACGCATATGCAGCAGACGGCTTTTGAAATAATCGTGACAAAAGGAGACAATGCTTATAATAAGAAATTTCTCGATTTGTCAAACGTTAAGTTTGTTGACATCAGTAAACACAGTTCATCAATGGAAATAAGTGTTCGACATACGGTTACTTTATAACCCAATAAAATGTTATACTAACCATTTCCCTCTGTAAGAGAAAGTATATACATTGTATATTGAATATAAATGAAAACATTGTGACTTAAGGAGAAACCGGTAATTACGAACAATTTCTTCATTTGACACAATGTAATCCACACAGTCGAACGGCATAATTGCTCTCCGTCAATTTGGCTTAGTGACCTTGTCTTTAACGGACGAGAGCCATGCTCAAACCCATCCTATATATCACCAAAACACTCATTATGACAGTTTCAACATGCTTGAGTTAAAGATGCGGCATTCAGAGTGTTAACAAATCGTTCCTTCACTTTGGTCTAGTGACCTAGTTTAAGACCGAACATGACCTACATTCGACCTTAGCTTAGATATCACCAAGACAACTGTTCTTTCAATGTTTCAACATGCTAAACTTAAAACTAAGGCCTCAAGAGTGTTGAGAAGATTTTCCTTCCATTTAACCGTGTGACATAGTTCTTGACCACACATGGCCCAGTTTCGAACCCTGCCTAGATTTGATGGAAATGTAAGTTCTGGTAAACTTTCATGAAGATTGGGTATAAAATATAGCATGCAATGTGTTAACAAGGCCGAATAATCCTTAAATCAGATAAGACCTCACATATAATGGAATCTAAATGTGTTGTCATTCGGCTCAGGCGATCTTAAAACTCTAGCACCGTACAGTCATGTTTTTCAATCAATGAAAATGAGCTAAACGGTTTTGGAAGAAGTTCACAGAAGGTAAAATTTAACCAAATTACCTTTAAATCAGAAAAGCAGATTCGGATGATTAGTATTTTTAAAAAAAATAGCATTCAACCAACCCCAACCATGCAGTATTCCGCATAGAATCTAAATGTTAGAACAAATATATAACAGGACCCCGTTATAAGAATCAACATGTGAAATTTGTGTGAAATTGGTGCAGTGGTTTAGGAGATGAATAGTTAAATAAATAAGAAATTACAAAATCAATCTACAATCCATTTTATTCTGTCATGAATAATGGTTTACAAAAGGTTAATAAAATTCATTTTCCAAAGCATTTAAGATTGATTGATTGGGGTTTAACCCCTTTCGACATATAAATGCTATCTGAAACCTCTTCAGCAAACAAGAGCTGTCGGAGGACAGCGCGCGTAACTTTACGCCGCTTTTTTACTTAAGCACTATTTCATTATATTACACTTAGGTTATATTGACTCATATATACTCTATATGTAAATGCAAATGATAGATACTTGAACATATATAATTTAAAAAATCAATTGTATAACAATGTATGCGCATTGATATCAGTACTCACATAAAACGATGTAAATGCACACCATTTAAATAACTGTGCAAAGCATCAAGTGAAAAGAACAAACATTATTCAGATGTACTTAAATACCACAACAAATGTCCGAAGTCAATAAAGGGTTATAAAGCCATATTAGGGTAAAATGGAGTTATCTAACCTAATTTTGGGATGGTCCTGAACACATGTGTCAAGTTTTGAAAGGATTTGAATGAAGGGTATTGTTTATAAATGAAAATGCCAACTTGCCCTTAAACGAAAGTAACCTTTAAAAAAGGTTTTCCAAATATTTGAGCCCAAAGCCCGTTTGATATGTTGAAGAACTATAGTTGATTAATCAATGTGATCACAATTTGAAATTGATGTAACAAAATATTATGAATCTATTGCAAATTCTCAAAATCCACAAAAAATCATGTATTTTACTCCAAAATCTGCAGCATACAATGTGAAGAAGGGTATAAGATATAATTTTATTGTACACTTTGATAATTTTCTTTCTATTTTGCTTTGTTTGTAAATACCTTCGTAGTTTCTGACGTAATAATGTGACGTATAGAGCAATACTATTGTTCGGTTGTAAGGACGTACGCTACAATGTTGTTTTGATTGACGTTGACGATCTAGCTGCTCGCTAAATAGTTAATTCTGCACGGCGAGGGTATACAAAATCAAATAATGAATTGATGATCTATTATAATTGAATAGAGATGAAAACATGGTGACAAAAGGAGAAATTGCTCGTTTTTGAGAAATTTCTTCTTTTGTGGCCATGTTTTTAAAAAGCCGTCTGCTGCAGAGGCGTCAGAAAGCGTATGTATGTGGAAAAGGGTTAAAAAGCGTGGGAAGAGATACAACAGCGGGATATCGGCTCTGGAGGAAAACGCTAAAATTACAAAAAAAACCACATAAGTATGGCCAACATTTTGAACAGGCTATTCAAGTCATGCAGTTTTCAATGAGAAAGCCTCTACTTCTAAAGATGAGTTAAATGCCTACAAGAAATCAAAGCGCCGATGGCACAGTTGTGGCGAACGTGTAGAAAATCCTGCAAAGAAACAAGCAGTATCTCGGTGTAGGCCTTGCGATTTTCAATATATATAGGCATATACGATAATGCTCGATTTCCAACTCAATTCGGCTACACTTTCAGCATTGATTGCTAATTGCCGTTAGAACATACAGACTTGTCTAACTTGTACACTGCATGACATCGAGTCCTTTAAACCTTTGTAAACCAGTCTTATCATCTAGACGCTTTCGTACATTGCAACAACTACAACATAAAGCGTTTATAAAATTAAGATTTAAGAACAATCGATAACCATTTTCGCGAGTTATTTATAGAACCTTTTGGAATTTCCAGACGCTTCTACTGCGTCATTGAGGTGTTTTGAGTATCATGAGAGTTATAGAACACGCAAGTATATGTATTATCTGCCCAAACATGAAGACAGATAATATTTACATAATTTAACTCTATGTAGATATTATCTCAATAAATCTCAAATCTTAGTATCAATACGGTACCAAAGTAGCACTGATATGATAATTATTAATCGTGTCTTTGCATCACTGATGGAACTATATATTTGGCGGTTTAACGGATGTAGGTTAATTGGTTTGCAGTAAGGAATAACAAGTCAACGAGCTGATCAAAACTGACTATGTAAATTGTTTCGTCGTTGTTGTTTCTGTTAGCATTGTGGCGATTGACAAACCAATCGCAACAAAAATGAGTTGCCCATGGCCCAGGATATCGATAGCTCACGCCAGGGAATGGAAAAACTCGTCCGTGGACTGAATCCACACAGGGGGTCCCTAGATGCACCGAAATCCACCTCATACCGAAATCGACTTCACAAAACGTATTTATAGGCCATGTGTCTCTGATCCACACATAGTTGCAGTACAAGATGGCATAAAGACTTAAAGCCCAGAACTTTCCAGTGAGAGTGCTCCCATACTCACCATCTTATTCATGAAGTCATACGACACTGACACGATTTCGGTAGTTTGTGGCAAGGCTAATGAAACCCCTACGTTCCTGAATATATAGATCTCGACAACAGGTAAAAGGCTGTGTACAATATGGACTACTTATACGGGGAAGAGAAACGAGTGCGATAAGTTATATACTGAACAAAAAGAGAAACTTCCGCTAAGTTTGCTTGAGTATAGCTGGATGAAAACAAATATGGGGAGTCATTGTTATATATGCTTTTAAAGAGTGTTCCATGATGCATCGGGTTAAAAACAAAAATAACACTTAATAACGGGTATGACCACATCTTGAGTTGAATACTGCATTGCATCGCCGGCGCATAGAATTGACTAAATTGTTGAACATTGTTCCATTCCTGAATGAGCGCTTGACGAATTTCGTTGACGGTAGCATGTGGGTTTGGACGACGCCTCACTCGTCTGTCCAGAATATCCCAGGCGTGCTCAAATGGGTTGAGATCAGGACTTTTAGCGAGCCAGTCATCAATAAAATCAATGTTATATGTAATAAGAAAATTTACATTGTCTCTAGCTGTGTGAGATGTGGCATTATCATGCTGAAAATCGAGATGTTGGCGTTGTTATGGAACAGAGGAATGACGTGTTGAGCGAGAATGTCATCACGGTAACATTGAGCATTTAAATTGCCATTAATAACGACTAGTGGTGATCGATAACCATGGACAATGGCTGCCCAAACCATGACAGAACCGCCACCCCCGAAACGATCTCGTTCAAAAACACAACAGTCAGCATAGTGTTCATTTCTCCTACTGTAGACGCGCACCATGCCATCAGCACGATGTAAACAAAATATGGATTCATCCGAAAAAAGAACGGTATTCCAGTGTCTTCGTATCTAACGAGTGTGTAAACGTGCCCAATTAAGACGATTTACACGATGACGTTGTGTTAAAACGCACCCGACGTAAGGACGTCGTCCGTGTCATTCGTTCCCCCGCAGACGATTACGAACAGTTTGCTCACTGATTCGGTTATTATGAAGTCCAGGTGTGTTAGCAGCAGTAGCAGTGGTAGTTTGGAATCGATTGCGTAAATGAGTGTTCATTATATAGCGGTATTGACCACGCGTTGTAACACGCGGACGTCCACTATGTGGCAAGTCGTCGATGCGTCCTGTCGTTCGAAATCATGCGCGAAGATTTCGTATCGCTTGACTTAAACTCCCAACATGCCTTGCAACGTCTACTGTCGACATGCCAGCATCAAGCATGCCAATCGCACGTTAGCGTTAATTATTGGGTATTTTTGGCATACTAAAAATGCTACAATGAAAAAAAAAAAATTTTTACAAATTTTGGAGCGTTTTCGTTCACTTGACAACAATTTTCAGTAAGACAAGCAAAACAAATTGACAGAATACCACATGGAACATGTTGAACAAATTATGCACGTGCAAATCGAGTTTCACGTCGTCGACGAATAACAGTGCCAATAAAGTTCAATAAAATTCATGAATACTGATAACACGGGTCAAGGCTAATATTACCTGTCTACTAACTTTACACAATTATTTCTTTAACACAACAAATACTATGTGTACACATCGGAAGTTTCTTTTTTTGTTCAGTATATAATATGCATGTCAATCTTATCGGTCGATATTCCATCTTACCTGTACGAGGTTTTATCTACCCGCTTATCGAGGTTTACAAACTCGAGTAACTAAATGAGAAGAAATCAATATTGCTGATATTTGACTATTTTGAAGTTAAAAACTAACCGTAATCTTTTATTTCTACATATGTGCGCGATTGAAATGTACGTTCTGAAAGAAAGGTAAGTTTGATGATGAGTAATTTAAGTAAAAGAAATTACAGGTCAAAATACATCTGGTAATAACAGACAGCGTATAAAGTATGTTTATGGATGAACTAAAAAGACAGTGTGACTATTTTTAAATAATTATAGTTAATAATCTTGCAATGAACCCAAACACGATTATAAGTCGATGAAAACTTTGAGCTAGATAAACAATTACACCTTTGATATAAATAAATAAGTAAACAAAGAGAAAAATATAGATATATACGTGTTTGCTTTTTAGCTCTACTGGCCAAAGGCCAGAAGGGCTTATGTCGTGGTGATTTGTCCGTCGTCCGTGCGTGCGTGCGTGCGTGTGTGCGTGCGTGCGTGCGTGCGTCCGTAAACAATTTCTTGTTAACACGATACAGTCTTCACTTTTGATTGTACCTCAACCAAACTTATACAGTAGTTAGATATCCATAAGAGCTCGGTTCCTTTCGAAAACCAGCCAGATCCGCCCATGCATGACTGGATTATGGCCCTTGAAATGGTCAAAATTGCTATAAAAGAGCTTGTTAACACAATACAGTCTTCACTTTTGATTGTATCTCAACCAAACTTATACAGTAGTTAGATATCCATGAGAGCTCAGTTCCTTTCATAAACCAGCCAGATCCGCCCATGCAAGACTGGATTATGGCCCTTGAAATTGTCCAAATTGCTATAATTGAGCATGTGAACACAATAGATGCTCCATTTACTATCTGATCTTCACCAAACTTAGATAGAAGTTAAATATTGATGAGAGCTTGGTTCCTTTTGAAAATCAGCCAGATCCGCCCATGCAAGACTGGATTATGGCCCATGAAATTGTAAAAATTGCTATAATACAGCTTGTGAACACAACAGAGCCTCCATTTACTATCCGATCTTCACCATACATACATGCTCTGGATTGAAAATGACCAAAGAACCATACCAGTAGAGCATAGGCCCTCATGGGCCTCTTGTTTTCGCACGTCCTTAAATTCTTAATTGGTATTATAGCTATGATTGGTAATTAATTCTATGTTCTTTATGCGATTACTTTAATCTATAAGGCGGGAAACGTGTAGTGTTAAAATTGCATATAATTCAATTTAAGACACCGCTCTTCGATGAAATGGAGATGATATTTTATAATAGGTTGTGTTGTTTTGAAGAAAAACAAGACAAAATTGACTAATTACAATTAACTATGTTTTAATGCGACCATTTCATAATTAGTCGTTATTTTAGATCTTATTTTGGTTAAGTTTTCAGTCAACTGATAATGGTTGTTTTAACAGTTTGCAAATGTTTAAGAAGCAGCAGTTTGCATATTTTTAAAAGTCTTATTTGTAGTCATTCTTCGAGTATATAAGATGCATTTATGTTGACCATCATTAATTTGCTAGCTAGAACTGACTAAAGTAAGTCATTATGGCTAGCGTCATTCTTTTATCACCAATTGTTTAAGTTATAATTAGTCTATGTTGGAAGGTAGCAAGTTGCCTTGGAAGAATGTTGTGCCGAGAATTAATGCGCGAAGTAAGGGAAAATATACCAGAGACCTAAAAAGAAATATGTCTCTGAAACTACGTAACTGGCCACCATAATATAACTGAAATACCATTGTAAACGGCACTAGAGTGTTATGGGTGTTGTACGTTCCGTCTAAATACCAGGTCGTCTAACTAATACATCTATTTCGACCACGTTGTACGATATACTTTGTTCTTGTATGTATGTATTCCTCAACACATATGACTGCTGTTCGCAGATTGTGTATGTGGGTTATATAATATCATCTATGGAAAACAATAGCCCTTTTTTTTGACAACAATATTCTCTATTATTTATATTATAGATTTGCCATCTCTATGTTCTCCATATTTGCATATATATTTAAGAATCTATTAAACATTTTATACAAATGTTTCTTGATTCACTTTGATGACCATGGTCATCTTTAGAATTTTGTGATTTATCCTAGAACTAACTATAAATAAAATATGAAATAATTTTATTATCTTTTATTCAAATTAATTCTAGATAAAATTATTTTAAAAATATATCGTTTAAAAAACATATTGCCTATTCGTCATCTAATTATCCCTTACCCACTTACACTAAATCTACAAAGGTGACTTTGAAAAAAAAAAAAAAAATGAAAGATTTGTGTAAATGGAAGTATAAATATTGAATATATTTGAAAAGTTTATGGCAAAAGGAGAAATAGCTCATGATGTGCTGTTTTAATTTGGCTACATAATCGTTTTCAAAATGCATAACTACTTATGGAAATTAGTTTAATGAAATAAATTGATAGGAATATGGTATTAGTTCAACAGTAACAATTATCATACATGCCAAAAGAAAAGTATTAGTTCATGTGAAACAGTGCCTTGCCAGGTCATTAAAAATGTACTCCCTACTCTAGAGTGGATATACTTATTCCATTGTGGTCATTCTATTTCATCATAACCTGTTGACAGCCAGACACTCAGAATACACACAAATACTTCCCTGACATAAATTTATATGAAGCTGATCTAATTTATGTAAGCAATTTATACAAACACATTTCACTAAATCAATTTGAAAAGGGTTTTCACTTCTGAAACGATGTGTGGTCTCCTCATTCAATTCCAAACGCCTCAGAGTCTTTTCACTGAATGAGGCTATATCAACAGTTAACATGTTTTATTTATACTTCAACTTCCTACTAATACTATATTTCGGACGGCGGCCCATAATACCTTCAAACTAGAGGATAAAACGAAATTAAATAGATTAAAACTAGCACAATTCGTAACTACAATATCATATTTGTGTTATTATTTTAGGTCTCTGTCCAGATGTTGCCTAATAATTTACAGATCACCTAACCTTAGATTTGTTCAATCATTTGTTTGTTATTGATTGTGATTGATATTTAGCACCATTTTCAATATTTGTTATAAAAGTCTTATCACAGCGGCCAGGTCACCTACTCGTGTCTTTTGCGCACCACTGATCAGTACACCGCACAACAGACTTTCCGAGCAACTGGCTGCTTTTCGACATTGACGGTTAGGACTACTTAAACATTTTAGAAGTACCTGCTGTTAGTCAATTGGTGGAGGGCCAATGACGCTTGTCAACAATCGTAAAGAATGTTGTCACAACGGGTGTTCAAACTCATATTTTTCAACTCATGATCATGGCATCGAGATCTGGGAAGAGGATTATTCATATTTTGAATTGTGAAATGTGACTCGCAATTGAAACTGGAGGGTTTGTAAGCATGAATTGTAATAATAAATTAAAACTCAATTTCTAAAGCAGAAGCAAAATAATTATCTGCAGGATCAGTCCACCATTTTAGGACTTACATGATCAAAAAGTTAACATTCAAAGTTAAAAACTTGATAGCCTGCACATTGACTGATTTCTTTTAACAAAAATTAATTCCTATAGACAAATCCCCACCAAAAGTTAAACAAAAAATCTACCAAATTGACAAAACTCTCATCAAAAGTTCAACAAAACTTGATTAAAAAGTTTAACAAAACTAGATCAAAGGTGTTAGGATTCGCAAATTAAGCGTATTAGTAGGGCCAAGTCCCAGGTACAATAAAGGACAGAATATTACGAAAAACTGGTGATCTATATATATACATATATATACATATATGAATGTTTAAAGAAGGTGACTATAAGAACATTATATCATTTTATTTATGTTCTCGGTAAGTACTAATAATGTTTCGGTATATCTGACGTATTTCGGTATGTTTTGATTTATATTGGTGTATTGTGGTGTTTTCTTACACCGCTTAGGATATATCATTTGGCCAACTCGGATGTTTTTCTGCTTTGGACCGTATGGTAAAATTTTCAAAATGATTATGTTTAATTAAAGTAACATCACAAACTATCGCAACATAACAAGCAGTAAACACTGAAACCAAGGATTCATTAATACATTTTATCAAACCAATGATAAGATTGTGCATGTTATGGTTTCTGAACCTTCAGTTTTTCATTAATTTGCAGAAAAAGAGAGATAATCAAAGTACCTGAAACACAAACGATTTCCTATCGATTCGTGTTCACTTAATACTGTCACTATAGTTTGTCTTCATTAAGTTGCTTGATTTCTCATGACAGTTTTCTTAGTTAAGATGTCTTAAAGATATATTTGACACCAGTTAGATACACTCCCAGCTCTAGATATAAAGTAGTCCAGGTTTCTGTACAAGGAATGCGATTTTTTAGCTCGACTATTCGAAGAATATGAGAGCTTTACTACTCGCCCCAGCGTCGGCGTCCGGTTAAAGTTTTAGGGCAAGTTGGCATTTTCATTCATAAGTATTTGTGCTAGGGCTTTAATATTTGGAATATAGTTACATCTTATACCTTTCTTCACATTGAATGTTAAAGGTACTGAGTGTGACCTTCTTTTTGGGGTAAAAAACATGATTTTCGGTGGTTAAAGTTTTAGGGCAAGTTGGAATTTTTTTTTTTCTCAATAATTACTTATGCTAGGGCTTTTATATTTGGAATATAATTACATCTAATACCTGTCTTCATATTGTAGGGTGACGGTGGAAACGTCGAATGTCTAAAACGTCGAATTAATAAAACAGAACAAAATGGGAGTGGAAACGTCGAAAAGGAAAATGTATAGCCTATATATAATTGTTTTAATTATATACCACAATTAAGAGTTTCCACTCCCATTTAAGAAGTGATATTTGTAATATGTATTTGTGTCTTGTTTGTAATTAATTGAAGTGATATTTGATGATTTAATGTTGTCATGAGGCGTCTGCTGTTGAAAACTTTTTTATTGGGAAAAGGATTATCAAAGTAACTCTCTTTAAATTAGAACAAATATTGAATAAAGTTGAAAACATTCCGACAAAAGGTGAATTTGATTTAATGTTGTCACGAGTCGTCTGCTGTTGAAAACGTTAACCAACAGGGAAGATATGTCTATACATAAACTTCCAGTCATTGTTTGCTCTGTTTCGCCTGATATTCAATTACCAGCCCCGGACGTTAACCAACAGGGAAGATATGTCTATACATAAACTTCCAGTCATTGTTTGCTCTGTTTCGCCTGATATTCAATTACCAGCCCCGGTTGCTAAATCGGTAGCGACCGCGCTGTCAATATAGGGGTTGTGAGTTAGAAATCCAGCTGGTCATAAATTCTTTCCGACGTTTGACAAAAGTCACTGTGACTCGCTTCATTCGTTTTCCACTAATATTCTTATAGTCTATGTGGAAAACCAACCAGTAGCTTGGAAAGCATGGTGTGGGAAAGCCAGAAAACGCATGAATAGGTGAACTTGCCGTCTTGATATGACTGCAAAATGGTTGAAAACGGCGTTAAACCCTAGTCAATCAATATATCATAGGGCGAGAACATATCTGAAATCACGGATGATGAACTCAGCAGGATGAGGGTTAATTATTTACCTGATATAAACGACTTCCGAATGCATATGTATGCAACATGTAACTTTTGAAAACATTTTTGAAAAGGAAGAATTACCACAAAACAAAATTTGTTCTCCTTTTACCTCAATATTTCCGAAAAAGGGTATTAACTTTTCATTATTTCGACGTTTCAATCTTGTCCGTGGATGTTTGCAATCCAGACGAATCAGTCAAACTGGAAGCGGACATCGAGCGTGTTAATAAAACATTAATCGATGTTGAATAAGTTGAAACTCTGATTTCATAATTACTTCAGTAAGCGTATTAGAATCATAAGTGTTTAACCCTTTCCCTCATACGACAATTCTGCAGCAGACGACTTTGAACATATTTTGTCAAAACATAGAAAATCTCCATAATTGAATGGATAACCTATGACTAAACGTGGAAAACATTGTGACAAAAGGAGAAATTGCACGTTTTGTGCAATTTCTTCTTTTGTCACTATGTTTTCAAATAGCCGTCTGCTGCAGAGGCGTCAGAAAGCGTCTTTATGAGGGAAAGGGTTAAACAATTTTGAAGTGAACGGATTCAGTATTGTTTTTATGAACATTGCTAACCGAGAACCCGGATGTCTTCAAATTACTACTAGCACCGGTCCGAGCGTTCGGTGTGTTAGTGCAATCTCAATACACCCAAGATACCTCTTTGTTCCATAGAAAAATAAATATCGTGTTAAAATCATTAATGCATAATCGTTCTATTTTTTTTATTTTTTTTATTCATTTCCAGGCGGTGCTATAAATTATCTGCTTTGCTTATGCCTAGTTTATGTTTTTCTGTATGTGCCAAAAAGATGCTCCTAGAAGGCACTAGATGCAATGTTGGATTTTAAAAAAAATCCCGGGGGAGTATGCACGTCTGTGCGTATACTTGATTTAAATCCAGGTACGCCCCTGCCTTTATAAATGCATTGATGTACGAAAATGTAGTGGTACGTAACTTCCCGTAAGCTACATGACTATAAAATATATTATTAAGTTATAAGCTACTAATTACATTGTGTGGTATAACTTTATAGACATGTAGAACTGTAAAATAACTAGTCTATACATTTTCCTTTTCGACGTTTCCACTCCCATTTTGTTCTGTTTTATTAATTCGACGTTTCCGACATTCGACGTTATCACTGTAATTCCATATTGTATGCTGAAGATTCTGAGTGTGACCTTCTTTTTGGGATAAAAGACGTGATTTTGAGTGGTTAAAGTTTTAGGGCAAGTTGGCATTTTTATTTAATTTTTTAATTTTTCTCAATAAGTATTTGTGCTATGGCTTTAATATTTGGAATGTAGTTACATCTTATACCTTTCTTCACATTGAATGCTGAAGATGCTGAGTGTGACCTTATTTTTGGGGTAAAAAACATGATTTTGGGTGGTTAAAGTTTTAGGGCAAGTTGGAATTGTTTTATTATTTTTTTTTTCTCAATAAGAACTTATGCTAGGGCTTTCATATTTGGAACATAATTACATCTAATACATTTCTTCATATTGTATGCTGAAGATGATGAGTGTGACCTTCTTTTTGATGCAAAAGACATAATTTTGAGTTGTTAAAGTTTTAGGGCAAGTTGGCATTTTCATTTAATTTTTTAATTTTTCTCAATAAGTACTTGTGTTAGGGCTTTCATATTTGGAATATAATTACATATAATACCTTTCTTCACATTGTATGTTGAAGATGCTGAGTGTGACTTTTTCGGAATAAATAACATGATTTTTGTTTGATTTTGAGAATTTTAGATAAATTCATAATTTTTGGTTACATTCCTTTCTAATTGTGATCATTCATTTATCAAATATAATTCTTCAACATATCAAACTGGTTTTGCATGATGTCAAACATTTGGTAAACCTTTTTTTAAGGTTTTGCTATTTTTGGACTCTGTCAGTTTTAACATTTGCGTTTAGCTCAACGTTAAAGTTTCATAATTCAAATCACTTCATACTTCACACATTTGTTAAGAACCATCGTACAATTAGGTTAAATAACTCCATTGTATCCTAAATATGGAGTAATGGCCCTCGAATTACTTAGAAAATATTGCCACAATCTTTTCCACTTTTTGTCATAGGTTATCCATTCAATTATGGAGATTTTCTATGTTTTGACAAAATACGTTCAAAGTTGTCTGCTGCAGAATTGCCGTATGAGGGAAAGGGTTAATAGTACTTAAGTGCAATATAATGAAATAGTGCTTTATGTGAATAAGCGGCATATGGTCGAGCGCGCTGTCCTCCGACAGCTCTTGTTATTTTGACTGTTCGCATGTAACGGCGATATATTGAGACTAGATATAAAGGGGCTAAACTGTTGATAATTGCAGTTGCTTCAAAAGCACGGTGAATCGCTCGTTTTGATTGGTTCAAAACCGATCACGTGACTAAAAGGAATTGCGTTTATTTTCCAATAACTGCAATTGATCACATGACCAGTTCACGGAACTACTTTCGGAAAATACCTTTAATTTCGACAGTTAACCGTAAACAATGCCACAAATAATTATGCCGAGGTCATATTCAGCTTAATTTTTTAAAAGTAATAATAAATAACACTCATGAGATATTATATCTATCACATAAAGTGACTTATGAGGCGTATTTCGATAAAAATGTACTTAACGTTTACAATATTTCTAGATGAAATTTACGGATTTTGGCGCCAAAGCGACTAACGTATGACGTCAAAACGCTAATGTGACGTCATTTTCCTAGTATTAGGTAATTTTCCTAGTATTAGATCATGTTATCGGCGTAAAGAACATAAAAAAGAGATCCCAATTTTCAATTTATATGTCCCTTTTCAAACAATTATTTCGAGCATTATTTGCTGAGTAATTAGGCAATTTCGTGTTATACTCTTATAACTGTACCAAAACATACATTAAACCCTTTAATAACGGAGCTATAGATAAGGGGCATTTTGCATGTACTTAAACCCTTTTTTGACCCTAAATCCTTATTTGAAATTCATACCCTATGGTGTGGGTACTATGAGGAATTGTCTCATTGAGACAATTCTTTTGAGTACCCACAACATAGGATTGTGTTGAGTAATATTAATAAGATAAATATTGTGGGAGAAAGACCTGTTCACTCCCTCTTATCTAGTCCTCTGTACAGTCTATTATATAACAGATGTTCAGTCCCAGCTAAAATGAAGACCCTGGTAATAGATGTCACCAAGGTACAGGAGAGAGCTATACAGAATCTTTACTCACAGAAAGGATGGGAGTTACAGGAGAGAGGTAAGATTTTATTTTATAAACCTTTTCTTACCTGCAGTCACATCTGCATTGGCCGTCTTTAGAAAACATTGTGGCAAAAGAAGAAATTACAATTTCTCCTTTTTGCTGTAATGTTTCCAAATCTATTCAAGAATTATACTTTTATTTAGAAAGATTTTCCCTATTTGAGCCTTGATGATTTTAAAGTTGTCTGCTGTATAACTTGTTGTATCATATGGAAACAGGCTCAGCTTTGAACCTATAGATATGATATGTTTCGAGTAACTTTTAACCCTATCCCACTTGCAGACGCCTTTGACGCATCTTTATAAATACGATTTTTGAAAACATTGTGACAAAAGGAATAATATTAATCATTTGTTAGGTCAACCAGGGACGTAGATAAGATTAATACTACAAAAATATAACTGTCATCAATATAATCGAGTGTGGCCATTTTCACCGTTATTAAGCACTCAAGATCTAGGTGTGATTAATTAATCTGTGGTCAGTTATGTGTGACAAATTTACAAGAAAAAAAGGTGTATAATATTTCATCTATTCAATTACTTGAATTACGAACCAATTAGTTGTATAACAAACAGTTACCCGATTGACTTGTTAGCCATTGACATCTCTAATAAAAACATAAGGAAACAAGCATAACATTGAATTTATTGCCTCCAGACTCTAGCGACTCTGTTCGCACTTTCCCTCACATAGACACTTTCTGACGCCTCTAAAGCAGACGTCTTTTTAAAAACATGGCGACAAAATAAGAAACTGCTCAAAATGAGCAACTTCTCCTTTTTGTTTCCATGTTTTCAACATTAAATTATTGTACTTTCATTCTAAGGGAGTTTCCATATTTTCTTGGGTATGTTTTCAAAGTTGTCTGCTGCAGACTTGTTGTATGTGGGAAAGGGTTAAACCTTTCCAACATACTGTGATACAACATATGCAGCAGACGACTTTGAAAACATCTAGGCAACATTATTGAATTCTCTTTAAAGGAAAGTTTAGGTCAAATTACGCTAAATACATCCGCTGAATTGCTGACTATAGTCCCTAAAAAAAACTTTGTTTGCATAGAAATGAGTGTATACCATCCCCAGAATGTATTGAATTTATGACGTTGAGTTTAAATGCATTGTGAATGTGTATAGGATGCACTGGAAATGATTGATTTTATCTCTTTGCGTATTTTGACCTTGTTTGAAAGTGAAAGTAGAGAATGCTAAACACCGGTTTTTTCCGGGCCCGATTTGGTCCAAAATGACGGTTACCTTTTCTTTCTTGCATAATGCATGACTCCACATTTTCTTTGGAATGTTTTAAAGCTAGGAGGTAACTCTTTTCAATGATATATGGTGTTCTACATGAGAAACGCTTAGAAAGTGTGACAATCGAGGACTGAAACTGGTCGATTTACATGGAAACAAAGAAGGATTTTTTTGGTATATTGTAACCTTTAGTCGTTGAAAAGATTGAAAACATTGTTGCATAATGATAAATTGTCATTATTGCTCATCTTGACTTGAACTATTTTTTCCTTTTGCAACAATGTTTTCAAAGGTCGTCTGTTGTAGAGGCATCAGAAAGTGTCTGTTTGTGGAAAAGGTTTAATTGACACAGCACATCAGGTTATGGGTATACATATCATTGTTGTTTTTCTAGATTTAAAAGATTTAAGGGTAGATGCTGACAATGAAGATCTGAACGATACGGCCAGTAATACTAGTGAATGTTTGTTCGATGAAACTGATGGTAAATATGTTTTAATATCGTCGTCATTTGCTTCATATAATAACTCCTGTGAGGAGAATTTGAATTATAATTTTAAAAAGATTTGAAAACATTATATGTCATATTTCAAAAAGATGCTGGTGATATGGGCGTCATTTTGATGACTTCACGCGAAATGGTTGTAACACCATCTTGTAAATCAAGGAATCTCATTATAGAAAATCTAGAAATTGGCAAATTGCCTACATTGTCAGTTAGATGACAGATCCCAGAAAAATGAATGAATTGAAATTCATGCCTTGAAATCTTTTGTATTTCACCATTACAGTCTATGTGGAAAAGCAGCCAGTTTCTTAGACAGTATGTTTTACTAGTGTGAGAAAACCAGAAAACATATGAGTAGGTGAACTGGCCGATGGATATGACTGAACAATTGTTGAAAACGGCGTTAAACCCCAATCAATCAATTAATCAATCATTTCCACAATGTTTTCTAATGGTTTGCCCTACAGAACTGTTAAAACTTTAATGAATTACATTTTTATTTTCTATTATAGATCCAGTTGAAGATCAATTCAGCAAATCAAAAAGTGTTCATGATGATGATGATGACAGCACTACTGATGATGAATTATTCACTAATCGAAAGATAGATAATATGTCGCTTGGTAATAGGCTAGACTCTTTTTCTAATACTGTGAAATCAAATAGCAATGTGAACAATTCAAGTAGAGAAAAAGATAAATTTACAAAAGAAAATCTGAACCTGCATGATATGGGTAAGATGGATAAATCATACGATAATGTACAGGATGTAGTAAAAGATCCGGTTAAGAAAAAAGCCCTTGATGAAGAATGGGATTCTGGTGGCACAGATGACCTGGAAGACTTTGATAAATTTAATTTCGATGATTTTGATAAACCTTCTGCAACTAGTAGCCAAAATAGAGAAAAAGGGGACGGGGAACCTGGCGATAAAGTCAAGGTAAGACAGTCTCAGCAGAGATATAGTTAACCCTTTCTCTCATACAACAATTCTGCAGCAGACGACTTTGAAGGTTTTTGTCAAAAAATGGAAAATTTCTATAATTGAATGGATAACCTATGACTAAAAGTGGAAAACATTGTGGCAAAAGGAGAAATTGCTTGTTTTGAATCTGTTAGTCTGGATGTTTTACTAGTTGTCACACATCACACCTTGGTTAACCCTTTTCCTCATACGACAATTCAAAAACGTATTTTGTCAAAACATAGAAAATCTCAATAATTGAATGGATAACCTATGACAAAAAGTGGAAAACATTGTGGCAAAGTTTTGTGCAATTTCTTCTTTTGTCACTATGTTTTCAAAAAGCAATCTGCTGCAGAGGCGTCAGAAAGCGTCTTTATGAGGGAAAGGGTTAAGGTTTTGCATGCAAGAACTTAAATACTACATGTATTGCATTGAATCGTTCTACAACCCTACCCAACTATCAGACCTATGTAGATTATCAAGTTAGATAACTCTATCCTGCATTTTATGCAAGTTATGGCCCTTTTTTACTTAGAAATTCTGGTTTAAGTTTTGCGTGCAACTAAATTAAGAGTCCATATCTCAGTATTTACTTGATGCATTGTATTGAAACTTTCTACAACCCTACCCAACTATCACACCTGTGTAGATTATCAAGATTTGCATTTTATGTATGCAAGTTATGGCCCTTTTTGTGTCACCCTGCATAGCATGGTAGGCACATATCTCAGTATTTACTTGATGCATTTCATTGAAACTTTATACAACCCAATCCAACTATCACACCTGCATAGATTATCAAGTTGGATAACTCTATCCTGCATTTTATGCAAGTTATGGCCCTTTTTTAACTTAGTAATTCTGGTTAAAGTTTTGCGTGCAACTACATTAAGAGACCATCTCTTAGTAACTACTTGATGCATTGCATTGAAACTTTATATAACACTTCCCAACCATCACACCTATGTAAACAAGTATGATGACTCTATCCAGTATATATTGCAATTTATGACCCTCTTTTTAACCAGAAATTTGGTTAAAGTTTTGCATGCAACTACATTAAGAGTCGATATCCTAGTATTTACTTGATGCATTGCTTTGAAACTTTATACAATCCTTCCCAACTATCACACCTATCTTGATTTTCAAGTTAAATAACTCTATCCTGCATTTTATGCAATTTATGTCCCTTTTTGGACTTATAAATTCTGGTTTAAGTTTTGCATGCTTCTACATCAAGAGACCATATCTTAGTAACTACTTGATGCATTGCATTGAAACTTTATACAGCCCTTCCCAACCACCACACCGTTTTATGCAAGTTATGGCCCTTTTTGGACTTAAAAATTCTGGTTAAAGTTTTGCAACTACATTTAGAGTGTAATCTCAGTAACAACTTGAAGCATTGTAATGAAAATTCATACATGTACCTTTCCCAATTTCAAAACTATATACACAACCAATTAAGATAACTCTATCCTGCATATGGTGCAAATTGTTGCCCTTTTTTACTTAGAAATTATTGTTAAAGGTGTGCATGCAACCACATTAAGAGTCCATATCTTAGTAACTACTTGATGCATTCCATTGAAATGTTTTACAACCCTTCCCAACTTTAAGAAATTGTGGTTAATGTTTTGCATGCAACTTCATTAGAGTCCATTATCTCAGTAACTTTAATAAGTGGTGAAATAGTCGAGCGCGCTGTCCTCCGACAGCTCTTGTTTTGTTTACTAACAGTTTAGATGTTTTTGCCTAATTGTCTGCTGCAGATTTGTTGATTGTGGGAAAGGGTTAACTGATTTTCAATTTGAGGTTTGATGATTATGTCCCTTATTTTGATATTATTTGTTTTAACCCTTTCCCTCATAAAGACGCTTTATGAAAACATAGTTACAAAAGAAGAAATTGCTCAAAACGAGCAATTTCTCCTTTTGCTAAAATGTTTTCCTCTTTTAGTCATAATAACGTTATCCATTCAATTATAGAAATTTTCTATTTTTTGACAAAATATGTTTAAAGTCTTCTGCTGCAGAATTGTCGTATGAGGGAAAGGGTTAACGACTCTTCAGAAACTGCTACATTGAAGGTATCCCATATTGCTAATGTTCTGTTTCAGAAACAAGAAACAGTAACATCACAAGCAGATGATCTTGACACAAATTTGGAGGACGATTTTAATGACGGAGATTTTGAAGGCGATGATTTCGATGCTGATGAATTAGATGTAAGTATTTGTTCATGTCCCAGAAAATAACCACAGAGGTCCAGATAAGGAGCAGGATACAACTCATTTCCCCACAATATCTCCCTTAGTATCCAACTAAACTGTATATTGTTGGTACTCAAAATGATTGTCTGAATGAGTAGCCACCACATAGGTTTATAGGGTCAATAAGGTTTTAATCCTTTCCCTCATACGACAATTCTGCAGCAGATGACTTTGAACATATTTAGTCAAAAAATAGAAATTCTCTATAATTGAATGGATAACCTATGACTTAAAGTGGAAATGTTGCAAAAGGAGAAATTGCTTATATTGAGCAATTTCTTCTTTTGGTCACTATGTTTTCAAAAAGCCGTCTGCTGCAGATTTATCTATAGCTCTGTTATTAACAGTTAAGCCTTAGAATTTTATGGAGTTCTAATTCTACAACTCATCAATACTTTTCCTTTATACATACAACTTCTTATGCCCCTGCAGCAGACATTAGAAATTATTTTTGAAAAGAAAAAAAAGAACTTGCATTGCTTGCAAAAGTATTCATGCCATGTTTCGGATGTTACTATCTTTTTTTAAATGTTTTCAATGCAGAGGAATCTTAAAACAACATATCCCTTTCCCACTTACAACAAATCTGCAGCAGATGAAGTTGAAAACATATAGTGAAAAATATGGAAACTTTCTATACATGAAAGGGCAATTATGGAATTAAGTTGACAACATTGTGGCAAAAGCAGTAATTGCTCATTATGAACAATCTTTTCAAAAGTCATCTGATACAGAGACATCAAAAAGTGTGTTTTTGGTAAAGGGATATTGTGTAAATGTTTAATTAATCAATTAAAATACAAAATCTTGATTAAATGCCACACTGTTTTCAACTCTATGCGATAACAACATTTTCATTTGTAGATACATGTAATATGTTCTGATGTAGATTGTTTGTGAGAAAGGGTTAAGAATTTTCTTCAGTGTTGATTTTTTTTAACAGGAACTTGAAGAAGCAGAAAAAAGCTTTTTAAATTTGTCAGGAGAACCTGAGGCCCCTGAAGTTACTGTAGTGGAAACAGAAGACGATGGTATTTTTATTTAAATCTTTCCCACATGCAGATTTAATTCGACACAACTGCAGCAGACAACTTTTGAAAACATTTTTACAAAATGATAAAATGCTTATAATGACCAATATATCCTTTTTACTACATTATTTTCTATTATAAAGAATAAAGACTCAGACTATTGCACTAGCTTTGCATGTAATGTAGATTTACAAAGGTCTTAGAACAAGTTACATATCTTTGACCTTAATTCTTACACAATTACAGCACAATTACACAATAAACCCATCTTACTGACAAGCTTTCGAATAGTCAAACATGCTTTCATGAGACTATTCCAATTAGAAAACATCTGAATTATGAAACGACTTATTTCAGTGCTTGCTAGTTTCATGTGTTCCATTCTCTAAGATTATATTCATGGGCGTGATCCAGGACCTCATTGCCCTCTTATTTTAAGGGGGGGGGGGGGGGGAACGACCACCAATTTTAAGGGTACCACCTATCAAACTTTAATTATTTTGTTAGCACTTATTTTAATTTTAATTAAAAAATACCCCTCCCCCAATCCACCAAATAAAAATTGGTCACGCTTCCTCCTCTCCCCCTAGACATGTTTTTCTGCAACAGCCCTTAGTCTGAAGTTGTATGATTTATGGAAAAAGTTAAATTTAAAATGTATGAATTAATCTACAGATATTGAGAACCAGCCACAAGACCGACTGTATTTGGACACACTAAAACAATATTTTGGATATTCCAAATTCAGATCGTAAGTGAGACATTAATGTTGAATCTGTTAATCCTTTCCTAAATGTGTGATGACTTTTGGCACATTTCCATAAAGACTTCTTTTGACAAAAATTTTTGCAAAGAGGAAATTGCTCAGAACGAAGATTATTTTCCTTTTGACACCTTATTTCCAACTCTATTCAATAATTATACATTCATTTAAGGAGATTTTCGATTTCTTTTTACATAGATGTTTTCAAAGTCGCCTAAAGCAGATTTGTTATATATGGTCCATACCAATGACAACTTCAGAACTAGTTTCAAAAAGGGCAACGTATGATAGTTTTACCTGCAGTATACAGGCATGCAGTCGAGCTCCAGATAAGGAGTGTTATGCTTGTTCTAAAATCCTTATTTTATCAGATTACCAAATGAGACGATTATTTTGAGTACCACAACATAGGGTTTGGTTGGATAATAAGAGAGATATTGTAGGGAAAAGAGCTGTAAACCCCTCCTTATCCCTTTCCCTCATATAGATGCATTCTGATAGCTCTGAAGCAGACAGCTTTTTGAAAACATAGTGACAAAAGAAGAAATTGCATAAAACGTGCAATTTCTCCTTTTGACACAATGTTTTCCACTTTTAGTCATAGGATTAGGTTATCCATTCAATTATAGAGATTTTCTATGTTTTGACAAAATACGTTCAAAGTCGTCTGCTGCAGAATTGTCGTATGAGAGAAAAGGTTATCTGGACCTCTGTACTTGGTTGAGCCTGTACATACATAGTCTCAACCAGAATCTTGAATGTCTGCCTATATGGTATGCAGACTTGTTACATGCTTCCAAACTTGACAAGCAATAAATCCCTGGAAACAGCAGAAGTGTATCATAGGTTTGTACATTTAATTTCAGAATGCAGTGGAAGATTCTTCATTCTGTCATTTTGGAAAAGAAAGACAACTGTGTAATCATGGCAACAGGTAGGGTAATTCTTTAAATATGATTGAGTGAAGATAAGGTCTGGTTTTAACCCTTTACCTCATATAAACGCTTTCGGATGCCTCTGCAGCAGACAGCTTTTTGAAAACATAGTGACAAAAGAAGAAATTGCACAAAACATGCAATTTCTCCTTTTGCAACAATGTTTTCCACTTTTAGTCATAGGTTATCCATTCAATTATAGAGATTTTCTGTTTTTAGCTCTACTGGCCAAAGGCCAGAAGGGCTTATGTCGTGGCGATTTGTCCGTCGTCCGTGCGTCCGTAAACAATTTCTTGTTACACGATACAGTCTTCACTTTTGATTGTATCTCAACCAAACTTATACAGTAGTTAGATATCCATGAGAGCTCGGTTCCTTTCGAAAACCAGCCAGATCCGCCCATGCATGACTGGATTATGGCCCTTGAAATGGTCAAAATTGCTATAAAAGAGCTTGTTAACACGATACAGTCTTCACTTTTGATTGTATCTCAACCAAACTTATACAGTAGTTAGATATCCATGAGAGCTCAGTTCCTTTCGAAAACCAGCCAGATCTGCCCATGCATGACTGGATTATGGCCCTTGAAATGGTCAAAATTGCTATAAAAGAGCTTGTTTACACTATACAGTCTTCACTTTTGATTGTATCTCAACCAAACTTATACAGTAGTTAGATATCCATGAGAGCTCGGTTCCTTTCGAAAACCAGCCAGATCCGCTCATGCATGACTGGATTATGGCCCTTGAAATGGTCAAAATTGCTATAAAAGAGCTTGTTAACACGATACAGTCTTCACTTTTGATTGTATCTCAACCAAACTTATACAGTAGTTAGATATCCATGAGAGCTCGGTTCCTTTTGTAAACCAGCCAGATCCGCCCATGCAAGACTGGATTATGGCCCTTGAAATTGTTCAAATTGCTATAATTGAGCATGTGAACACAATAGAGGCTCTATTTACTATCTGATCTTTACCAAACTTAGATAGTAGTTAAATATTGATGAGAGCTTGGTTCCTGTTGAAAACCAGCCAGATCCGCCAAGACTGGATTATGGCCCATGAAATTGTAAAAATTGCTATAATACAGCTTGTGAACACAAAAGAGCCTCCATTTACTCTCTGATCTTCACCATACATACATGCTCTCGATTGAAAATGACCAAAGAACCATACCAGTAGAGCATAGGCCCTCATGGGCCTCTTGTTTGACAAAATATGTTCAAAGTCGTCTGCTGCAGAATTGCCGTATGAGGGAAAGGGTTAATGTTATTTGATTATTGTTTACTGTTCATCAGAGAACATGTGGAAGATTTGAAATATAATTTGCAACATTGTTGAAATATGAATTTTGCTTGTATTGCTTTCAAAAGTTGTTTTCTGCAAAAGATCAGAAGTCATCTGTATCAGGGAAAGAGTTTATTTATGCTTAGTACTTTAAACCTTTCCCTCATACAACAATTCTGCAGCAGACGACTTTGAACATATTTTGTCAAAAAATAGAAAATTTCTATAATTGAATGGATAACCTATGACTAAAAGTGGAAAACATTGTGTCAAAAGGAGAAATTGCTCGTTTTGAGCAATTTCTTCTTTTGTCACTATGTTTTCAAAAAGCTGTCTGCTGCAGAGCCGTCGGAAAGCGCTATATGAGGGAAAGGGTTAATCCTCGTAAAACAAATCTGCAACAGATGAATTTGAAAATATCAAGGCAGAGATTTAGCACAATCTTTATTTATGTGAATGTATAATTATTGAATAGCGTTAAATATTTTGTGGTAAAAGGAAAAGTCGCTAAATTTGAGAAATTTTCCCTTTTTCAAAAGCCGTACACTGCATCAAAACGCGTTTGCTTATGGGAAAGGGTAAACAAAAGTGTGTAGAGGGTTTGAATCACCAAACAAAAACAAGGCATGTATTGCAACATACTTTAGCTATAGTTGTTATTAGTTGTAGGTTCATACAGATTTATCCCTTTCCAACATACAACAAATATGCCGCAGAAAACTTGGAACGCATCTAGGTAAAAATATGAAAAATCTGTATATATGAGAGTACAATTATTGAATAGGGTTAAATACATTGTTGCAAAAGTATAAATTGCTAATTTTTAAGCGCAATTTCTTCTTTTGTCATAATGTTTTCATAGGTCATCTGCTGCAGAGGCATCCAAAAGTGTCTGAATGTGGGAAAGGGTTAAACATGTGCAGAATGTGATACTTTAACCTCCTTTTTTGTAATGCTATTTTCTCTATATTTTGTGTACAGGGCATGATAAAAGTTTGTGATATCAGATCCCATCTGTAATGCTATTTTACTCACTATTTTGTATACAGGGCATGGTTATAGCTTGTGTTATGCAGGATCAAGTCTGTTATGCTATTTTCCTCTATATTTTGTAAACAGGGCATGGTAAAAGTTTGTGTTATCAGTTCCCATCAGTTTTGTCTGGTAGAACCAGTATAGTGATCTCCCCTCTCATCTCACTTATGCAGGATCAAGTCCTTGGACTACAGTAAGTGTGCAAAAGTTTACTTTTACCACATACAGACACAGGATTTGAAAACAGCGTGGCAAAAAGAGAAATTGTTCATTGAGTATAATGACCAATTTTGTCTTTTGCCTATATATTTATATCCCCAGATACATAGTATATGGGGGCTATATATAGGAGACACGCTTTTCAGTCGGTCGGTCAGTTGGTTGGTCGGTCCGTTGGTCTGTAGACATTTCTTGTGAACACTATTTCTCAGCAACCCTTGGTCAGAATTCAATATAACTTCACAAGAATGATTGATACCAAGCCTAGTTGTGCATATTGTTGGCGTGTTGCACTGGATTTTTTTTTAAATGAGTTATGGCCCCTTGAACTTCTCATACATATGTATATTGTCAGGCACCAGCTGGGGGTATTCATCACCTTCAGTGATATTTCTAGTTTCAGCTGATTTCAATAACAAACTTTTGTAAAGAGTTTTTCATATTTGTTTTCTAGATGTGCTTAAGTTGTCAGCTTTAGATTTGTTTGTATGTGGGAAAAGGTTATTTGGAAGGCATGAAAACCCCTTCACCTGGTGAGATATTTTTGTGTTAACTGTTTTAGAACCATCTGAATAAAACCATAATTTAGCTATAACTAGCTTTTCTGGTCTAGGGCTGGAAGATCCTTTTGGATAGTGGTTGTGACTGTCTGTAACCATCTGTAAGCAATTAAATCATACTACTTCTTATTCAAATTTAACCCTTTCCAACATACAGACGCTTTCGGACACCTCTGCATAAGACAACTTATGAAAACATTGTGGCAAAAGGAGAAATTGGTCATAAGGAGCAATTTTTATACGCCCGTTTTGAAAAAACGGATCGTATTATAGTTTTACCTGCAGCATGCGGGCGGGCGGGCGGCGTCCAGTATGTTGTCAGCTCAATAACTTAAGAAGCCTTTGTCCAATCATCACCAAATTTTGTCAGAATGTGTATTGGGATAATATCTCGGACAAGTTCGATAACTAGTCATATCGCTTTAGTCAATCAAGAGTTATCGCCCTTTAATTATAGAAATTACCCAAAATTGGTCTTGTCAGCTCAATAACTTTAGAAGCCTTTGTCCAATCATCACCATATTTTGTCAAAATGTGTATTGGGGTAATATCTCGAACAAGTTCGAGAACTAGCGATATCGCTTTAGTCAATTGAGAGTTATCGCCCTTTAATTATAGAAATTACCCAAAATTGGTCTTGTCAGCTCAATAACTTTAGAATCCTTTGTCCAATCATCACCAAATTTTGTCAGAATGTGTATTGGGATAATATCTCGGACAAGTTTGATAACTAGCCATATCGCTTTTAGTCAATCAAGAGTTATCGCCCTTTATTTATAAAAATTAACCAAACAATTGGTCTTGACAGCTCAATAACTTTAGAAACCTTTGTCCATTCATCATCAAATTTGGTCAGAATGTGTATTTGCATAATATCTCTGACAAGTTCGATAACTAGCCATATCCCTTTAGTCAATCAAGAGTTATCGCCCTTTAATTATAGAAATTACCTAAAATTGGTCTTGTCAGCTCAATAACAATTATCACTATACAGGACGGGCGTATTTTGTGACATTTGGCGCTCTTGTTCCTTTTGCTACAATGTTTTCAAATCTATTCATTAATTATATTTCCATTCATAGATATTTCCCTTATTTTTGCTTATATATTTTCATATAAGTCGTCTGCTACAGATTTGTTGTATGTGGGAAAAGGTTATACAAAATTTTAATGATGCAAAGCTAAAGATAAGAATAGGAAGAGTGTATGAAAGACACATAATAGTATGTCGCCTACCAATAAAAGAAAGTGTGATAGACAGACAGACAGGCAAATAGAACACAGAAAAGTTATCACCTTGTGTCGGAATAAACAAGGCCACTAGGCTCAAATTAAGAAATATCTTTCGGACACTCTAAGAGACCTTATTTTTGACTTCAGAATTATGTTACTCTCTCAGAGTGTTTATTTTAATGATGATAAGGCCAAATTTGAATATTGGTCATGTCAGCTCAACAACAAGGGCATGAGGTCAGGGAAAAGAAAAAAATCTTATGGACAATCTAGAGGCATTATATTTTACTCCAGAATGATGCAAATTTGTCAGAAATGTTTGTCTTGATGATTTCTAGACTAACTTCAACATTGGGTTATGTCATTTCAAACACAAGGTCTTAAGGCCAATTTTTAGAATAGACTGTATTTTACACAGGCTGCATGTTGAAAGTTTGTCAGAATATTTGTCTTGATGATACCTAGGCTAACTTTCAATATGACTCATTTTGGGTAAAAAAACAAGATCATGTGGTCAAATTTTAGAAAAGTCTTGTGGACACTCTAAAAGCTGGTACTCAGGTGATATTTACCTCGTCTTCATGGCCTTCTTGTTACATGCAGATTCTTTGAAAGTGTAAGCTCTAAATATATTCATTGATATATCAAGAGACATGAATTATGTATTAAAAATGTAATAGTGTTGAGAGTAGTGTGTAGTTTTAAAATAGATGCACCTTATTGTTACAGAGCAGCCAATATCCCTGCAACTTACTTGGGATCCGCTCAGGAAAATACAGCTGACGTAAAAAGACAGCTACTGCAGTAAGTATTACTGAACTATATAAATAAAGGCCCTGACCTTCGCATAATTATTATGACGCACATTTAATTTGAAATTTGTTTCTTGAAAAATTACATACATGTGCTAAATACAGTTGGCTGCTCAATTCAAGTGAAATATAGAAGAACATGTTGTCTTGGTTTATCTTCAAGTGGCAGCTTAAAACAAGTTGGTCTCTTAACCCTTTCCCTCATACAACAATTCTGCAGCAGACGACTTTGAACATATTTTGTCAAAAATGTGATAATTTCTATAATTGAATGGATATCCTATGACTAAAAGTGGAAAACATTGTGGCGAAAGGAAAAATTGCTCATTTTGAGCAATTTCTTCTTTTGTCACTATGTTTTCAAAAAGCTGTCTGCTGCAGAGGCGTCGAAAAGGGTCTATGTAAGGGAAAGGGTTAACCCTTTACAGCAACATCTTTTGAAAACATTGTGGTAAAAGGATGCATTGCTCATTCATGACCAGGAAATGTGAGATAAAACAACTGTTGTCACATACAAAACAATTGAATATTGATTTTACTGCTTAATCATTAGGAAACTTAGACCTTCATCCGGTCATTAAATATCAACGGTTGACATTTGTTTTATTTGAACAAGGTCAGCAACTTGTTCAGAATAGAAATCACTGTGATAAAGGTTATCTGATGCGAACACCTCTGCATGTGGAAAAGGGTAAAATCTGTTATATTAGCCCAACAATTACTTTTTCTTTTTGACAGGGGTCAATACAGAGTGCTATACATAACACCTGAGTATGCATTGTCGGGTACAGATGTACTTAAGAAGTTGGACAGCAATGTCGGTATAGATCTGATTGCTATCGATGAGGCACATTGTGTGTCGCAATGGGGACACGATTTTAGAGCCGCCTTCAGAAATCTCGGACAGTTGAAATCTTTATTTCCTGAGGTCAGCTTTTATCACACACATCCATTATCCCTTTCCCTCATACGACAATTCTGCAGCAGACGACTTTGAATGTATTTTGTCAAAACATAGAAAATCTTCATAATTGAATGGATAACCTATGACAAAAAGTGGAAAACATTGTGGTAAAAGGAGAAATTGCATGTTTTGTGCAATTCCTTCTTTTGTCACTATGTTTTCAAAAAGCTGTCTGCTGCAGAGGCGTCAGAAAGCGTCTACATCAGGGAATGGGTTAACTCTTTGCCACATATAGACGCTTTAGGACGCCCCTACAGTAGACATTTTTTGAAAAGATTGTAGCAAATGGATAAATTGCTCATGATGAGCAATTTCTCCAATTGCCCCAATATTTTCTACTCCAATTTAAATTTATACTTCCCTTTATAGAGATTATCCTAATATATGTGGGTATGTTTTTAAAGTCGTCTGCTGTTATTTGCTTTATGTGGCAAAGGGTTAATAAAAAGATTTATCTCCCCTTCTGGTTACACCTTAGAGAACTCAGTTTGTTTTATGTCAGTTTTATAGCCGGTAATTTGTCATGTTCCCAATGGCAAAAGTATGTTGTTTTTTTACTAATTTGTCAATAAAAATTCCCAATCAGAAGTTCATCAAAAAATTGAGACAAAGAAGAAAATATAAACAAAATTGTTATTTAGGGCTGTTCCAGGAAAAAATGTCTATGGTGGAGGAACGATATTTTTATTTTGTGGGTGGGGGGTTATTTTTTGATTAAAAATTAGTGCCAAAAAAATAATTAAAATTTGATAGATGGTACCCTAAAAATTGGTTGTTGTTCCTCCCCCATAGACATTTTTCCCCCAAACAGCCCTTACATGGAAGCATCTATTCACAGAGATATACAATCTAGGTCTAATATCTAGCAAAAATTTATAATTCCATACGTATATGTCATGTTCCCAAAATTACCCAAAAAAACCTGGAACTTTAGGATTACCCATAATCCATTCTAACATGTTGACGTGTTTTGACAAATCTGCAGCAGGCGACATTTGAAAGCAAAGAGGCAAAAGGAGAAATTGTGCATAACAAGTAATTTCTCCTATTCCCACAATGTTTTCAAATATAATCAAAAGTAATACTTTCAGGGGACTTATGGATTGCCCATACCTTATTTTGACAAATTTGCAGCAGATGGCTGTGAAAAACATAGTGGCAAAAGGTGGAATTGCCACAATGTTTTCAAGTTCTTTGAATAATTTTTTGCCTTAATATTTTAAAGAAGTTATCTGCAGATTGATTATATGAGGCAATGGGAACAAAATCTTTTGGATTGAAAATCTGGAATATTTGATTATTTATATAACCCTTTGTCACTTATATACGCATTCTGATGCCTCTGCAGCAGACAACTTTTTAAAACATAACAAGCTATTTCTTCTTTTGTCACAATTTCTTTTTTTTAACATTCTAAAGCAATTATACCATCATTTATAGAGATTTTCTGTGTTTTTGCCTAGATGTTTACTAAGTCGGCTGCTGCAGATTTCTTGTATGTGGTAAAGGGGTTTATATTATAGCTCATGAGGATTGTAATGTTGAAAGAGGGCAGTAAAGAGATTCTGCAATTCTTCACATTTCTTAATAGCTTGGTAGTCAGTGTTTCTCTAAATGCAAGGTTCTGGTACACAGAGCTTAACTGTCAGTAGATGTGTGTACCAAGGTTTTGCAAGAGATCATTCAATACATATACAGAGCTCTAGATAAGGGGCATTTTTATGTTCTGAAATCCTTAATTGATATTCAAACCCTATGTTGTGGGTACTCAAAAAAAATCGTCTACTAAGACAATTCTTTTGAGTACCCACAATGTAGGATTTGGTTGAGCAATATGAGAAATATTGTGGGGCAACAGGGCGTTCACTCTCTCTTATCTAGTCTGCTGCATATACACAGTCTGAAGACATTTTTGGTTTGGAAACTTGATAATTTATTATATTTAACATTTTCCCTTTTTCTTCAGGTTCCTATAATGGCCCTTACGGCCACAGCAACTCCTGAAGTGGTCAGAGATATTTGTAAAAGTTTGCGATTGAATAATCCAGTTGTAACATGTACCGGATTTGACAGGTAAATTTAGTTATTTAGAACTAACAGGTTATCTTAGTTCAATTGAATTGACACGAAATCTTCGTCCATTAGATTTGAAAGATTCACCAGGTTATCTTAGTTCAATGAAATTCAACAAGCTATCTTAGTTCAATTACATTTAACAGTTTATTTTATTAGTTCAATGACATTTGACAGTTTATCTTATTAGTTATTTTTAATGGTAAATTCAGGTTACTTTTCTGTTATAGAAAAGAATACAAATTCTGTTTTAGACACCACTATATCCGACAATGTTTTGAAAAATGTATGGTTAAATAGAAGAATTGATACAAACAAGTAATTCCATTCCCACAATGTTCCCATAGTTACAAAGTTTGCGATTGAATAATCCAGTTGTAACATGTACCGGATTTGACAGGTAAATTTAGTTATTTAGAACTAACAGGTTATCTTAGTTCAATTGAATTGACACGAAATCTTCGTCCATTAGATTTGAAAGATAATTTTAGTTTAATAAGATTCACCAGGTTATCTTAGTTCAATGAAATTCAACAAGCTATCTTAGTTCAATTATATTTAACAGTTTATCTTATTAGTTCAATTACATATGACAGTTTATCTTATTAGTTATTTTTAATGGTAAATTCAGGTTACTTTTCTGTTATAGAAAAGAATACAAATTCTGTTTTAGACACCACTATATCTGACAATGTTTTGAAAAATGTATGGTTAAATAGAAGAATTGATACAAACAAGTTATTCCATTCCCACAATAGTTACATTTTTCCTAGAGATGTATTTATAACAGGAGACAAAAGATATCATGTCAGGTATACAGTCAATTGAATTGATTTTGTGAAACTTGTCAACTACAAACAACACTCCAGGAAAACAAAACATTGTACATTTTCTACCAGTGTGAATGTCTATTAATCTGCACATCCACGCAATCTGATCAGGCTCTGCACTGTTAGGTTTCGTGAAGCTTAGAACTGAAAAACATAAATCAGATAATATGATACCCTGGCAGATCATTATAAGCTCATCTGTTTTTCAAAAACTGTTCAACATTTCAAATGTTCCTAGGAACAAAACTCATGTCTTTACCAAGTCACATAACTCTTGCTCTAATATTTACTCAGAAATAAACACCATTTGACTTAGAAAAAAGCAGACGAGCATTGGCGTTCACTTGTGGCGCTATTGTTTTTACCCAACCTATAAGCACGCTACTGCTGATTTACCTAGAACACTTATCATAATATTCTTGAGTTTTAAGACTCATCTTGGAGAAAAATACAGCTTGAGCAATTTCTCCCGTTGACACAATGTTTTCAAAAGTCGTCTGCTGCAGAGGTGTCAGAAAATGTCTATATGTGGGAAAGGGATAGACATCAACTTAAGAGATATAATTGTAAGTGCTAAACAATGTTTTCTTTTTATTTTCTAAACACTTACCTGTTATGGCTAGAAAACGGTATAAATTGCTTCAAATATAAGATTATTTAAGTACCATAACATTTTTCTTAATTGCCTCTGCTTCTGTTCTTTTTCAGACCTAATTTGTATTTGTTTGTAGCCATGAAGACTGGAGACATAAAATCTGACCTTCAAACAAAAATGGAGAAGAAAAATGATAAATACACCTTCACCGGGCCAACCATCATTTACTGTCCGACTAAAAAGGCTACAGATGAAGTAGCTGGTGTCGTTCAAAGTAAGTTTTTATGCCCCCCTGCACATGGATGTTGAAATTCTCTCTAGATTCTAATTAAAAGTACAATTTTAGAATAGATTTGACAACACTGGGCAATGGAAAAAATGCTCATTGTGTCACCCTGCGTAGCATGGTAGGCACTTAGGGATTACATTTTATTTATTTTGTGTTCAGATGATGGGTGAGGGAATTTGATTACTTTTAACCCTTTCCCTCATATGACAATTCTGCAGCAGCCGACTTTGAAACCTATTTGTCAAAAAATAGAAAATCTGTATAATTGAATGGAGAACCTATGACTAAAAGTTGAAAACTTTGTGGCAAACGGAGAAATTGCTTGTTTTGAGCAATTTCTTCTTTTGTCACTATGTTTCAAAAAGCCGTCTGCTGCAGAGTCGTCAGAAAGCGTCTTTATGATGTATATGTATTTTGACATATCTGCAACAACATTTGAAATCATCGCAGCAAAAGCAGAAATTGCTCATAACAAGGTTAAATTATTGAAAAGTTGAACATTGTGGCAAATGGAGAAATTGCTCGTTTTGAGCAATTTCTCTTTTTGTCACAATGTTTTTCAAAAGTCGTCTGCTGCAGAGGTGTCAGAAAGCGTCTATATGTGGGAAAGGGTTAGAGTTAGATACATATGAATAATACAATGTGTAATACTAAGAGTTCTGTTCTATTTATAGGTATGGGAGTTACCGCTTTGCCTTACCATGCAGGTCTTTCCCCAGCTCGAAGGAAGGAAGCTCACAAAAAGTTTGTGAATGACCAAATTCAGGTTGTCATAGCAACTGTTGCCTTTGGTATGGGTATAGATAAACCAGACTGTAGAAATGTGATACATTATGGGGGTAAGGCTGGTTTAAGACATACTTGATCTTACCCTTTCCCTCATGCAGATGACTTTTGAAAACATTGTAACAAAAATGATCTTAATGAGCAACTTCTCCTTTTGCCCCAATTACTATTCAGTATATGCATTCTTTTCCCACAAACAATTAATCTGATGCAGATGACTTTTAACCCTTTCCCTCATACGACAATTCTGCAACAGACAACTTTGAACGTTTTTTGTCAAAACATAGAAAATCTCCATAATTGAATGGATAACCTATGACAAAAAGTGGTAAAAATTGTGGCAAAGTTTGTCACTATGTTTTCAAAATGCTGTCTGCTGCAGAGGGAAAGGGTTAAAGTATCTAGGCAAAGATGTGGAACATCTGTATGAATGAATGTGTAAAAACTGAATACAATTAAAGTTTACACATTGTGGCTTAAGGAATATATTTTGAGCAATTTCTTCTTTTGCCACAATGTTTTCAAAAGTTGTCTGCTGTGAATGGGTAAGAAATATGTAAAAAATGTGGAATAGGGTTTACGTGTTTTTTGTCTGTAATTTTTATACTTTGTGTTCTACATACAACTGATCTTATCAAGAAAATATAGATATATATATAATATTATATAATTATAGTTATAAATAAAGTACATGTAGATTTGGCTTTGGCTGCAATGTTTTGCAGAATTCTCTTAACTATTTGGTTTTATTTACCCTCGCCATGCAGAATTAACTATTTGGCGAGCAAAATTCTCTTACCAACCTTTTCTCATCCTTAAAGGGGAGTTTCATGATCTCAAAGTGGAAGATTTGGGTTTGAAGTGGGAGATTTTCTACACAATGAATTTAACAGTTAACATTTTCACAATAGAATTTGAATATTTATGCAGGAGAATTTAATTTAATACTAATGGGAAAAGCATAAAAAAAACTCATTTGGAAAATGTTTTCTATTTAACATAATATTTCCAACAGTAAGTTGGCATTTATCTATTGTTTTGGCCGGTTTTCAAATCCTTTCCAGTTGCCACTGATATCAAAAAGCTTTTCAGTGTTGTCTGTTGTCAATGACTTTCCATATATCTACTGCAGATGCATTAGTACGTCTCTGCTTGTACACAAGGAATATCATGGCCTTATTCTTGCTAGTAACATTGAATCCAGTCAGGGATAAATATTTCCATTTCTTAGATTGCCCAGTAGAATCATACCTCAAACTTGTCAAGTTTCATGCAGTTATTCTATCACAGGTCTAGGTAAGAGGGAGTGAACAGGTCTTTTTCCCACTTTATCTATCTTATAACCCAACCAAACCCTTTGTTGTGGGTAGTTAAAAGAATCATCTCATTGAGACAATTCTTTTGAGTACATAAAATAAATGGTTTGACGGTCAAATAAAGTTTTAAGAATACTGAATTTTTATGAATAGTTCTATGTACTTCTTCTCAGCAAGCCTTGGTCACTCAGTCAGAATTGACGCAGGCTGTCAATCCAGGGGTTGTGAGTTCAAACCCCAGCTCGGCCAACATTCTTTCCGACGTTTGACAAAAGTCATCCTGACAATCGTTATTCATCTTCCACCAATGGACTTACAGTCTTTGAAGGAAAAGCAGCCAGTTGCTTGGCAAGAATGTTGTGTGGAGTTCCGGTGTGAAAATGCCAGGAAACACATGAGAAGGTGAACTGGCCACTGTGATATGACCTTTTTTGTCCCCCGCTTTTAGCGAAAGCGTGGGGACTATTATTTCTCGTCCGTCAGTCCGTCAGTCCCTCCGTCAGTCCCTCCGTCACGCTGTCACAAAAACTTTAACCTTGGTCATAACTTCTGAACCGTAATAGGTACTGCTTTCATATTTCACATGTGTATTCCTTGTGACAACCCCTTTCCATCAATACCATTTTTTTGACCTTGTGACCTTGACCCTGGCGGGGGACCATAATTCTCTGAATTTGCTTGTTCTTTTAAAAACGGCTTTCCTCAATCAATCAATCAATCAATCAACCTATGTACTTATTACGTCTCTTTCAGCACCAAAGGACATTGAATCTTACTATCAAGAAGTTGGTCGGGCAGGTCGTGATGGACTTCCAAGTTTTTGCTATACTTTCTACACCAACAGTGATTTCAATGTAGCTAGGTAAATATAACCACTTTGTGTCTCTATAGATGTCTAAAGATAGATTTGTGCAGACAAATACAGATAACAGTATTTGCACATTCACTTATAGAGGATTTCAATACTCATGCAGAGATGTTTTCAAAGTTGTCATCTGCAGATTTGTTGTATGAGAGAAAGAATTAATATGCTCTTTCAGTAAGGCATTTGGAGGGTGATACATGGAGATTACTTCTCCGTCATCTGTCAATATGTCTGCCTATCTGTCATTCTTTGATTTACTGAATTATTGGCAGGGCAAACTTTACTTTACTTTACTTTATTTCCAAAAGGCTTTAAAAAATAACTGTGTTTTAAGCCAAATAACATAGAAAGACATACATATAAATTGTTTTTAACAAAGATCAGTTTGCAAAATCATGAATGCACTCACTATAATAGAAAAAGACGAAAAATTCAACAGCTACAGTTAAGAACATCATGAAATTGACAATCTGAGTGGAACGTGATTGGATCGTGAGCGTGATTGGAACGAAGTTGGAACGCTTTATGAGCGGAACGGAATTTTGCGCTCTGAATGAAACAATCATAATGATTGCAAAAATCCAATCATTCGCTCATTGAACGGTTGCAACAACTATCCGATAATTTTTTTACGAAACTTTAAAAGTCATATTTGTATACTAAACTTTTGTTTTATAAGACACTCAAGTATCCGATTGAATTAAAATGTAACAAATATTATTAATATGATCATTTTCGTAATACGATTTGCTACTAACGATTGTGCTGAAAAAACTCGTTTGTTGTTATTTAGGGTTAAGTAAAAAAAACGGAGCGGAGCGTGAACGGTAAATATGTCACTTTCAAGATGTTCTTAACTGTATTTCTAATAAATATTTCAGAAATGTAAAACATAATCAAGGATCCTTTCTCATTTTTAGCTTGACTATTCGAAGAATATGAGAGCTATACTACTCACCCTGGCGTCGGCGTCCACATCACACTTTGGTTAAGGTTTTGCATGCAAGTTCTAAAATACTACATGTATTGCATTGAAACTTTCTACAACCCTACCAAACTATCACACCAATGTAGATTATCAAGTTAGATAACTCTGTCCTGCATTTTATGCAAGTTATGGCCCTTTTTTACTTAGAAATTCTGGTTAAAGTTTTGCGTGCAACTAAAGTAAGAGTCCATATCTCAGTATTTACTTGATGCATTGCATTGAAACTTTCTACAACCCTACCCAACTATCCCACCTGTGTAGATTATCAAGTAAGATAACTCTATCCTGCATTTTATGCAAGTTATGGCCCTTTATTTACTTAGAAATTCTGGTTAAAGTTTTGCGTGCAACTAAATTAAGAGTCCATATCTCAGTATATACTTGATGCATTGCATTGAACCTTTCTACAACCCTACCCAACTATCACACCTATGTAGATTATCAAGTAAGATAACTCTATCCTGCATTTTATGCAAGTTATGGTACTTTTTTTACTTAGAAATTCTGGTTAAAGTTTTGCATGCAACTAAATTAAGAGTCCATATCTCAGTATTTACTTGATGCATTGCATTGCAACTTTCTACAACCTTACCCAACTATTACACCTGTGTAGATTATCAAGTATGATAACTTTATTCTGCATTTTATGCAAGTTATGGCCCTTTATTTACTTAGAAATTCTGGTTAAAGTTTTGCGTGCAACTAAATTAAGAGTCCATATCTCAGTATATACTTGATGCATTGCATTGAAACTTTCTACAACCCTACCCAACTATCACACCTGTGTAGATTATCAAGTATGATAACTCTATCCTGCATTTTATGCAAGTTATGGCCTTTTTGGACTTATAAATTCTGGTTAAAGTTTTGCATGCAACTACATAAAGAGACCATCTCTTAGTAACTACTTGATGCATTGCATTGAAACTTTATACAGCACTTACCAACCATCACATCTAATCATCTATGTAAACAATCAAGTATGATTACTCTATCCAGCATTTTATGCAAGTTATGGACCTTTTTGGACTTAAAGTTTTGCAACTACATTTAGAGTGTAATCTCAGTTACAACTTGAAAAATTGTATTGAAACTTTATACAACCTTTCCCAATTGCACAACTATAAACACAACCAATTATGATAACTCTATCCTGTATATGGTACAAATTGTTGCCCTTTTTTTAACTTAGAAATTATGGTTAAAGGTTTGCGTGAAACTACATTAAGAGTCCATATCTGAGTAACTACTTGATGCATTCCATTGAAAGGTTATACAACCCTTTCTAACCATCACACCTATGAAAATAATCATGTTAAATAACACTATCCTGCATATAATGCAAATTATCACCCACTAAGAAATTGTGGTTAATGTTTTGCATGCAACTACATTAGAGTCTATTATCTCAGTAACTTAAATAAGCGGTGGAATAGTCGAGCACGCTGTCCTCCGACAGCTCTTGTTTTATTAAGATATCAGAATGACATTTTTATTTGAATTTAATTTGCATGAGCGATGAAAATTTAATCAGTGTTGGCCATTTACAATAGAAACAGATTTATTTTACATTTTAGGTTTCTCTTGAAAGATATCCAGGACCCAAAATTCAAGCAGCACAAATTGCGAATGTTATCAAAGATGCAACAATATCTTTCTACCTCCACATGCAGAAGAAGGTCAGTATCAGAGGACTAGATAACAATATCTCTCTAAGGACTCAACCAAACCCTATGTTGTGGGTACTCAAAAGAATCATCTCACTCGGACAATTCTTTTGAGTACCCACAACATAGGGTTTGAGGGTCAAATAAGGATTTGGGTATGGGAAATACTCGGGTTTGATGGTCATATTATTATACTCATATAAGGATTTGGGTATGGGAAATACTCAACTTATCTAGAGCTCTGTGACAGGATGGTATAAGGCAACCTCTCTAGAGCGAAGTTTGTGTGGCAGATGTAGTTACAATCAGTTGGCATGAAGCCATCGATCAATCTGTTTGCTTTCAACTGAATGGATATGATTGTGGCATGAAGGTGACCTATGTTTTACGCATAAATGATAAAGATTACATTTTTGATCAAATTTCATATATATTTTACATTTAATCAGTATCACTGATTACTGCTATTAGACGACATCTAGGGGAAGATATGAAAAAGGTCTTAAAATGAGATTATAATTATTGAAAACATTATGGCAAGAGAAGAAATTGCTTATTATGAGAAATTCTTCTCTTGCCACAATGTTTGCAAAAGTCATCTGCTGCAGAGGCATCAGAAGATTTCTGTATGTGGGAACATGTTAAGCATAATTTCTTAGGGATATGTTTGAGTATGCGTTTATCTCCCTATCTCATATAGTACTAATCTAAGGTCCTATGAAATTTCATACAGGCATCCCTAAGCTTAATTATTATTGATTTCTTCTTTCATTTTGTACCATTTACTTATTCTTCATGTAGGAATTAATTAATTTGAGTTTGTGATTGGCTCAGGCGATATTTTCTAGCCTTGCTTTTATTTATTTTCAGAATTTTGCTGTCCCATTTTGAGACGACCAATTTAGAAAATGTCGGTGGAACAAGGAATTGTTGTGATAACTGTAAAAACAAGTAAGTAAGCATAATAGTCTCAATCTCTTATTAGCTCATCTGTTTTACGAAGTAGGCGTATTGTGATACCCTTGGAGTCATCGTCGTCACAAAACTTTAACCTTACCTCATAACTCAAAAAACATTCAACATTTTCAAATGAAACTTGGTACACATGTTTCTAGGAACAATATGCACGTCTATGTCAAGTCACATAACTCTGGTTTTATTAATTTTTCAGTAACGCCCCTTTTTTTTTTACATAAGTGTTATACAAACGCTTTCTGACACCTGCAGCAGACGACTTTGAAAACATTAAGACAAAAGCACCGAAAATCCCTTTAAATGAAAGAACAATAATTGAATAGAGTTGGAAACATGGTGACAAAAGGAGAAATTGGTCGATTTGAGCAATTTCTCCTTTTGTCGCCATGTCTTCAAAAAGCTGTCAGAAAGCGTCTATATGAGGGAAAGGGTAAGCACTTCCCCAGATACAATAAATCTGCAGGAAAACTACAACTGAAAACATTTGGGCAAAAATATTGAAAATCTCTGTGAATGAAAGGTTTTTTTATATGCTCATTCTTGGCATTTTCTCCCATTTCCACAGTCTGTTCACAGTTTTCTGCTGGAGATGCACCCAAATGTTTCTATGAGACGGAAAGGGCTTACTGATCTGCTACAATTGTACCAAAAGTCTTCTTAACCCTTTGACACTTACAACCAATCTGCAGCAGACGGCATTATAGACATCTAGGCAGCAATTTAGAAATTCTCTATAGAGAAAGTATGGTTACTTGAAAACATTGTGGCAAAAGGGGAAATGTTTTTATAAGTTGTATGCTGTAGAGATGTCAGAAAGCGTCTCTATGTGCGAAAAGGGTTAAATAGACAGTTGGGCAATATGTAATATTTTTCCTCCTCCAGCTTAGAATATGGTCAACAACAGAGTTTCTATGATTCAAAGAATTGGTCTTCAATATCATCTAGATTTGCTTCAAAAAGCAAACCAAGAGACTTTAGAAAACAAGCGAAGGACTTCTTTGAAGTAGTAAAGGTAAATCTTTGACTTTGTTTTAACCCTTTCCCACATACAGACGTTTTCAGATGCCACTACAGCAGACGACTTTGGAAAGCATTGTGGCAAAAGCAATTTCACCTTTTGCCACTATGTTTTAAACTCTATAAGAAAAATATCCATTCATTTATAGAAAAAAATCCTATTTTTGCGTAGATGTTTTCAAAGTCGTCTGCTGCAAATTTGTTGTATGTGGGACATGTTAACCCTTTTCCACCTGCAGACACATTCTGATGCATGCACCTGCATCAGATGACTTTACAACAAAATAGTGGTGAAAGAAGAAATGAGCAATTACTCCTTTTGCCATAATATTTTCAACTCTATTTAATAATTATACTTTCATTTATTGATACTTTCTAGACGTTTGCCTAGATCATTTTTTATACGACCGTTTCTTAAAAACGGTACATGTTATGGTATGGTCATGTCCCTCCGTCCGTCCCTCCGTCCATCCGTTCGGGTTTTCTGCACTTTTTTTAGCTCACCTAAGCACGAAGTGAAAGGTGAGCTTTTGTGATCACTCACCGTCCGGCGTCCGGCGTCGTCGTCGTCAGCGTCTGTTAACAATTTCCTACAAATGACTTCTCCTACTAAACCAATGGACAGATTTAAAAATAACTTCACAGGAATGGTCCTTAGGTAGTCCTCTTTCAAAGTTGTTCAAAGAAATTAATTCCAAGTAGAACTTTGGTTGCTGCGGCATCAGAAAAGGGGAAAATTGCCAAATCTTAAAAAATCTTCTTGTCCAAAAGTACTGGCCCGATTTGATAATTATTTTGCGCAAATATTCCTTGGGGTAACCTCTACCAAGATTGTTCAAATATTTCCGATCCGTTAAAAAACATGGCCGCCAGGGGGCGGAGCTTATTTTCCTTATATGTGCATTGTTAAAACTTTAAAAATCTTCTTGTCCAAAAGTACTTGCCTGATTTGAAAATTATTTTGCACAAATGTTCCTTGGGATACTCTTTACCAAGATGGTTCAAATATTTCCAATCCGTTGAAAAACATGGCCGCCAGGGGGCGGAGCCTGTTTTCCTTATATGTGCATTGTTTAAACTTTGAAAAATCTTCTTGTCCAAAAGTACTGGGCCGATTTGTAAATAATTTTGCACAAATGTTCCTTGGTGCACCCTTTACCAAGATTGTTCAAATATTTTTGATCCGTTGAAAAACATGGCCGCCAGGGGGCGGAGCTTGTTTTCCTTATATGTGCATTGTTAAAACTTTAAAATCTTCTTGTCCAAAAGTACTGGCCCAATTTGAAAATTATTTTGCACAAATGTTCCTTAGGGCACCCTTTACCAAGATTGTTCAAATATTTCCGATCCGTTGAAAAGCATGGCCGCAACGGGGCGGAGCTAGTTTTCCTTATATGTGCATTGTTAAAACTTAAAAAATCTTCGTGTCCAAAAGAACTGGCCCGATTTAAAAATTATTTTGCACAAATGTTCCTTGGGGCACCCTTTACCAAGATTGTACAAATATTTCCAATCCGTTGAAAAACATGGCGCCCAGGGGTCGGAGCTTGTTTTCCTTATATGTGCATTGTTAAAACTTTAAAAATCTTCTTGTCCAAAAGTACTGGCCTGATTTAAAAATGATTTTGCACAAATGTTCCTTGGGGCACCCTTTACGAAGATTGTTCAAATATTTTTGATCCGTTGAAAAACATGGCCGCCAGGGGGCGGAGCTTGTTTTCCTTATATGTGCATTGTTAAAACTTTAAAATCTTCTTGTCCAAAAGTATTGGCCTAAAAAGAGTAAAAACTTTGAAAACTATTGAAGTTCTATTAAATCAGGTGAGCGATATAGGGCCATCATGGCCCTCTTGTCTTACATACTTTTTGAGCTATTGAGCTGAAATTTTGTATAAGGCTTTGTAGTGATGTGTCACAGATCAAGTTCATATTTCCTGATTTTTAGCTCCACTGGCTGAAAGCCAGTCGAGCTTATGTCATGGCGAATTGTCCGTCGTGCGTGCGTGTGTGCGTAAACTTTTTCCTTTAAATGACTTCTTCTCACTAACCACTTGGCCAATTTGGTTGAAACTTCATAGAAAGCATCCTCTCAATGTCCTCTCTTAAATTCCTTCAATTTTTTTTTATCCATCCATTATTCTGGTTTCCATGGCAACCAAAAGAAAAAAATAGTGAAAACTTAAAAAATCTTCTTCTCTGAAAGTGTCAGGCCAATTTTCAAATAATTTTGTAGAAATGTTCCTTGGGTGACCCTTTATTAGATTCCTTCAAGAAATGTTGATTGGTCGAAAAACATGGTCGCCAGAGGGGCGGGGCTATTTTGCCTTATATGACCATAGTGAAAACTTAAAAAATCTTCTTCTCCGAAAGTGTTCAGCCGATTTTCAAATAATTTTGTAGAAATGTTCATTGGGTGACCCTCTATCAGATTCCTTCAAGCCATGTTGATTGGTCAAAAAAATATGGCCGCCAGAGGGCGGGGCTATTTTGCTCTATATGACCATAGTGAAAATTTAAAAAATCTTCTTCTCCGAAAGTGTTGAGCAGATTTTCAAATAATTTTGTAGAAATGTTCTTTGGGTGACCCTCTATCAGATTCCTTCAAGCCATGTTGATTGGTTCAAAAATATGGCCGCCATGGGGTGGGGCTATTTTGCCTTATATGGCTATTGTGAAAACTTAAAAAATCTTCTCCTCCGAAAGTGTCAGGCCGATTTTCAAATAATTTTGCAGAAACATTCCTTGGGTGACACTCTACAAGATTCCTTTAAGCCATGGTGGTTGGTAAAAAATATGGCCACTAGGGGGCAGGGCTGTTTGGAGATTTGATTTTTGCCTTATGGCCGTGGAGCGATACTGGCCCTCTTGGGCCTCTTGTTCTACATGCTTTGATGTATTGAGCTGAAATTATGTATATGGCTTTGCAATCAAGTGTCACAGATCAAGTTCACATTTCCTCGAATTTCGTAAATTTTTGTATGAGTTATGCCCCTTTTTGGACTTAGAATATTGGTTTTCCGCACTTTTTTCTTACATACTTTGAGCTATTGACCTGAAATTTTGTATATGGCTTTGTAATCATGTGTCACAGATCAAGTTCACATTTCCTCGGATTTCGTCAATCTTTGAATGAGTTATGCCCCTTTTTGGACTTAGAATATTTGTCGATTTCTGCATGAGTTATGCATTTTTCATAGTTTCCCATTATTCTTTAACAACTTATTCCTGAACGACTTTATTAACTTTTTACAAACAAACAATATATCAAAACAAAGAGGAAACTTACAAAGAAGTTCCTGACGGGCGTATTATGTACCGTTTGCGGTACTCTTGTTAGTCGTCTGTTGCAGATTGGTTTAATGTGAGAAAGTGTTTAGACCTCAAAATCAAGATTTAGGGGCCAAAGTGTTGTCTATTTGTCGGTAATGAAATATTTAACATTAGCCTTAGATTTTTGACTGCTTGTTATAAAGCTTTCATATTGTGTGTGTGTATTCCTGTGTTACAACATCTTTCGTGTGATCCCAAAATGTTTGAGGTAGTTCAAGTTCAATCGTTTATTTTTTACTAAGTCTCAAAATGAAACATATGAAAATAACAATATGTTGTACAAAATAATCAAATACATGTAATGTCACTTGATAAAGGGGGAAGGGGGAGAGAGAGAGAGAAATAGAAATTGATATTTCAGCTACTTTTCAAAATGGCTATGACAAGGCTAAGTTATACTTTTTGGCAGAAAGTCAATATTTCGTATTCTTTCAGGCTTTACGTGGATGTTATGGATTAACCAATACTGTGCTAGTGATGACAGGATCTTCAAGTCAAAAAGTTAAAAAGTGCTCGGGTTCCCATGTGTTTGGGCGTGGAAAGTAAGTAGTGGGAACTTTTATCTTAATCCTCTCCCACATACAGATGCTATCTGACGCCTCTGCAGCAGAGGATTTTTGAAAATATTGTGAGAAAAGGAGAAATTGCCCTATAGTAATGCTTTCATATAAAGAGGATTTTCATATTTTTGCCTAGATGTGTTAAAATTATCTGTTGCAGTTTTGTTGTATGAGGGAAAAGGTAAATAAGAAATTCAGTTGCCTGCTTCGAGAAAATCTGAGAAGAAAATTGTAACAAATTCAAAGTTTAGCAAAGCTACAAATGTTTAAATGTTTAGGATAATTGAAAAATTGATCTTCATGATTAATTTTTCCTTTCTCCTTTGCTACAATGTTATCAAAAGTTGTCTGCAGCAGAGATGTAAAAAGTCGTCTGCGCCTGAAAAAGGTTTAACCCTCTCTTCATTACAATTCAAATTTAAAATTTGAATTATGGAAAAGGATTTAACATTTTTTCTTAACCCTTTCCCTCATATAAACGCTTTCGGACGCCTCTGCAGCAGACAGCTTTTTGAAAACATAGTGACAAAAGAAGAAATTGCACAAAACGTGCAATTTCTTCTTTTGCCACAATGTTTTCCACTTTTAGTCATAGGTTATCCATTCAATTATGGAGACTTTCTATGTTTTGACAAAATATGTTCAAAGTCGTCTGCTGCAGAATTGTTGTATGAGGGAAAGGGTTAAGATTAATATATAGATGACATTCCAGTCTGCAGCAGATAATATGATAAATGAAAGAGAAGATATATTGTTCAAAACAACCCAATTCTCCCCTTTCTAACTATATTCCAAAATATGCCTTTAAAATTAAAAGCATCAGTTCAATAAATAGCATAGTAGGTGAAAGGTTATAAAATTGGTTGAGAGCATTTGAACTATGTAATACTAAGTAAGGAGATTTTTAATATAGAACTGATTTCATTATGGGAAAATGGGAATGTTCACTGTATTTGGGAAAGTGGCTGATAACCAGCAGTTTGTAAGCGTCAAAATTGTTTGACTGCTTTAGAGTGATTGAAAGGAGTTTAACACCATTTTTCAAAGGTATTTCAGTTATATTTTGGTGGCCAGTTAATCTAACATGTGTATCCTGACATTCTTGCAGCAGTACTCCGATCAACAGTTTATAAAGGTATTTCTTTACTACCTTCCCACATAGACTATTTAGTTTATTGGTGGAAGACAAATGACGTTAGTCTCACTGAAGTTTGTCAGTAATAGGAAAGAATGAATGTCCTGAGCTATTTTGACGCGATATGTGAGATTTCATTAAGATTATTTGTTTGCTTCCTCAGGTATAAAAAGTTTTACTGGTGGAACGCGTTTCGTAAAAATCTTTGAGAATACTTATTTCTTTCTTCAGGTATAAAAAGGTAAACTGGTGGAAAGCATTCGGTAAAAATCTGTTAGATGAAGGTTATCTTGAGGAAGTCGCCTGTGGAGTTGGAATATTTGGCTCTACAATAAACATTTCTGGAAAAGGAGAGAACTGGCTGCAAGAAGGTACTGTGTTTTATGAGCCCGACTATTCAAAGAATATGGGAGCTATACTACTCACCCTGGTGTCGGCATCACACCTTGGTTAACCCTTTCCCTCATATAGGCGCTTTCTGACGCCTCTGCAGCAGACAGCTTTTGACAAAATGTTTTCCACTTTTTGTCATAGGTTATACATTCAATTATAGACATTTTCTATGTTTTGACAAAATATGTTTAAAGTCGTCTGCTGCAGAATTGTTGTATGAGGGAAAGGGTTAAAGTTTCTGGTTGAAGTTTTGCGTGCCACTAAATTAAGAGTCCATATCTCAGTATTTACTTTATGCATTGCATTTAAACTTTATACAACCCTACTCAACTATCACACCTATGTAGATTATCAAGTTAGATAACTCTATCCTGCATTTTATGCAAGTTATGGCCCTTTTTAGCTCACCTGAGCTTTGCTCAAGGTGAGTTATTGTGATCGCCTTTTGTCCGGCGTCCGGCGTGCGTCAACTTCTTCTCCTCCGTAACCAGTGGGTCAATTGGAATGAAACTTCACAGAAAGCATCTTTTCGATGACCTCACCAGAATTCCTTCAAATTTTTGGGATCCATGTAAAATTCTGGTTTCCATGGCAACGAAACCGATAAAAATTCAAAATTCTTCTTCTCCCAAACTGGTTGGCAGATTTTCAAATAATTTTGCAGAAATGTTCCTTGGATGACCTTCTATCAGATTCCTTCAAGCCATGTTGATTGATTGAAAAACATGGCCGCCAGGGGGGGCGTAGCTATTTTGTCTTATATGGCTGTAGTGAAAACTTAAAAAATCTTCTCCTCCGAAAGTGTCTGGCCGATTTTCAAATAATTTTGTAGAAATGTTCCTTGGATGACCCTCTATGAGATTCCTTCAAGCCATGTTGATTGGTCGAAAAACATGGCCGCCAGGGGGGCAGGGCTATTTTGCCTTTTTAATATATGGCTATAGTGAAAACTTAAAAAAATCTTCTCCTCCAAAAGTGTCGGGCCGATTTTCAAATAATTTTGTAGAAATGTTCCTAGGGTGACCCTCTATCAGATTCCTTCAAGCCAAGTTGATTGGTCGGAAACTATGGCTGCCAGGGGGCGGGGCTTATATAGCTAAAGTGAAAAAACAAAAATAAGGTGAGCGATTCCAGGGCCATCATGGCCCTCTTGTTTTACTTGAAATTCTGGTTAAAATGTTGCGCGCAATTAAACTAAGAGTCCATATCTCAGTATTTACTTGATGCAGTACATTGAAACTTTATACAACCCTACCCAACTATCACACATATGTAGATTATCAAGTTTGATAACTCTATCCTGCATTTTATGCAAGTTATAGCCCTTTTTGACTCGCCCACGATAGTGGAGTGAGACATAGCTGTCACTTTTTTGGCGGCGGCGGCCACTTTTACAAATAACTATATCTCTGCAACCCTTGATGGAATATTTCTGAAACTTTGTCCGATGTATTGGTCATGGGACATCATTCAATGTCAGCATTTTCAAGGTCAAGGTAATAATTTGTTAGAACGTGACCTTGGTTATGTAATTTAACCTCAAAACTTAACCTTGCTTATATCTCCGCTACCCCTGCTGGAATTTTTCTGAGACTTTGTCAAATCTATTGTTGGGTCATTGGTCATCATTCAACATCAATATTGTCAAGGTCAAGGTCATAATTTGGTAGAACTTAACCTTAGTTTGGTAACTTAACCTCACAATTTAACCTTGGTTATATCTCAGCAAGCCCTGCTGGAATCTTTCTGAAACTTTGTCAGATGTATTGTTGGGTCATGGAACATCATTCAACATCCAAATGATCAAGGTCAAAGTCATAATTTGCCAGAACTTGACCTTGGTTAGGAAACATAACTTAACTCATATCAGAGTTATTGCCCCTTTTCTGTAAACAAATTAAATTTTCTGACAAGGCCCCGGCAGGTGACACACATGTTCTGAGGAGCGCTCCATTCTAGTTAGTAATTGCACTTTCATTTTTAGATCCACTTGCTGAACACCAGTCAAGCTTATGTCATGTCGAATTGTCCGCCAACTTGCTTCAAACAACTTCTCCTTCCTAATCACTTGGCCAATTGCGATTCATTCAAGATTCTGTTGATTGGTCGAAAAACATGGCCTCCAGAGGGCGGAGCTATTTTGCGTTATATGGTTATAGTGAAAACTTATAAAATCTTCTCCACCGAAAGTGTCGGGCCGATTTTCAAAGATTGATAGAAATGTTCCTAGGGTGATCCTCTATCAAATTCCTTCAAGCCATGTTGATTGCTCGATATCTATGAAGCCAGGCGTTTGGAGCTATTTTGCGTTATATGGTTATAGTGAAAACTTATAAAATCTTCTCCACCGAAAGTGTCAGGCCGATTTTCAAAGATTGATAGAAATGTTCCTAGGGTGATCCTCTATCAAATTCCTTCAAGCCATGTTGATTGCTCGATATCTATGAAGCCAGGCGTTTGGGCTATTTTTTCTTTAATATATGGTTATAGTGAAAACTTAAAATATCCTCCAAAAGTGTCAGGCCGCTTTTCAAATAATGTTGTACAAATGTTCCTAGGTGACCCACTATCAGATTCCATCAAGCCATGTTGATTGCCCGGAAACTATGGCCACCAGGGTACGGGGGCTATTTTGCCTTATATGGTTATAGTGAAAACTAAAAAAATCTTCTCCTCCGAAAGTGTCAGGCTTCTTTTCAAATAATTTTGTAGAAATTTTCCTTGGAAGACCCTCTATCAGATTCCTTCAAGCCATGTTGATTGGATAAAAACATGGCCTGGGGGCAGGGCTGTTTTGCCTTATATGGCTATAGTGAAATTTAAAAAAGTCTTCTCAGACAAAAGTATCTGGCCGATTTTTAAATAATTTTGTAGAAATGTTCCTTGGGTGACTCTCTGCAAAGATGTGTTCAAAGTCGTCTACTCCAGATTTGTTATATGTTGGAAAGGGTTAGCACATGTGGGAACTACATGTACAATAAATCTTTGTTAAAGGTGGCAGTAAAGGGTCAAAGACGTTGGAATTCATTCCTAATAAAGAGTTGATGGCTGAAGATGATCAAACAGTATCTCTATCTATTAGGTAATACAATTTACTCTGACTGTTTACCTTGTATGCTTATGATGTGTTGGCTTCTTCAAAATTGTTACAATAATTAAACACAAATGTAGTGAGAAAAGGAGAAATTATTCAACAGCAGCAACTTTTCCATTTTTTCATTTTCTCATCTCAGCTACACAGGCATCTAAAGTTGCCTGTATCAGGTTGTTTGTAAATGCTTAGTCCTTTCCCTCATACAACAATTCTGCAGCAGACGACTTTGAACATATTTTGTCAAAACGTAGAAAATCTCCATAATTGAATGGATAACCTATGACAAAAAGTGGAAAACATTGTGGCAAAAGGAGAAATTGCTCATTCTGAGCAATTTCTTCTTTTGTCACTATGTTTTCAAAAAGCCGTCTGCTACAGAGGCGTCAGAAAGCGTCTATAGGAGGGAAAGGGTTAATCTTTTCCCTGATATAGACAACTTATGAGGTATTGAACATTTTTTATTAAAAGATAAACTAATCACACTCTGATATCCTGAAAAATGTAAGACTAAAGATAAAATGGTAGTAATTGCTGTCCTCCCTTGTGCTCAGGGCTGCGGGGTTAGCATTACGACTGACTGGCTGGTGTCACGATAAATGGGCCAATAGTACTGGTAACTTATCCAGGAAACACCTAATATAGATAAAAAAATTGTTGAAAGCAGCGTAAAGCCCCAAATAATCAGTCCTAAAATGTGTCCTTTTACCTGGCCAATCATTTGATGAAAATGATCAAAATATTTACCTCTTTTCATCTCTGTGTATCTGTCTATATTATCGAAAAACGGGACAGAATATAAGTCTAGGTTGATCTGAGTCGTCGTTATACCCCCCTTCGAAGAAGAGGGGGTATATAGGAGTCACTGTGTCGGGCTGTCGGGCGGTTGGTCAGAAGCCATATTTTGTCCGGCCTATTTCTTACAAACCACTGGGTGGAATTCAATAAAATTTTACATGAAGCTTTTATACCAAGATGAGATGTGCATATCCTAAAGGGGTTACAATTGCATGTTTTTTTACAGAGTTATGGCCCTTTTACTTATTAAGTTATGGTGTAGGTCAAGGTGCTGTTAAGGGGGTATTTATCATCTTCAGTGATAGTTCTAGTTGTCAGTGTTTCCAATATGCCACAGTGCTCTAGATGAGGGGTGTATCTCATGTCTGTAACCATTTCCATTATACAACAAATTTACAGCAGAACACTTTGAAAACATCCAGGTGAAAATATAGGAAATCTCTATAAAAAAAAATAGGATGATTATTGAATAAAGTTGATAGCATTGAGGCAAAAGTCGTCTGCTTCATCTGCATCAAGATGTGTCCGTAATTGGAAAAGGGTTCAATCCTTATTTGACCTACAAACCCTTAGTGGTAGGTACTCAAAAGAAGAATCTCCAAGCATTCTGAGGTACTCAAAAGAATAATCTGGAAGCGTTCTGATATGTAGGCTTTGGTGTTATCTGTCTGGTGCCACATTAAAAAAAACAAAAATTGTTCCAGGGATTTGAAATTTAACTGAAATTACAATCACTGTCAGAAAAAAATAGTATCACTATGATTGCCAAGGAATGCTAGAGTTATGTCCCCCTTAAGCTTTTACCACATATAGACGCTTTCTGACGCCTCTGCAGCAGACAGCTTTATGAAAACATTGCGGCAAAATGAGAAATTGCTTTGTGTTTTCAACTTTTTTTGCAGTAATTATACCTTCATTTATAGAGATTTTCCAGGTTTTTGCCAACATGCTTCAAAGTCGTTTGCTGCGGATTTGTTGTATGTGGGAAAGGGTTAAGAGGGGTGACATAAATCAATGAATTTATTTGTTCCTATTTGAGCAGACCAAGTATTCAGCCAGCCTTCTTGAGATACACAGTAAAAAACAATGTTACTAGAGATCTTTCCAGAAGTAATTCAATGCCTACCCCCATGCCTGATGCCAGACCATCGCCACAGAAACCTGTGGTGGACGAAAGAGTTGCAAAGTTACAGGTAACATAACCTGAACCATTTCCCAAATTGAGATACGTTTGGCACATTTGTAACAGATGACTTTTGAGAACAATGTGGCAAAATAATTATTTTTTAATAAGGATCAGTTTCTTCTATTGCCACAATGCTTTCGATTCTATTCAATAATTATGTTTATTGAGATTTTCCACTCTTTCTACATGATCTCATTGAATATTTTCATATATCATTTTCTATGCTTTTATCTTGATGTTTCAATTTAGAATCTGCAGCAGATATGTCAAATAGTTGAATCTTATATTAAGAAATCTTCTGCATTAATATACGTGAAAATGCGTCTGCTTGGGGGTTACAGGTAACACACTTATCAACATCCTCTTAACATGAAACAAATCTGCAGCAGACAAATTTGAAAAAATCAGGACAAAAATAGGAAAATTCTCCATAAATGGAAGTATAATACTGAAAATAATAGTTGAAATCATTGTTTTAAAAGTTGTCTGCTGCAGAGGCGTCTAAAAACATCTGTATGAGGCAAAGGGTTAAACTCTTGTTTTCTTTTTAGCTCGCCTATTCGAAGAAATAGGGGAGCTAATGTAATCACGTCTGCGTTGGCATTGGCGTACGCGTTGCCAGCCAGCTTGGTCAAACCTTTGCGTGCATGGCCTTTTCTCAGACACTGTATGCTGGTGACCTTGTATGTCAAGTCCCATAACTCTGGAATGGATTTTTACCGTATTGTGCCCCTTTTTGGACTTAGAATTTTGGTCAAACCTTTGCGTGCAAGTCCTTTTCTCAGACACTGTGTATGCTGTTGCTTATCGTATATAAATAAATTTACAGATTTAAAAGGCCCAAAAGGGCCTGTATGGACTTGGTTAACATTTACATGCAAGTATTGAAAAGCTGTTTTATCTTGCAATAGGTGATACTGTGCGACTTTACCTAATGCTATAACTGTTCTAAAGTAGGCCCTGATAGGCGAGCTATATTGTCCTCCGACAACTTTTGTTACTACTTGTTTTGGATGTTTTAACCCTTTCCCTCATATAGACGCTTTCTGACGCCTCTACAGCAGATGGCTATTTGAAAACATAGTGACAAAAGAAGAAATTGCACAAAACGTGCAATTTCTCCTTTTGCCACAATGTTCTCCACTTTTAGTTATAGGTTATCCATTAGATTTTCTATTGTTTGACAAAATATGTTCAAAGTCGTCTGCTGCAGAATTGTCCTATGAGGGAAAGGGTTAAGGTAATTAAGGTAAATAGCGCAGTAAAAATTAGAACCAATCACTTGATCAAGCTGATTACAACTTTTATGGTTAGCAGTTCTCTGATAAAGTCTTTCTTTGTTGCATTGAAACATTGTGAAAAAAGGAATTTTGTTCGTAAGGAGCAATTTCTCCTTTTGTCACAACTTTTTCAAATGCTAACTCTTGAAAATCAGATTTATTTGTTTATTTTTTTGCTTTTTTTTCAGTTTGATCTGTACACCAAGTTGATATTGCAAAGAAATGAGATAGCCCAGGAGACGGGCTATACACCGTATTCTATAGCCAGTAACAAGGTCCTACTGGACATGGCAAAATATAGGTACCATTTCATACTCTTTTCCATATAGGTCTATTTAAAGGGGAGTGAACCGGTCTTTTCTCCACTATATCTATCTTATTACCAAACCAAACCAAACCCTGTGTTGTGGGTACTCAAAAGAATCATGTCAGCGAGACGATTTTGTTGAGTACCCTCAACATTAAGTTTGTAATTGAAATAAAGATTTAAGATTTTTTAATACTTGTATTATATAGAGCTCAGTAACTCCCACATACAGATTCTTTCTGATGCCTTTGCAGCAGACGTCTTTTTAAAATATTGTTGTAAAAAGAGAAGTTGCTCATAATGAGGACTATCTCGCTTTACCACAAAGTTTTCATATCTAGTCAATAATTAACCCTTTCCCTCATATAGACGCTTTCCGACGCCTCTACAGCAGACAGCTTTTTGAAAACATAGTGACAAAAGAAGAAATTGCTCAGAACGAGCAATTTCTCCTTTTGCCACAATGTTTTCCACTTTTAGTCATAGGTTATCCATTCAATTATAGAGATTTTCTAGATAATTTCAAAGAAGTCTGCTGCAGATTTGTTGTATATCAGAAAGGGTTAATTTTGCCTCTTAGTATATAAAATTTCATGCATAATATCCTGTGCAAATTCAGTTTGATGTACATGTAGTAAAACATTCTGTATTCATCTAGGGCAAATACTTTACCAAATATGATAATGTGACTTCATTTAAATGAAATGTAATGACATCGAAATAAGATGTCATTTTTAGCTCATCTGTTTTTCGGAGAAAAAAAGTCAGGTTATTGTGATACTCTTGGCATCGTCACAAAACTTTATCTTACCTCATAACTCAAAAACCTTTCAACATTTTCAAATAAAACCTGGTAAACATGTTCCTAGGATAAACGTGCATGTCTATACCAAGTTGTATAACTAAGGCCATAATAGTTCAGTAAAGCCTCCTTTTGACTTAAATTGAAAAAATCAGACAAGCGTTGGCGTTCGCTCCCTGGCGCTCTTGTGCAAAAAATGGGGATGTTTTTTTGTCTTGAAAGTTATGAAAGGTATAGTCTGTTCATGCATTCAAGAGTTATCTTTCCCTACAATTTTTATTCGCTCAATGTAGTTAAGTTAAGTTTAGTTTAGTTTAGACTTATTTATTTTACAATGATTGCCAAACAAATTTTAAGCTTATATTGATCACTCTTGATGTCAGCTTCCTGGAGACTAAACAAGTTCTTGCGCAATTTGCATGGAAAAATCCCAAAGGCAGAACACTTCAGTTTGCAGGGTATTAAATCACCTTCACTTACAGTTCTTATTTATTTTTTAAACAACAGACCAAGTACTAAGGAAGCATTATTGAAGTTAGAAGATTTCCCAGAAGCCAAAGTTGAGAAGTTTGGAATGTCTTTCTTGGATGTAGTTGTGCCATTCTGTAAGGACCATGATTTGTCCACGGACCAATTCCCCGATCTTGATATGACTAAGGTAAAAAACATTTAACCTTTTTCCCTAATGCAGAAACACATTATAGCATCTGAAGCTGACTTAATGAAAAGCAATTTTTTCTTTTTGACACAATATTTTCAACTCTATTCAATAAGTAATCATTCATTATGTCTCCCCCATTCATGGGGAGACAAATAGTTTTTGCCCTGTCCGTCCTTCCGTCCGTCTGTCTGTCAATAACTGACGAACGCTTGGGCGTAGGAACTTTATACTTGGTATGCAGGTTGGTCATGACCAGTAGATGACCCCTATTGATTTTGATGTTGGAAGGTCAAAGGTCAAGGTCATGGTGACCTTGTGAGGTAAAAAAAATGGTTTCCGCTCAATAACTGAAGAACACTTGGGCCGGGGTACTCTATACTTGGTATGCAGGTTGGCCATGCCCAGTAGAAGACCCCTATTAATTTTGAGGTCAGTACGTATAAAGTCAAGGTGACCTTGTGCTGAAAGGTCACAGTGACAATGAGCTGAATAATGCTTGATAATAATGCTTGATAATTCTAGAATGCTTTGGCCATGGAAGTTAATACTTGGTGTGCAGGTTGGTCACCACCAGCAGATGACCCCTATTGATTTTGGGATCACTAGGTCAAAGGTCAACGTCATGCTAACCTTCAGCTGAAAAAGGGTTTCCGCTCAATGGGGAGACAGGCGCTTTTCAAAAAAGCAATCTCTAGTTTAATATAAAAAAAAAATCATATTTTTGTCTAGATGATTTCAAAGTCAACTGCTGCAGATTTGTTTGACATGGTTAACGATAAGGATTATTGTCAATTTTATACTTTTAGATGTCACTTAACTGTTCTAGATATGATGCAAGTGTCATTTGGGCCATGGCACAGGAAATCAGACCATTGTCAGCTTTCAACAAGGCAGATTCCATTTAGCCTGCATTGGCTCTCAGCCTAACCAGTACCATTTTTGTTTGCCATCAAGTAAATCAAACATTGTTACGGCTTCAGAGGTTTTCATACATAAAGATTACGGTGCCAAATGTTCTTTAAACTGAAATGACAGTCATATTGGTTAAAACCTGTGAATGGTGGTTTTGTGTGACAGGGTTTCTTGTGTTGCTCTCAGTTAAATCTATATACGGTCAAACTTGTGATCAGCAGCCACCCATGGGACATGATAAAACTGGCTACTTAAGACAGGTGGCTGCTGATCACAAATGTCATGATTTGTTCAAGTTTTGTCAGTTCACATAATATTGCATGTAACTGTTAGGAATAATCATTACATTACAAATAGTAAATTGTCTTTATAAACTTGTATTTAAACATTGTTATGAAGATTTGTAGGTTTTTTCCATCAAATATTTCATTGTGCTATCTATTCTTTAGTTTAAACCGACGTTTACAACTAACTTGACTATCAAATATTGTTTTACTTCACTTTGAAATTCGCCGAATGACGTATCCGGAGTCTGAATCTACGTCTACATCTTGCACAAAATTTGACTTGATAATCTTTAAATTTAAAATGGAAATGGGAATATAAACTGACTTGGGGCTTCAAAGTGGACATTAACTTTCATTTTAACAAATAAATGTTCTGTGATTCGGTCTAAAACGCTCATAAATATCTTTTTCAATTTATCAATTTTGCCCGACATCGTAAACGGAAAAGAAACCAAAATCGCAACTTCTTGTTGATGAATCATGCAACTATCATTCTGCACACGTCGGCTGTTTTCGCTACCCTAGATCTAACATGTAAACAGCTTACGCGTATGAAAAACCCCGATAATGTGATTGTCACAGTATGCTTTATTACCTGTATGTATTAAACACCGATAATTTAACACCTTGCGAATCCAAGTTGTGTGTTGATTGACCGATGAACACAATAAGATTACAGTTAATCTCGACCAATTAGTGTGGTCGCTGGCCACGTTTTAAAGGGGACCGCTGATCAAGGCAGTTTATAGAGTATAATTGGTTGGGAGGGATTTAAAGTGACCGTTTAACGCCGGTGACCGCTGATCGCATGTGACCGCTCACACAAGTTTGACTGTACCATATTTGTTTGCTATCAAGTCACTCAAACATTGTTAAGGCTTCAGAGATTTTCATGCATAAAGATCACGATGCAGGATGTTTCTAAAACTGAATTGTGGTGGTTTTGTGTGACATGGTTCATTAGCAGTGGGACACAAAGGGATTTGTTTTTCATTGTCTGTCTGCCTCAGTGACTCTGAAGTGTCATGCCACTTTCAACAGTGTTTCAGTTATGTCACGGTGAAGGTGTGAATCTGTGGGATATGTGTGTCATTTAAACATTTTAAATGATATTTATCGACACATATCGGGGGCTTGGTGTGTAACGGTTGTAACTAAAATTGGTATTTTTTTAACCAAGGTTAATCACCTTGCCATAAAGTCTTTATAAGCGTTAAATCATTTTTCTTGGTAAGCAATGAAAATTTAGGTGCCATTGCTCAGTCTGAGCAATGGCACCTAAATTTGCATTGTTTACAAAGGGGTCAAAATTGCACCTAAACCAGTGTTTTCAAAATAGGTTTTTAGTTACAACCGTTACAAGTATTATATATGCAAAAAGTTGTCTGTGTGGTGCACCGCATAAATGATTTTTCGTTTTATATGGCCATTGTATATGTATAATTCAATGTTGTCTGTGTTATGGACAGGATAAATATTTAGAATTAACCTTTTCTCAATTACAACAAATCTGAAGCAGACGCATTTGCAGACAAATTTGAAAAACACCTAGGCGAAACTTTTAAAAATCTTTATAAAAGAAAGAATAGTTTAAAACATTGTGATAATAGGAGAAATAATAATAATAATAATAATAATAATAATAATAATAATAATAATAATAATAACGACTTTATTTTATGAGGCTACACATTTGGGTTGTCCCAATCTTCCATGTGGGCCTCAGAGTTAGCAATACATTATATACACAATGTTATACATATAAACAATTCAAAAAATAAAAAAGCAAATTGGTAATAAAATAAAAGATCACTTAATTTCAAGAACTACTGGTAAACATCCACGCTAAATATAATTTCTTAAAAGAATTTAATGAATCTGCTGTTCTAATTTGAAAGGGAATATCATTCCAAATTTTTGGTCCTGAATAGGTCAGGGATTTTCTGAAGAATTCTAGTTTTGGTTTTGGTAATTGTAACAGCTTGTTATCAAAGGATCTTAGACCTTTATTTTGGGAGTATTTAAATTTGTCTCTTAGGTATTCAGGACATTGTTCATTTAATGATTTGTAAATGATAATTGCTTTTTTATAGTCTATTCTTGCATGAAATTTCATCCAGGATAATTGTTGGAAAAGTTCTTCTGATGGTGCATCAAATGGCTTGTCAAGTATAACACGTGCAGCACGTTTCTGAAATTTTAACATTTTGTCAAGCAGATTTTGACTGCAGGAGCCCCATATCGTGCAACAATAATCAATGTGAGGAAGTATGTATGCATTAAAGAAAAGATTCCTTGAATGTATATTAAGAAACTTTTTAATTCTCAGAAGTAGGTATAGTAATGAATTACATTTCTTTAGCGTGTGCTCAACATGATGTTTCCAGTTAAGTTGAGGGTCTATATGAACACCAAGAATTTTTTCTTTGTATGTTTGTTGTATCTCATGATTTTGTAATAGTATTTTGATCTCATCGGATTGATGATTTATTGGGTATGAAGCAGCAAGGAACATAGTTTTTGTTTTTTGTACGTTTGGTAACATTGAGTTCTGTTCCACACACATATCATTAATCATTTCTCCTGTTGACACAACATTTTCAAATGTTGAATGCTGTAGATGTGTCAAAATGCATCTACATGTGATAAAGGTTTAATTTTTAGGACATATCTATTTACAGACTAGTGCTGAGACACCGCAAGAGGTATACCAGCTGACAGAGACACAGAGACTGACCTACCTGATGTATGTGATTCAAAAAAACTCACTGGTACGTTTTGAGATAGTTGGGTCATCCAAACCTTTTTAGCTTCGAAGAAAAAAAGTTGTAGTATTGTGATACCCTTGACATCGTCGTCTGCATAGTCACAAAACTTAAACCTTACCTCATAACTCGAAAAACGTTCATCATTTTCAAATGAAACTTGGTACACATGTTCCTGGGAACAATACACATGTCTGTATCAAGTCAGATAACTCGGGCTTAAAGAATCTTTTAGTGATGCCCCTTTTTCGACTTCAAAAAAAGCAGATGAGTATTGCCGTTTGCTTGCGGCGCTCTTGTTTCCTGATAAGCTATGAAAAGGTATGTTTTAGAACAGATATATAATGGATATTTTTTTTTTTTTTTTTTTTTTAAAGTTTTGAAATAAATTCTGACAATGCTTTCAAAATGTTGTGGAAATCTGCTGTGGTCAAGTGGCAGACGATCAGGCCTCTCACAGCTCACAAAAATTAATAACATTGTTTTCTTTGGACCGACTCAATTCATATGAAAAAAAAGAAAAATTTAAATTCCATAGTTAAAATGACAGAAATGAATAGAAAGTCTCTGATTGCAGGAAGAAACGGCTTCGAAACGGGGTTTAAAGATTTCTACAATAATATCACATTTATCTGAAGCCATAAAAGTTGGACTTAAAGTGGACATCGAGGAGCTTGGTGTGTCTTCACACATACAGAAACTAACCACTGAAGCAATCAGAGGAAATGTTGTGAAATCAGGTCAGTAGTACAATCTGTCAAGGTCATTTTAAAAAATGTACAAGTTTGTTTTTGTGAGCAGTATAAATCCAGATCAGCCTGTGAATCTTCACAGTCTAATCGATATCTACACTCTACTTACTTACACACCCAACGCATCTGCAACCTTATGAAAACATTGTTACAAAGGAGAAATTGTTCATATCAAGCATTTTCTCCATTTGCAATAATGTTTTAACTCTATGCAATAATAATAATTCCCTTTATAAAGGTTTTCTATATATATTTGCCACAATGTTTATAAAAGTTGTCCACTGTAGATTTGTCTAAATGTGTCATTCTTTGGGAAAGGGTTCAATTGTATTTAGAGGAACAATGTGCAACTTGACACGTCCATACAGTTATGAACATCATGAAATTGACAATCTGAGCGGAACGTGATTGGATCGTGATTGTGATTGGAACGAAGTTGGAACGCTTTATGAGCGGAACGGAATTTTGCGCTCTGAACTAAACAATCATAATGATTGCAAAAATCCAATCATTCGCTCATTGAACGGTTGCAACAACTATCCGATAATTATTTTACGAAACTATTTTATTAAAAGTCAAATATATTTGTATACTAAACTTTTGTTTTATAAGACACTCAAGTATCCGATTGAATTAGAATGTAATAAATATTATTAATATGATCATTTTCGTAATACGATTTGCTACTCTAGATCGTTTGTTGATATTTAGGGTTAAGTAAAAAAAAAAATATAAACGAAACGAAATTAATTTAAGCCAATCAAATCGTTGCACGGATTTTGATCGAAAAAAAGCGTTCCGAGTGAGCGTAAAAAAGCGCTCAATCTGAACGGAACGGAAAAAAGCAATCACAATGTTATGAATGAGTGAACGCTTTGAGAGTGGATTGGAACATGAGCGGAGCGGAACTTGAACGGTAAATTTGTCAATTTCAAGATGTTCTTAACTGTATAAACAGTCAAACTTGTCTCAGTGGTCACCGCTGTTAAGCAGCCATCTTGCATTAAGCAGCCAGTCAAGAGTTAACAAAAGAAAACACCTTCTTATATATTATTTGACTCGTATTAAACAACCACCTGTCTTTAGAAGTCATCTTTTGACTCTCCCCTTCGTATCTGATTAACCCTCTCCCTCATATGACAATTCTGCAGCAGACGACTTTTGAACATATTTTGTCAAAAAATAGAAAATCTCTTTAATTGAATGGATAACCTATGACTAAAAGTGGAAAACATTGTGTCAAAAAGAGAAATTGCTTGTTATTTCTTCTTTTGTCACTATGTTTTCAAAAAGCTGTCTGCTTCAGATGCGTCAGAAAGCGTCTATATGAGGGAAAGGGTTAATTAAGACAAGTTTACCTGTACATGTTACAAAACTAATTACATAGCACTTGTATATATAGTTCAGGTAATTATGTTCAATCAGGTATATACTGTATCGGGTCAAGATCATTATGTATTGTTAAAAGTATCACCAACTCAGATACATATGTTTTTGCCTCTGTACCAATTGACTGAATGATACTTTTGACAAAGGAGAAATTTATTACAAAAAAATGTCTCTGAACTAGGAGTCTAGGTGGGATGCACAATTGATTCATATTTAACTCTTTCCCTCATACCTCATACGACAATTCTGCAGCTGACGACTTTGAACATATTTTGACAAAAGATAGAAAATCTCTATAAATGAATGGATAACCTATGACTAAAGCCGTGGTCACACCATACGTAGTTGACCGTAGTGGGGAATGACCGTAGTCGGCCGTAGTTGAACGTATGAAACGTAGTTGAACGTGGTTACACGTAGATAACCGTAGTTCAACGTAGTATTGAACGTAGTTTGAACTTATGATTTGCCCGTAGTAAGCACATAATTTTTCAACATGTTCAAAAATTGGTTACGGTTAAGTACGTTGGTGTGACCCTACTGTGAGCGTAGTTTGAACGTAGTTGACCTTAGTTAACCGTAATTGACCCTACTTGAACGTAGTTCACACGTAGTTAAACGTAGTTGTCCGTAGCTACACGTAGTGATACCCTAGTTAACCCTAGCCATTATGCTCGAATTTACTTCACCGTACTTCTACCTAGTTGGCCGTATTTGACCCTACTTCACCGTAGTTCACACGTAGTTCAACGTAGTTGTCCGTAGCTACACGTAGTGATACCCTAGTTAACCCTAGCCATTATGTTCGAACGTACTTCAACCTAGTTGACCGTAGTAACACTACGGCAGACTACGTTTCAAATGAACTACGGTCAACTACGTGCATGAACGTAAGTGTGACCATGGCTTTAAAGTGGAAAATATTGTGGCAAAAGGAGAAATTGCTCGTTTTGAGCAATTTCTTCTTTTCTCACTATGTTTTCAAATAGCCGTCTACTGCAGAGGCGTCAGAAAGCGCCTATATGAGGGAAAGGGTTAAAACAGAAAATAGTTGACTTGGCTTCCCTCCTTGGTGCTCAGCGTTGCAGGGATACTGTACCGGAGATAAAAACTGCCGGATGAACTCATAGATAACCATGGAACCATTCTGATATAACAGAAATACTGTTGAAAGCAGTTTAAAACACAATTAAAATGCCATCCTATCAATTTCAGAAATAAGCAGATTGACGAAAATTAAAGACCAACTCCCCGACTATGTAGAGTACAACCATGTAAAACTGGTGATCGCTGTACTTGTACGTCAGTACGGACAATCTGTCCAACCCACAGGGGAGATCATCCTGGATGGGTCACAGTCTTTACTGAATAATTCTGTAGATCTAACTGATGATTCTGTCAAGGTGAGGATTTAACCCTTCCCCACAACCTGCAGAAAAGCGTTCTGTCCTTATGTGTTTCTATACTTATGAGACCGAATTGAATGTGGTTGTTGTGATGCCAAAGACTTTATGACAGAAGAGCATCTCCTCTTTTGGGCGCAGGGTAGCCTACAGTAGGTGCAATGTCAGGATAAATAAACCCATGGCACTTGTAAGTCACAGCAATTGAATAGATCCTTAGAGTAAAAACAAATTGTGGCGAAAAGGGAAATTGCTCATCATGAGCAACTTCTCCTTTTGCCAAAATGTTTTCAAAAGTTGTGTGCTGCAGAGGCTTTAGAAAGTGTCAGCAAGTGGAAAAGCTTTAGGCAGACTTTTTGTTTTAAAACATTGTCAAAAAAGAGAGAAAATTGCTGACACTTAGCTGATTTTCATACATGTTATATTAATTTCGAAAAAAAATCAAGAAAAGCATGTTCTGCTTTAGAAATCAGCTGTTTAACCTTATACCACATTGACTAAATCTGCAGCAGATGACTTCGGAAACATCTATTATCTGTAGAAAAAAATTATAATTATTGAATATAGTCAAAAATATTGTTGCAAACGGATGCAATTTGCAAGATTGAAAGGGTTGAAAAAAAAAATATTGAAAATTGAAATTCGAATTTTGATACCAAGATGAAATTGATGGAAAATGAGAGGTTGGTATGACGAATTTTTAGCACCACTGGCTGAAAGCCAGTCGAACTTTTGTTATAGTGAATTGTCCTTTATGCATCTGTGCATGCGTCATCTTTTTCCTGCAGACAACTTCTCCTCCTTTACCACTTGGCCAATTGGGATGTAATTTCATAGGAAGCATAATCTTCTTCTCCGAAAGTGACGGGCCGATTTTCTAATTATTTTGTAGAAACGTTCCTAGGGTGACCCTCTATCAGATTCCTTAAAGCCATGTTAATTGGTCGAAGAACATGGCCGCTAGGTGCTGGCTATTTTGCCTTATATGGCTATAGTGAAAACTTAAAAAATCATCTCCTCCGAAAGTGTCGGGCCGATTTTCAAATAAGTTTGTAGAAATGTTCCTTTGGTGACCCCCTATCAGTTTCCTTCAAGCTTCAAGCCTGGGGGCAGGGCTGTTTAGAGATATAATTTTTGCCTAATGGCAGTGGAAGTGTTTCCAAATTTGATATGTTTCAGAGAGATGAAAAGTTATCTGTAGAATGAAAAGAGGTCAATAAATCAAATTTTATTATTTCAGGTAGAAGATGCCGAATCCCAAAATTCTCAAACTGCTGGTGCCCAGTTACAATCTGGTGGTCATATTGTTAACTCCGAAAGTGGGGGAACCAAACGGAAACTTCCTGGATGGATGAAATCTAGTAATAAACCAGTTCTGACAAAGAAAATGAAATCAAACAGTCTTTTCCGTTAAGAATTGGTTATATAAAAATACCTTCTGTATTCATTGACTGAGTACTTTTACCCTTTTCCCACATACAATGAATCTGCAGCAGACGACTTTGGAAACATTTTGGCAAAAACTTAGACAATTTCTATAAATGAAGGAATGAATACTGAAAAAAATTGAAAACATTGTGGCAAAAGGAGAAATTGCTTGTTTTGAGAAATTTCTCCTTTTGTCACAATGATTTCAAAAGTCGTCTGCTGCAGAGATGTCAGGAAGCGTCTATATCTGGGAAAGGGTTTAGGCTATTTAGTATTTACAATTTAATTTTAAAAGACTATTTATAATCATTACAAGTTTCTAGGATTGAACTTCCTTCAGCTTTCCAAGATGCGTGTTCGAGAATATAAATAGTAAAGACAGATGAGATGTAAAATATATATGTACATATATGGTATGGATAATTGAACTTAAATTTAGATTTATATGAATTGAACATTAAAGATTTTCAAGTAAAAATCCCAAATGACTTACTACAGAGTCTGTTGTTACTTTACCCTTTCCCTCATATAGACGCTTTCTGACGCCTCTACAGCAAACAGCTTTTTGAAAACATAGTGACAAAAGAAGAAATTGCACAAAACGTGCAATTTCTCCTTTTGCCACAATGTTTTCCACTTTTTGTCATAGGTTATCCATTCAATTATGGAGATTTTCCATTTTTTGACAAAATACATTCAAAGTTGTCTGCTGTTACTTTATTTTAGCCTTTACCACTTGCAGATGCCTTTTGATAAATCTGTTGCAGACAACTTTTGAATCACAAGAGGAGATATGGCTCATCACAAGCAATTTCTTGGTTTGTCACACAATGTTTAGCAATTATACTTTTATTTATAGAGAGTTTATGTAGATGTTTTTAAAAGTGTCTGCTGCATATTTTCTGCATGTAGAAAAGGGTGTATGTAAGGAAATAGTATTGGGAATCTTTCATTTTAATGTCATCCAAGCACAGACTTTTGACGGCTTTTATTATTATACCCCCCAAAAACAAAGTTTTGGGGGGGTATATAGGAGTCACTGTGTCGGTCGGTCGGTCGGTCGGTCGGAAGCCATATTTTGTCCGGACCATATCTTAACAATGCAACATAGGATTTGAACGAAACTTCATAGGATGATACAACACATTGAGAGGAAGTGCGGTGTACAGGAACCATAACTCTATTTTATCTAAATACAGAGTAATTGCCCTTTGTTACTTTTTCTTGTCCGTAGAATTACTTAATAACTAACAGATGGAATCTAATAAAACTACATACAATGGTAGAGCATAATGAGAGGAAGTGCAGTGTACAAGAACCATAACTCTAATTTACATAATTACAGAGTTATTGCCCTTTGTTACTTTTTCTTATTCGTAGAGTCTTGTCCAGAGCATAACTTTAAAACTAATTGTTGGAATTTAATAAAACTTCATAGGATGATACAACGCATTGAGAGGAAGTGTGGTGTACAGGAACCATAACTATATTTTATCTAAATACAGAGTAATTGCCCTTTGTTACTTTTTCTTGTCCGGAGAATTACTTAATAACTAACAGATGGAATCTAATAAAACTGCATACAATGGTAGAGCATAATCAGAGGAAGTGCAGTGTACAAGAACCATAACTATAATTTACATAATTACAGAGTTATTGCCCTTTGTTGCTTTTTCTTATTCGTAGAGTCTTGTCCAGAGCATAACTTTAAAACAAATTGTTGGAATTTAATAAAACTTCATAGGATGATACAACACATTGAGAGGAAGTGCGGTGTATTTTGTTGGTCGGTCGGAAGCCATATTTTGAGTCAATGTGCTGTTTTGGGGGTATTTATCATCTTCAGTGATAGTTCTAGTTTCACTTTGTCTTTGGTCCGTTTATACTTTCGATATTTTGAAATAATAATATCACAGAAATATTCCTCCAGTCACTCTCTTCCATGATAGTTAAGAAAATGCCCACCACAGGGATGGGGCTTATATTACATATACGCTTATTGTACAAATTTCAAAAGGTCGTTATCTCTGAAACTACATGTCCCATTTCAAAAAGTTTCAAAATATTTATTGTGTGACACTGTGCCAATGTTTTCAAACCATCATGACTGGTTACACTTGTAATTATACATGACGACTAGGGCTAGTTTCCTCTATATGCATGTAGTGCACATTTTGCTGCAGACGAATTTGAACACATCTAGGCAAAAGTATGAAGAACTTCTATATATGGAGGTATAATTCTTGAACCGGGTTGCAATCATTGTGTCAAAAGGTTAAATTCTTATAAAGAGCAGTTTCTTCTTTTGTCACAATGTTTTCAAAAGTTGTCTGCTACAGAGGCTTCAGAACGTGTATGTATGTGGGAAAGGGTTAAAGGTTTGTGAAAACAAACGTTAATCTTGATTCATAGAATGTCCAAATCATCATAATCTGTAAAAATTACTTTCTCTGAAACTGACAAGGGATTGGGCTTAAATCTATTATTTGCATTTGAGTGCCACTTTGAAAGGCGTCTCTGAAATAACAGGTTCAATTTCAAAATAATTCAACGTGGGTTACTCTTTACCGAGATTATCGTGATTGATCATAAAAACATCATGTGTCGTCAGCAACGGATTGATAACAATGTGGGAAAGTAGTAAAATTGCCCAGGAATAATAGTCTGTAATAGTCTGTAGAGTTTTGATATGAGCAAGCATGGAAACACGTGATTTGGAGAAATGGTACCAGAAGAATGATTGAAATACTTTAAAATGGGTTTAAACCATAATCAATCAATTACCTATGTCTGTTCTAAATTCCCTTTTTGCTATGTTTGAATTAAAGTATGGTGATACTTTTAAACCCTTTCCCACAAACTGACACCCTGCAGAAGAGAACTTTTGAAAACATTGTGGCAAAAGAAGGAAATACTCATAATAAGCAACGTCTCCTTTTATCACAATGTTGTCACCCAACTTAATGATGAATACACTCTTATTCATAGAGAATTTCCATATTTTTGTAGAATTGTTTTTAACCCTTTCCCTCATATAGACGCTTTCTGACGCCTCTTCAGCAGACGGCTTTTTGAAAACATAGTGACAAAAGAAGAAATTGCTCAAAACGAGCAATTTCTCCTTTTGACACGATATTTTCCATTTTTAGTCATAGGTTATCCATTCAATTAAAGAGATTTTCTATTTTTTGACAAAATAGGTTCAAAGTCGTCTGCTGCATAAATGTTGTATGAGGGAAAGGGTTAAAGTCGTCTGCTGCAGAATTGTTGTATTAGACTATATGTGGCAAAGGGTTAAGAAAATGCATTGTTACAGTGAACTTTTCTATGATGCACTACCATGACAATAATATGCACTGTTTTAGAATGTATATTCATACTTCTTCGTCCATTTCAACTATAGTTTTGAACTCTGTGTGGATCAGTATAGAATGTTGCCTTTGCCGTGATTTTAACTCCTCCTCAGTCACACCTTTTGGCGTGTTTACTAATGTTCTTTGTGGCAGTGCTTGCTTCAAATTCGGTAATTTCGAGTGCTGCTCTTTTTGATGATTTATCCCTTTATCTGTCAAATTACTTGAATTAAGTTCTTCGATTCGTTTCCAGCCGGCATCTTGAATTGCTTCATCTTCGTAACGTAGAATGCTGTCTAAATCCATTAGAGTTGATTTGTTGAGTTCAAACAGCGCTTTGGATGAACCGCCATCGGAGCTGTTTGACTTCGGTTTGTTGCTCAATGCGTGTTCTAATTCTCGATATTTGTACACCTCCCATTGCAAAATATCTCTGTACCGCTGTAGCAATATGTCGTCCGTGGGATACCTGATAAAGTATGAAGGAATTCACACGTTAGCCCTTCACCACATACAGCACGTCTGCAGACGACGACTTCATAAAACATATGTTAACCCTTTCCCTCATACAACAATTCTGCAGCAGACGACTTTTAACATATTTTGTCAAAAAATAGAAAAATCTCTATAATTGAATGGATAACCCATGACTAAAAGTGGAACACATTGTGGCAAAAGGAGAAAGTGCTCGTTTGAGCAATTTCTTCTTTTGTCACTATGTTTTCAAAAAGCCGTCTGCTGCAGAGGCTTCAGAAAGCTTCTATATGAGGGAAAGGGTTAAACTAATATAAATAAAAGTTTATTAGTTGAATAGTGCTTCAAAACTTTGACAATACATTTAAAACTCCATACATGAAAGTAAAAGTATTGTAAGTATTGTGGCAAAGGAAGGAATTGTCCATTATGAGCAAATAGTTCTTTTACCTCAATGTTTTCAAGTCTTCGGCTACTGAGACGTCAGAAACGTCTGTGTGAGAGAAAGGTTTGAGACAACCAACATTATAACAGTTTTTTAAAAAAATGGTATTATAAGCCCTTTTCCACATGCAGATACATCTGTGGCACACGATATTTGAAAACATAGTGGTAAAAGGAGTTTGCTCATAATAGGTAATACCTCCCGCAATTCTTCAAAACTTTTACTTTCATTTATGGAGTTTTCCATATATTAACAAATATGATTTAAAACTAGTCTTCTGCAATTTTTACGCATGTAGTAAAAGGTCCAATATCTCTATACATGTACATTCCAATCCAATATTACTGCTTCTTAGACGTTCCAAGATTGCCGGCATAATTTACTTCGACATACAACCCTTTCCGAAAGAAAAACAAATCTACAACAAGCGCCTTTGTTGACAAAATTAAAGACACATAAATGAAAGCATACTTTTTTTATTTTTTTTTGTAAAATAAGAAAATTACTATTTAGAACAACTCCTTTTGTCACTACGTTTTTATATATGATAATTCGTTAATCTATACACCATGCAGAATGATTTCAACTTATACAAATCGAATGGCATTAAACACATGCAGGTATCGGGGCATATTTCAGAATGCCCAGATGATGTGATAATGATGTTGAATTCAGCTTTATACTGATTGGTATCATCATTATACTTATTGGAAGACGAGGGGGTACATTGCTTAACACATGCAGGTCGTTCCATAGTAGACCAAAGACGGTCCGGTCCGATTGCTAATTGGATAGTACATGTTGATTGATTGGGGTTTAACGCTATGTCTAACACATTTTCAGTCATTTAACGGCGGCCAGTTCACAACTCCATGTGTTTCTTGTCTTTCTCACACCAGTACTCCACACATCAGTCTTTCAAAGCAACTGGCTGCGTTTCTACATAGATAGCCCATTGGTGAAAGACGAATGACGCTTGTCGCATTCACTTTTGTCAAACATCGGAAAGACAGTTGGCCAAGCTGCGGTTCGAACACGCAACCCTTTTGACAGCCCTTGTTACCGACTGAGCTACCGCGGCTAGGCTGGATAGTGCATGTACCTACACTATTTGACAGAGCGACTGGGTAGAGAGCCCCTAATGATTTTGAGGTAATCTGTTAAAAGGTCAAGGTCACAGTGAAAAATCAGAGGGGGGGGGGGGGGGGGGGGGTCAAATGTAGAACAAATATCTCTTGTTTCAGATTGATTTGCATTCTTGTTGTCTCCGGATTGGCATCATTTAAAGTCACTTTATTATTCGGGGCTACACTTCTAGCGTTTTGTTAGAATATTCAATTATATCTATATAGCATATATACAGTCCTGTAGACAAAAATGATCCCTTTTCCACATATACACGATTTCTGAAGCCTCTGCAGGAGACGACCTTTGAAAACATTGTGACAAACGAAGAAATTGCTCATTATGAGCAATGTGTCCCTTTCTTACAATGTATTCCCCTCTATTCAACAATACTACTTTCGATTATAGAGACAAATGTCTGCCTGTACATGTTTTAAATCATCTGCTGCATATTTGTTGTATGTTGGAAAGGGTTATAATCTTGAATGAATTACTAACATGTATTTTAAAGCCAGTCCTTTGGCGAGTTCAATAGCGTCCGCTGAGGCATGCGTAAAATAGCTGCTCCGTTTTATACGCATCAGACGGGAACCCAGACTAACAAGTATGTGACTTCCGGTTGACTGATCTATTTCCTCTCTGCTTTTAAGTACACTCGAAAGGTCCTGTGTGAATATTAGACGAACAATTGTAGACGCATTCTGACGCATCTGCAGCAGACGACTTTTGAAAACACTGTGGCTAGAGGTGAAATTGCTCATGATAAGCAATTACACTTTTGGCCACAATGTCTTTCAACTTTATTTAACAATTAAGCTATCTTTATGGAGATTTTTTCAGGTTTTTGTCACTATGAAAACATAGTCGTCTGCTGCAGATTTGTCGTATGTGGGAAAGGGTTAGCAGTCGCCCAGGGGTTTGTCAAAATGACTGCTAAAGACAGGTGGCTGTTTTATTCAAGTCAAATATATAAGAAAGTGGGTTTTGGCTAAATTTCTACTGGCTCATCAAAACAAGTTGGTTGCTTAAAAAATGTGACCACTAACACATGTTTAGCTGTAATATCTTCCCGAACACTATATATGAAGATTAATCTTAACGTAACGTCTGGAAGAATCATACATTTACAGTGCTTGTTTTAAGGTAAATAATATTTCTGAATTATCGTTGATTTCATGGACATATCGTTACAATAACAAGTTGAATAAGGCAAAGGGGAAAACGAAGAGAAAAAAAAATATACATCCACCCCTGCTTGAAGCCTATATGTTCTTATTTCCGCAATTTCTCTTGAAAAATAACTACTAGAAAGAAGTAGAATTAAAAGTGCAAACATGCAAAATGAACATTCGTATCTTTTATTAGCACTGAATCATGCCAAGGAAGTACAAGAAAAAACAGTTTAAATCGTATTTACTTCCTTGGGATCTATTGAGGAGGCGTAAAGCGAAGCCATCCTTTTAATCCAAAGACTCGTCAAAATATGACTTATTTAACATTTTTAGTATAAATATGAAGCCAAAACAAATAAGCCGCGTCCGTAAGATGGTGTTTCGATCAATCTTCGCATCTTCAATGGGCGTAAAACAGTTGAAGTGATAACTCGAGGGATTTGAGCACTATGTGAACCAGATATGTAGAAATTATATCCGCGGCTATATATACAAATAACGTGTGAATTAACACACTCGCCAGATCATTCACTGTTGGCATATACAACATGACTCCTTTTCATCTGCAACAGTTCCAAAACAGCGTGATCCGCATCAGAGACTTATACATACAGGGATTCGCAACTCAGAAAATACATAAAACAAATCGGGCTTAAAATCTCGCGGTTATGGCGGGATGTGTAAGTCTCGTGAATATTTTATCGAATAACCGTGTCTGCGGTATGACATCACCTGCTGAGGTAGTGTACCTCCGATACCCCTTTATTATTACGTGAGTGCACGTGTTTTTTCTGTTTAAAACTATGACGGCCGCGGAAAAAAAGACCTAACGGTAATGTGTGTATTCGCATCCACTAAGATCTAAAAAGACAAAGAACAGATATTTTATTTTCAACTGAATCCTAAACAGCTCCATATCGCAAAAAAAGGCTTAACTTACGAAAACGTCGAATTCTTTCATCGTATGTATGTCCAAAAACAGATGGTTCCCATTTTGTTTTTCGTCATTAGCCAACAAAGACGTCAGAGTTAGGGGACCATAGTCGCCTTTGGTCCCTAACGACGAAGCCAGATCGCCCTTTGATGATCTTCGTTCTCGCATCTGCTGTAACTGTTCAAGTAGTAAATTAATGTTACTTTGTGATGATTTAAAGGTTATATTGCGGATGCTGGTGAAAACTAATCCCGAATACAGAATCTAATGAAACCAGACATAAACTTCGATGCACTTGTATAGCACTGATTAGTACTTTTGTCTGATTATTATGAGATTGAAGGTATTGTTGACTTATTTCTCCACATCTGACCAACGATGATTCATTGCACATTTTCACATGAAATGATCTCTTATTTTGAATAATTTAAAGAACGTGTTAGACGTGTACTTACTGAGTAACTGAGTTGCGCTTCTTCGTTGGTTGTTTGATTGATTCATTGATTGATTTGGGAGTTAACGCCGTTTTCAACAATTCATATCAAGGCGGCCATTTCACTTACGCATATGCTTCCTGGCTTTCTCACACCAGTAGCAAACACTGCAGTCTTTCCAAGTAACTGTCTGCTTTTCCAGAGAGACTTATAACCCATTGTTAAATGAAGAATGACGCTTGTCGAGTTTTCATTTGTCAAACGTCAGGCAGAACTTGGGTCTGAACTCACAACTCCTAAATTCACAGCCCGCGTCACTTCCGACTGCGCTAAATGAGGTCGTGCGCTACTATAAGAATACTAACAAAAAATACATTTAAATCTTCACTTATGGAAGCTTTCAAGAAACACCTTACATCGTTGTACATTTTGATAAGATAATGGGATTGCAGAGACATGCAGTTTTGTCATGTGCACATTATTCCACAGGGTTAGTTTTTATGCAGCAGAGCTGCATTATGATTTTACCATAAACCATCACATGACGAATAGTCATTTAACTCATACAACAAATCTGCTGTAGACGAATTTGAAAATAAGAATATTGAAAATCTCTATACATGAAAGTGTAATTATAAAATAAATTTAAGTTTAAACTTAGTTTTTACAACGATTGCGAAACAAGCTTTTAGCTAAATTAATCACGCTCGATCTCTGCTTCCTGGAGACATGACCAGTACTCGCGCCGTTTGTGCGGGAAAATCTCAAAGGATGAACCCGCTCATCACAATATTCGAACCCGGGAACTTTGGTGAGAGAGGCCGACGAGCTACCACTGTTCCACTGTTTCCCACAGAATACTGTAAACAACTTTGTGACAAAGGGGGAATTTATCAAGGGCAATTTCTTTTTTGCCAGGGAGCACATTTTCCTTTTGTTTCTTGCAATGTTTCAAACGTTTCCTGCTGCAGATGTGTTTGCAGGTGTTAATGGTGTTTCATTACATCCAACAATGTCTTCTTAACTCTTTCCCACACACAACAAATCTGCAGCAGACGACTTTTGAAACATAATGACAAAAATCTGAAAATCTCCATAAAAGATAGCTTAAATCGAAAAGGGAGCAACCAACATTATTATTGTTAAGAAAAACAACCTTTATGAATAAATAAATTGTATAAAATGATTTAAGAAACAGCAAGATACAAAATACGTATGTCCTCTACCGTTATTACAAAACTTTAGACACATGTAATGGGTATTTAATAACTTTACCCCAACTTCCTAGGCTACGCTTTTTTAATAGTTTGGTTTACGACCCGATTCATCAAAGCTCAGAAAAAAGTTTCTGGCGATGTTTTTTGCCTATTTATAATATTGAGATTTTTAAATAAATGGGTAATCTTTAAATAATCAATGATGATTCATTTTAATTACTACACATTACAGTATAATTCTAGAAACTGTAAACACAACGTTAACCCAACTATGCAATAGGCAGGGCCGTAACGTGTTCTATTCTATTATTTGTAAATGCAGCATGTCATCGCTTGGCGAATTTGGTCATTCTTATTTAATAGACGACAATGTGTCATCAGTTCCCATAGAGTAATTAAGTTGTCTATGACTCCTTCCGTTATGAATACTTCGCTGATGTAACGATTTCATCCGATTTCTAAATTTAATTGGATTCGTACCCGGTTTATCATGTTTCGTTCGAGATAAACGATTCGTACCAGCTAATTTTCGCTCTTTGCTATTGGTGAACTGACTTAACCATTTTGTTTTGTTTATATTTCAGTTTTCTACTGGCATGTTCAAAACGATTAAAGTGACATTACAAACAAACAAAGCAGACTTAATAATTATTGCTATATGTTGACTATACATGTGAACTTTCATAATGCTCAATCTTGATCATAAATATCTTTATTTTTATTTTTTAAATTATTTCGTATTTTTGTTTATATACTCCCGTTTTTGCTATCATACTTTTGCTAAACTGGAAGGAGAATAGCCTTTCCCCTCTTCTTCCAAAGCTTGTGTCACACTTAACTTATAACTAGAGGCAATAAACCTTAATAAATGTTAATATTTAAGCACCTATGGTTTTTTTCATCTAATTGATATAGTTAGAGGATTTAAAACAGTTTATTGGTAAAAAAGCACATTGAGAAACTTCAGCTTGTATGACACATTATAGTTGCAGTGAATGTTAAGCAAACTGTAAACCAGATGGTTCAGGAATAAACTTGTTATTTCACGACTAAACTTCACATGCTGAATATCACATAGATCGTAGCATATAAAACGTTTAATCCCTACATCTATATTTTGACCCTTTCTGCTCTTTGTAACCCTATTATATAGGCTATGGTAGCCAGGTGAGCAAGATAGGCACATCTTGGCCTTCTTGTTTTTTAAAAAAGGGACATTTGGCTTTCTTGTTTAAAATAAAGGGACATTTGGCCTCCATGTTCGAAATAGTTACATCCTGTCTGTTTGCACAGGTTATTTAAATGAACTGAACTGCATCTGCTTCCTTTTTAAGTCATGCTTCAAAATCATGCGCGGCGTCTTTGATGCTTTGAATCAAAATTTGTCTTGTTGTCGTTGACATGACAAAATTACATTGCATAACTCAAGTGAGCGATCAAGGGCCATCACGGCTCTCTTGTTTAAATATTTGTCTCGTGATAATTGATGCAAACGCATGCTTTTCTCTGTCAATTAATTCCAGTAAACTTTAGACGAAGAAATCAAAGTAAAGAGCAACCCAAATTTCACACAAAGCAATGTAAAACAAATCCATGCAATTTACAGAAACCTGTGGATGCAAAATTCACACGTGCATAACATATACATATACATGTACCTTCAAATCCGTAAACATATTCCTACCGTCGTTTGACAACTGAAAACAGACTAAAGTGCTACAAAATATCCAAAGACAGACTTTTACGGAGGTAAAGGGCAAACTTGTGATTACATATATAATAACTACTGCTCTCCGCCAAATATAATGATGTATGTCTCATGGGTGTCTTTTTCTGCTGTGTTACTACTACCAGTCAGCTGTGTATATAACAGTGTATCAGCATGAGCTGAAAGCTCAGCATGAGCTGAAAGTTCAGCATGAGCTGAAAGCCTTAAGGAATTGGAATGAATTAGTTTTTCAAACTTGAATTCAAGACAGCATTTTAAAATATGTAGATGGTGTGTTAGACTTATGATGTTGTTGCAGCACTATATATCACTTACATGCTTTAATAGTGCTTTTGTGAGTGGCACTGCAAAACTGCCAGAATGTTCCTTCATTTAAATAGTGAAGCCTTACCCATCTCCAGACACATGCTGAAGCCTCTGCAGCAGACGGCGTTTGTAAACATTGTGGCAACAGTAGACATTGCTCAATATGAGCAAGACCACCTTTCTGCCACATGTGTATGTAGCTATACCTAGCACGGTGACCGTTTGTGATCGTTTGTTAAATAGGTGAACTCTAGGTATTTTCTGAATCACCAAAATCTCATTCAAATAAGACCAAAATATTTCGCTGAGCGAATATTGGATCTGACTAAACCGCATAATAGGTCGTCTCGTATTGACCCTTACACTTGAGTACTCATGAGCACGTGTCCGTATTTGTGTCCAATAAAATCGGTAGTTATTGCCAATGTTCGTTTTTTTTATAATAAATAACAATAACCGCTTCGCTACGTCGATTATAAATATGGGCTATCCTATTTTATACCGAGAGATTTTATAGGAGACAATTTGACGCAAATGTCAATCTGAGCCGAAGTGTATGGGGGCAGTCATCAGATCTATATACGAGCGAACTGAGTTTAGATCTCGTTTTTATAAGATTTAATCCGACACCAATGCCCTTGGCAAAATTTAAGTTAAATTGATATGTTATTACTTGTGGGACTTTTAGAACAATTAACTTAGAATACATAGTGGCATATGTTAATCAAAGCATTGAAAGTACTGGTGGGACGTTTGTGTTGGTATTCGTAAAGCAAGGCCAGGAAGGCGGTTGCATGTGTATGTACACATAAGGTCACTGGACGGAATCAAATGAAATTTTTGTAAACGGTCTGGAGTCACATATAATACCCAATCGTCATAAAATGTGGTCAGTATTTGTGTGAATCTCATGAGATTAAAAACAAGGTCAACATATCAGTGTCAATGAAAAGCTTATTGAGTCACATTTTATAGTAAATAATCATATAAGCTAGTCTCTTGTTTACATACACGTGCAACCGCCTGTCTGACCTAAATTTACAAATACCAAGACATCCGTCCCACAAGTACTTCCAGTGCTTTGATCACATCATCTGTTTGGCGTGAAAATTACTCCGCTTATAACTATTTGTTTCGGCGGAGCTGCCTGTGTTATTAGGAACGTAGTAAATCAATACAATACTTGTCATAGTCATGTAAAAATATAAAAAGTTTATTAATTGAAAAGTTTGTTGAGTCTGGAAAAGCTGTCGACAACCGTCTCAATAATGAAATAATATTTGTTCAGTAGAAATCAAAACAATATAAGCGGATTCTCATTTTTCCACAATGTTTTTTTTTATAAACCGTCTGCTGCAAACGCGTCAAAATGCGGGAAAGAGTCAATAACACTTACCCGCCTCCTTTGCATGAACTCAAGACCCATTGAGTCCAACAAGTTCTGTTTGACTACAGGAGTCGCAGATCGTCTACGGCTTTCTGAAATAAAAATAATAATAATAATAATAATAATAATAATTATAATAATAAAAATTATAATAATAACAATAATAATAAAAACAATAAAAATGATTTGGAACGCCAGTTTGTTAAATAAATATTTCGGGCGTTACTAGTTAATCACAGGTTCATCTAAACGTTCCGATACTCGCTGATATATGAGCCAGTGCATGAGAAAAAAGTTTGCATTTCTGAACGGTGTAGGTTCTGACCATCTTGTCCATCTGCATAAATTGTATCCGTATCTACGCCAGGATACTCTTAACAACCTTGTGTAAGTTATAGATAACAGTGTATATCTTGTTCACAAAAGTAAACTTGTAATCGTTCCCATGCATTGCTTCATAGAAGCAGATCTCTAGATAAGATGAGTATTTCACATCCTCAAATCCTTATTTGACCACCAAACCCTATGTTGTGGGTACTCAAAAGAATGTCTCAGTGAGACGATTCTTTTGAGTACCCACAACATAGGGTTTAATGTAGTCGTAAGAGTAGATTGTTGGCATAAGATCAGTTTACTTCTTCTTATCTTGTCCTCTGATAGAAGCGTTATTCGCCAAGCTAGACTGCGAGTCCATGCAGTTTAATCTTCACATGTACATCTGAACTTTCCGCTACTAGCAGATATATAGTTTTGTTTTAGGGGAGCTTATGTATGTTCACCCTGTCGTTAGTGTATGCCTTACCAAACCACAAACAACACATCTGCCTCAGAGGACCTTGAGCACATCTCGGCAAATAAATGGAACATCTCTACAAATGAACGTACAATAAGTGTATAGATTTGAAAACATTGTGATTAAATGTTCAATTGCTTATTATGAGCAATTTGACACAACGTTTTCAAAAGTCGTTTAAAAAGCGTGATCAAAATAAGTCAATACGTGGGAAATGTTAATGTTTTGTACTAAAAAGGTTAGAGATAGTTTCTGGTGTTTGCATAATTTGGCCGGAATTCTGTTGAATAACCCAGAATCAAATGAAATTGGTTTATAATTGTTCGCTTACGTTCTACTTTTTTAAAACTTTACCGTAAGATGTAGAGAATAGGAGACAGAAAGAGGCTGTATATTAAAGTGAGATTTTTTTCTAGTGTGGATATAACTGTTTGTTTGTGGGAGTCTACCTCACTCGTGTCCTTAAAAATATGTGTTTTTTTCGTTTAGTTATTCGTCGCGTTGAGGCAGGGAGGACGCTTTTTTTAAGAACAATTCGTTCCCCAAAACGTCATATGAGCTGTCTCGCGAGAAAACCAACACTGTGGACTTTGAGTAAAGTATCGACCGGGATCAGCGTAAGAATGCCGCGCTGGCTTACCCGGACGGACACTTTTCGCCTCCTGTGGATTTTCTGTTTCAGGAATCATTACTCTATACCTCTATTCCCCTGAGACGTGCCCGGATCAGTCTGTGCGGAATGTGCAGGCTGATATGGGTCGATACATTACGCAGAGGCCATACTTTTGGTTTTCTCGCGGGACGACTGCATATATGCAAGAGGGCATATTTACCTTTAGCACCGAGACCGGGATTCGACAGACCCGTCATAACGGTGAGATAGTCGGGCCGACTGTGGCGACGTGGCATTTTACCACTGTTCTGATGTTGGTCACGTTTCCTCCACCTGATCTCTTCACACAAATCCATTCTTCGAATGACTTGACATTTACCCTAGAAAATTAAATGAGCGGTGTTATATAACAAATACTTAGGGGCGTAGCTTTGCAATAATCAATGTGTAGGCCGTCTCGTGAGAAAATCAACAGTGTGGACTATGCGTAAAGTATCGACCCGGTTCAGCCTAAGTATGCCACACAGGCCTACTCGGATAGACACCTTTTGCCTCCAGTGGATTTTCTGTTTCAGGAATCACTACTCTATACATCTATCCCCACTTAGACGGAATGTGTCGGCCGGATCAGTCTGCGCGGACAGCACAGGCTGACCTGGTCGATACATTACGCAGATGTCTATCGCCGCAGCTGTATTTTGGGGCATTTTGAGAAAAAATGTGTAGGCACGTGCCTACAGTGCCCAAAAGGGAGCTCGAGAACTATAAAAACTACTACTACTAACTCTTTCATACAAACAACAAAACTCCAACAGCCGTCTTTGAAGAAATGCAGTCAAAAAATATGTAAAATATATATATATAAGTTAAGAGTTATTTTGTTAATTAGAGTTGAAAATAGGAGTAATTTCTCCTTATGACAGAATGTTTTCAAAATCTGCAAATCTGCAAATCTGCACACTGGAAAGAGTTAACATGGTTAATAGTCTAGTGCCACAAAATGGGAAATATTACAACGTTCTAGTCTGATTCTAGCATGACCAGAAAATGCGAGTTAAAACAACAACAACAAAACCAGGAAGACCAAATCCTCCACTGTGCGTATTTTAAATCTGACGACACCGCATAAAAGGTCTTAATGTGACCCTATATATTCAAATATTCATGAGCAGGTTTTCATTTTTCTGTCTATAGAAAATCGCACAATACAGCAGCCTATATATCTTATTAATATGATGGAAAATATCATCTATTGATACCTAACGATTTTGTAAGCGGCAATGTGATTGGCTGATGCAGATGTCAATCTAAGACGACCTGTGATTGGTCGTCATCAGATCCATACGAGCATTTGATACTGCAGAGAAATTAAGGTCTTGTTTTAATGCGATTGCATCAGGTTCTTACCTCCATGCAAATATAGATCCAGTCGTCCTTTTCGCTGTCTACCACCACCACTTTGTTTGTCTTGTACTATACAAAATACATACATTAAACAGATTGATAATATAAAGTCAGACACAGATTGATAATATAAAGTCAGACCCTTATATTGTAAAATGTAAAATATTCCACAATAAATAGACATGAAACCATTGGTAACACAAGTCTTATATCTTGTAATCATAACATTATTTCACACAACATGAAGTCAGCATACAATGACTTTGACACTGTCTATTAACGGAACAGAACTATTAGCGTGTCATTTATTTATACACCGCTATCGTGGTTTATAGGACTCTTGTAACATTATAAATCAAGATCATATTATGTACAGTATAATCTAGTCTATTTTGTTTCACTATTCATATATAATTAATCAATCGTATCCAATAAAAAGTCCGATGAAACACTTCTAAACAAATAGCAATCCACATTACCATCTCCATCGTATCTTATTAAATATCTAATATCAACAAGTTTACTAAATCATGCAATTAGATTATATATTTTTTTCTTTTTGACCATATTGTTCAATAATAAAACATGTATTAAATAAACAACCAATGATTACGCTCTCCAGTAGGAGATGAACTTTACAAGTTTTATTGTTTCGTTCTAATCCTTTTCCTTTTATAATGTGCTATTTTATACTATGTAACCTTTATTGAATAAATTATGTTTAAACTAAACTAAGCCATTTTAACGATGCCCGAACGACTACTGGTTACCTTTGTAGCAATGCATTGAGATGACAAATTTACCTCTTGTATTTGCGCCTCAAAACACATTTTCCTCATACTTTCCTCGTCCCAGATTCTCAAATTGAACAGCTTCATCTTACTGAAAACAGACGTAATGACAATCAAAATATACTTAGGACCTTCTTCTGAATTGAACTATTCAAATATTGCTGTTAGTAATGGTTTGGTATAACGGAAGTTTCATTTCAAACTTTTATCAAGGGAGATAAATATTGGAATATTTGACAATTTTCGAGCGTCTCACTCAGCGTCCAATATCGCTATTGACTACATCTTGATTAAAACAGATGCAGTGGAAATCAGAATTCACTCTGGCATATTTGCTGAGTCAAACCAGGGACACTATATTACATATAGTGTCCCTGGCTAAACGATCAAAATATTGCTATTAGTAGTGGTTTGGGATAATGGAAGCTTAATTCCAAACTGTTATCAAGGGAGATAAATATTGGAATATCTGACAATTTTCGAGCGTCTCAATCAGCGTCCATTATCGCTATTGAGTACTTCTTCTTTAAACTGTTATAGCTTGCATACCCAGGACTGACGCAACTTTCTCAAACGGCTGTGTCTGTAACGTAGAAACGTTGTCAGTGCGAAATACTTTTTGTTAATATAATGTGGCCATATATCACCTGGCAACAATTTCTACCTGCTCTCTGTACTTCGAGTAATTTGACTTTTTGCCCGGAGGTAATCGACTTATATACATATCAAGACAGGATTACACCTACATTCACAGAGGTAGCGATATACATTTTCGAATGCAGTGGTCTGAATAATTAAGTCAGGCATCATTGGCCAAAGCACTTACACAATTTATATTAAGATAAATTTATGACCGGATGTTTACCTTGCAAATCGCATCTTCTCGTCTAATTCCAGTTCAAATATCCTCGGACAAATTAGTGCAAATGTATCCTTATCCACCACTAACATTTCACAGTCTTCTCGGCACGTGATGGTGGCTGTTCTCCGGATATCTTGTAGCAATGCTAATTCCTGATACAAAATTAACATGATCCTCGTCACGTGAAAAGCATGACCTATTACAAATTCTCCGAGTAAATTGAAAAATCATGTCACGTGACTGAAAGGTCAGTGAACGCTAAATATATCGTTAAGTATGAAATAAATCTCAAATACGATACGATAAAATCGTTCGAAATTATCTTTAAACATTTGTTTGATATTGATTAATTAATTATACTTATCATAATGAAGACAAGAAGAGTGTATTCGTTAAGAAGTAAGTACGTTTGACATGGATTGTACACCTGGATGTACATAGTTTTGTCGGAAGTCACTTCACAGGATTAACTGTTTTTGGCAATTTGAGCGGACGACTTTAAGAACGTCGTAGCAACATTTGTCATACATGTTTCAATATACCTTCATTTCTTTCTAGTAAGCACAGATTATTATGTACGGATTTGTTAAGGTTTTTTCCTAGATAATTTCTAATTTCTAACGGTTGTCTGTTGCACATTGGTTGTATCTTTGAGACGGTTCAAATCTATAAATATCGTTTTTTCTGACATAAGTTCCTTTATTCCTCGAGTATTTAAGTATGAATCGTTGCTGTGTGTATCTGCCGAGATATATTTGTGTGCATAGTTGACGGGTCATGAATTCGAATAGCCGAGCGGTCAGCGTTTCTAGACGTGTTACTAAAGTTACGTAAGCGCAAGGACTACACTCGGTCAGCCAACTATATTTGAGTGAAGACAACAATCTGTCCTGGCATAAGAAAGTGAAAATAGTCGCGGTTATGATTGAAATGCTGTTTAACTCTTTCAGCGCCAAAGGCAATATTTAGGTTTGTGCAAACAATACTGATTCAGGCGAGTCAGCTCGTAACGAGCTGTCTCACCTGAAATCAGCATTGTTTGCCTTTTAGTTATCAAAATAGTCCAAAATTGTACTACATGAGAAATGGAGACGCCCTAATTTGAACATGGAAGAGTCTAATTCAAATTATTCGGCGCTAAAATAGTTAACGGTGTTTAAAATGCCGACAACTCAACGAGTTTTATTCAACTAGATCAAGACTCAGACAAAGAAAACAGTTGGTTTGAGTTAAATAATTGTACCGAATAACCAATTCGGTCGCTGATTTCGATTGGATGATCGCTGCGATGTTTTCACGTAGCAATTGACTGAATCGGCACTGCGGCTCTTAACGTGATATACGTATACATTTACTGCTATAGATTAATTGATTGTGGGCTTACACCGTTTTCAACAACATTTCAAGCATATCACGTTAGCCAGTTCAAATTCACATGTGTTTCCTGGCTTTCTCACACCAGCGCTCAACAAAACAGTATTACAAAGTAACTGGCTGTTTTTCCACATAGACTGTTAGCCTAATGGTGGAAAACGAATGACCCTTGACGCATTGTCTTTTATCAAACGTCGGAAAGAATGTTGGGTTCAAACTCAAAAACTCTGGATTGACATCCCGCGTCGCCACCGACTGAGCAACCGGTGCTTGGTCTGTGTAAAGGAAGAAAAAAACGCAATACAAATGTTGCCATACCCCGAAAGAATCACCTCTACTAAGGATGACCGCCGTTTTTGAGAAACTGTTACCCTTTGTGTCCACGTCATCAATATTCACAAACACGGAACCATTAAACAGGAAGTAGAAATTCTGTCCGATATGGCCTTGCCGTAATATGACCCGCCCAGAAGTTATTCTGAAAACAGAAACACAGAGGAATATCGAAATCAGATGAATTTTAACAGTCGCATCTTGAAAACATTATGAATGTGAGAAAAGAAGAATTTACTCATAATGAGCAACTTCTGCATTTACTAAAATATGACTGAAAATGTTTTACGATGTTTCTCAATTTCTTTCGATGTTTCAGACTTAATGAAACCTAACTGAGAATTATAGAAAGAGGGGAAATTAGGATTCCTAACATGACCATTTACAGGTTCGTCACACACAAATTAAGCATTTTGGATATTGACCCTATTCTCCCTCGGTCACCATGTTTTTAACTCTATTCAATTATTGTACTTTCATTTAAAGGAAGATTCCATTTCTTTCGGGTATTTAAGACGACCTGTAAACGGCAGTGATCATATATATATATACATACGAGCGTCTGCTTCTGAGGAGGTCTGGGGTTCAAATCCCGGTCCGGGTTCTGGAAATTTAAGAGGTGCTTTTAAGCCTCTCCCACTCAACTAGAGGTCGAGTACTGTCCTTTCCAGGAAAAATAACCTCGCGTGTATCGGTGCTATACACCGGACACGTAAAAGAACCAAGGGGTCTTTTCGGAAAGAGCTAGGGTATCGTACCCGGACTCCCTTGTATCTAACTTTGACTCCTCGCCAAATCCTTAATTCTTTACGGCGAGGGTAAATTAAAATAGACTAACAAACAAAATTGCAGAGTAGCGTAAATCTGGTTTAAATCAGAATGGCTGGTTGATACGATGTTTTATAGGATTCATTTACCTGTAGTAAATAAACGATTTACACATAGAAAGCTGTATCTTTTCTGTAAATCTGTCGAAACTTTTCATTCCGCGTAACAGCGCATGCACACGTTTCACTTCCTGTTCCGTTCTGTCTTCCGGGTCTTTACGCATGACCTTTTTAGCCCAAATAGGAACTCTAGTATCGTCCTAGGAAGAACAAAGAAGTGGAAGCCTACTTCTTGTTTCTTTTAACAATGTTAGAGGGATAAAATCTAAGCAGGTTTTCCCAAAATACTTAATTTTATGACACAAAAAAAGCTCATAGTGTGTATTTTCTCTTATTGCCAAAATGTGTTCCTCTCTATTCAATAATTATACTCTTTCTACATATTTGCCAAGATATTTTCAAAGCCTTCCTGCATTGTTTACTGTTGATTTTAATCACAAATAATTGAAATCACTCTCAGACACGCCCTGCCGAAAGCTTTTATATGAAAATAAGGTACAAAACTCGCAAACATATCATCGTTCTGCGTAAAGTTTTTTATTATCAGTATTCTGATTATTTAAACGGGAATCTATTTATACATTTTGAATACACGGACTTTTCACGAAACTCAACCGGAGCTTAGCTTAATAATTATAAACTCTCCAATAAATTAAATGATATGTGTTCTTAAAGATTTTATATAATTGAATTCATTAAAATGACAAACCTTTCGCTTCGCAAATGCTGCCTTATTAAACGCCATACCCCTTGCCTCCCTGCTCGTGTTCAGTGCGTGCCATTGCTCTTCTGTAGCCGACCGTGTGGTCATCTCGGCACTGAGATCAATCATACAAGCGAACAACTGACAAACATACCGGATAAATGTGACAGATCGGAGAAACAAACCTGTAACCTGTAAATAACAGTAATCTCGCAATTACTCGCCCTCGACACGGACCAAGAAATCTCCTAGAGTTAGCGACGTTTTCGAGTGATCGCTAACTTAATATTAAATGCATGGGGGTACTATCATGTTCCTAGTGTTTATTATGTAAAGCAACTGAATCATACACACATGTCAAGAAAAAAAGCAACAACTGTTCTAATTTTTCATATGATCAAGCAGAACCCTGCTACAATATTTTCCAAAGACAGATATGTTCCAGGGAAAAGTCCGATTTGAGCGATTATTATTCGAGTTATCGCACACTAACGTAGTTTAACGATGATTCATCTTTCCATAAATGAGCGAAGCTTCAGAGAAACTAACCTTAATATTATTAGTTTGTAATTGTATATATGAGCAGGGCTTCAGGTAAACCAACCTTAGCGTTATTTTTGTAATTGTATATATGAGCAGTGCTTCAGGTAAACCAACCTTAGCGTTATTTTTGTAATTGTATATATGAGCAGAGCTTCAGGTAAACCAACCTTAGCGTTATTTCTGTAATTGTATATATGAGCAGTGCTTCAGGTAAACCAACCTTAGCGTTATTTTTGTAATTGTATATATGAGCAGTGCGTCAGGTAAACCAACCTTAGCGTTATTTTTGTAATTGTATATATGAGCAGTGCGTCAGGTAAACCAACCTTAGCGTTATTTCTGTAATTGTATATATGAGCAGTGCGTCAGGTAAACCAACCTTAGCGTTATTTTTGTAATTGTATATATGAGCAGTGCGTCAGGTAAACCAACCTTAGCGTAATTATTGTAATTGTATATATGAGCAGGGCCCTTAGCGTTATTATTAAAAGTGTATATGAGCAGTGTTTCAGGAAGACCAACCTTAGCGTTAATATTTTCATTGTATATATGAGCAGAGCTTCAGGTAAACCAACCTTAGCGTTATTATTATATATTATAATTAGGATTCCTAACATGACCAGTTTACAGGTTCGTCACACAAAAATTAAGCATTTTGGATATTGACCCTATTCTTGATAAGAAGACAAGAACTTAAAGAGTCGATCCATCATATAGACGCTTTCTGACGCCTCCGCAGCAGACGACTTTTTGTAAACATGGTGACAAAAGAAGAAATTGCTCAAAACGAGCAATTTCTCCTTCGGTCACCATGTTTTAAACTCTATTCAATTATTGTACTTTCATTTAAAGGAAGATTCCATTTTTTTCGGGTATTGGTTTCGGGTATATAACATTGTCAACGATAACCGTAAATCGTCCTTCGCACGTTAAAATTACGATCAGATTGTATTTAAGCCGGGCTCCTTAGCGTAATTCCTCCCCGTGCGGATAAAATGTAACGTTCAAAGTCGTCTTTATCAGTGTACGGTTGAACACTATTTAACTTACATTTCTCTTCGGGCGTTCTGTTTCCATCGTCAACAGCTCCTGTTTGTTATCCTCGATTGGACTGAGGGTGCGCCTTCCGTTTGTTTTCGATCTTTTCTCTCTCAAATGTTTGGTAAGATGGCCGTGTAGTGAATCATACCCAGGTAACGTAGCTCTCTGCCTACTTGACTTGAAAGTATCTTTATTTGGAGATATTTCGCATAATCTAGTAGTTTGCACGTGTTGTTCAGTGTTTACATCTATTCCAAAAGACTGCCTCAGCTTTTCAACCGCATCTTCGTGATCCTTTTGTTCGGAGTGGACTTTCTCGCTGTGAGCATTGTTCGTGTCGGACAGAAATGATTCGGCAAATGTAACATGCAGCTTGTTTTCAGAGGTGTTCATGCCTGTTTCGAGCTGTCCGCATTTTCTTTCTAACGACGCGTCCTTAACGAGTGTGTTCTCAACAAGTGGACGTTTATTTCTATCTAAATCCCCAAAGTTAGTTTTCCTTGAATGTCCGACTCCATTATCGTCACTTTCAATATTCACAAATGCCTTTTCGAATGATATATCGCAATGGGTTTTGTAGTCACTCTTTAAATCCCCCACGGTGCTACTCAAACGCGATTCTCTAGCTTGTTTATCACTACTATGGTCCGCTATCGTCACTCTAGTTGGCATAACGTGACCGATATCCACAATGTCCCGAACGAATGGCGCCACTGTCTTAGGCCTGCCGGTATCGGTATCTGTTTTTGATCTCCGTGACCCCCTTTTATCTAGGTAAGAAAGTTTCCTTGGAGCTGATTGGATCCTGGACACTGGTTTAGCAGACATAACGTCATCTTCATTTCGCCAGTATGACTTCTGTTTGTTTGTCTTCGTATTCGGCTTGTAGTATTTTCTATGGCGGTCACCATTTTTTGATGGCATAAAGAAGCAACTAATCTCATCTTTGTTACCATATACCTCAAAGCGATACACATTTTGATCAGAGAAACCCCTTTCCAAATCCCGTCTTGGTGAGAATGCACCGCGAGATCTCCTGGCTGATTTATGGCGAAATTTGACGGCCGTTTGATGAAGATGCAGTATTCTTCGGTCATTTTCCATCTTTCCTCTATAAAATATATCAAGCATAAATTACAATATGACGCTTCAATTATACGCTTGATTTTGAACTCACCTTGTGATAAGGAGATCATTTAAACCCTCTGAAAAATTTAAATGATGTGAAAAGTGCTTTTAATGTCCCAAAAGATGATTAGGTATTCATTTTTTGTCTTTAAATTAAACGCATAGGCAAATGATAGTCCATACGCTCATTGGTTTTAAGCACATATACATGAACCCTTATATTGTTGCCGATAACAAGCGATGATACTATAAGTCGCGTGATGCTATTAACATGTATTAAAGATGAAAGTTGAGAACAAAACTGTTATTTATATCTCGTGTGTGCATAATACATCACCAGAAATCCGCATGAATCATACTCATTAACCCTTTCCCTCATACGGAAATTCTGCAGCAGACGACTTTGAACGTATTTTGTCAAAAATTAGAACATCTCCTTAATTGAATGGACGACTTCGAACAACCTTTGTCAAAAAATAGAAAATCTCTATGATTGAATGGATAACCTATGACAAAAAGTGGAAAACATTGTGGCAAAAGGAGAAATTGCACGTTTTGTGCAATTTCTTCTTTTGTCACTATGTTTTCAAAAAGCCGTCTGCTGCAGAGGCGTCAGAAAGCGTCTATATGAGGGAAAGGGTTAAGAGTTAACGAGGCTCGGAAATCATTTTATTTACGAAAGTTGTCCATAAATGCCGGATAATTATTTCCGATGTCTTTTTCCATAACTAACCGAGTATGGCCCTATTTTCACTGGTTTGATAACACATGTAACAAAAAATGCGTTTTATAGTAACAACCACAGGCGTACAGTTTTATTTATTTTTTTCACAGATTGCATTCGGGTCTATACTACATGTACATACTTTGTGTGTACTCTGTCAAAAGTCTAATGAGACTTTGTGTCTACTCTGGCAACAGTCTAATGATACTTTGTGTATACTATGGAAACAGTCTAGAGAGATTTTGTACTCTGGCAACAGTCTAGTGATACTGTGTGTGTACTATGGAAACAGTCTAGAGAGACTGTGTGTGTACTCTGGCAACAGTCAAGTGAGAATTTGTATGTTCTATTGCAACAGTCTAGTGAAACGTTGTGTGTACTCTGGCAACAGTCTAGTAAGATTGTGTATATACTCTGGCAACAGTCTAGTGAAACATTGTGTGTACTAGTGCAACAGTCTAGTGATACATTGTGTGAACTAGTGCAACAGTCTAGTGCGAATTTATGTGTACTCTGGTTTTGGTCTAGTAGTATTTTGTGTGTACTTTTTATACTTTGTGTGTACTCTGGCAGCACTCTAGTAATATGTGATGTGTACTCTGCCAACAGTCCAGTAAGACTGTATGTGTACTCTGGCAACAGTCTAGTTATATTTGATGTGTACTCTAGCAACAGTCTAGTACTATTTGATGTGTACTATGGCAACAGTCTAGTGAGACTTTGTGTGTACTCTGGCAACATTCTAGTGATAATTTGTGTGTACTATGGCAACAGTCTAGTGTGACTATATGTACTCTTGCAACAGTCTAGTGAGACTTTGTGTGTACTATGGCAACAGTCTAGTGAAACTGTGTGTGTTCTCTGGCAACAGTGTAGTGAAAAGTTGTGTGTACTCTGGCAACAGTCTAGTGAGAATTTGTGTGTACTATGGCAAAAGTCTAGTGAGACTTTGTGTGTACTATGGCAACAGTCTAGTGAGACTATATGTTCTCTGGCAACAGTGCAGTGAGACTTTGTGTGTACTATTGCAACAGTCTAGTGAAACTTTGTGTGTTCTCTGGCAACAGTGTAGTGAGACGTTGTGTGTACTCTGGCAACAGTGTAGTGAGACGTTGTGTGTACTTTGGCATCAGTGTAGTGAGACGTTGTGTGTACTCTGGCAACAGTGTAGTGAGACGTTGTCTGTACTATGACAACACTGTAGTGAGACGTTGTGTGTACTCTGGCAACAGTGTAGTGAGACGTTGTGTGTACTCTGGCAACAGTGTAGTGAGACGTTGTCTGTAATATGGCAACAGTGTATTGAGACTTTGTGTTTACTATGGCAACAGTGTAGTGAGACTTTGTGTGTTCTCTGGCAACAGTGTAGTGAGACGTTGTGTGTACTCTGGCAACACTGTAGTGAGACGTTGTGTGTACTCTAGTAACAGTGTAGTGAGACGCTGTATGTACTATGGCAACAGTGTAGTGAGACTTTGTGTTTACTATGTCAACAGTGTAGTGAGACTTTGTGTGTACTATGGCAACAGTGTAGTGAGACGTTGTGTGTACTCTGGCAACAGTGTAGCGAGACGTTGTGTGTACTCTGGCAACAGTGTAGTGAGACTTTGTGTGTACTCTGGCAACAGTGTAGTGAGTCGTTGTGTGTACTCTGGCAACAGTGTAGTGAGACGTTGTGTGTACTCTGGCAACAGTGTAGTGAGACTTTGTGTGTACTCTGGCAACAGTGTATTGAGACGTTGTGTGTACTCTGGCAACAATGTAGTGAGACGTTGTGTGTACTCTGGCAACAGTGTAGTGAGACGTTGTGTGTACTCTGGCAACAGTGTAGTGAGACGTTGTGTGTACTCTGGCAACAGTGTAGTGAGACGTTGTGTGTACTCTGGTAACAGTGTAGTGAGACTTTGTGTGTACTCTGGCAACAGTGAAGTGAGACGTTGTGTGTACTCTGGCAACAGTGTAGTGAGACGTTGTGTGTACTCTGGCAACAGTGTAGTGAGACTTTGTGTGTGCTATTGCAACAGTGTAGTGAGACGTTGTGTGTACTACGGCAACAGTATAGTGAGACGTTGTGTGTACTATGGCAACAGTGTAGTGAGACGTTGTGTGTTCTCTGGCAACAGTGTAGTGAGACTTTGTGTGTACTATGGCAACAGTGTAGTGAGACTTTGTGTGTACTATGGCAACAGTGTAGTGAGACTTTGTATGTACTATGGTAACAGTCAAGTGATATTTCTATGTACTATGGCAACAGTCTAGTGAGACTTTGTGTGTACTATGGCAACAGTCTAGTGAGACTTTCTATGTACTATGGCAACAGTCTAGTGAGACTTTCTATCTACTATGATAGCAGTATAGTGAGACTTTCTATGTACTATGGCAACAGTCTAGTGATACTTTGTGTGTACTATGGCAACAGTCTAGTGAGACTTTCTATGTACTATGGCAACAGTCTAGTGAGACTTTGTGTGTACTATGGCAACAGTCTAGTGATACTTTCTATGTACTATGGCAACAGTCTAGTGAGACTTTCTATCTACTATGATAGCAGTCTAGTGAGACTTTCTATGTACTATGGCAACAGACTAGTGAGACTGTGTGTGTACTCTTGCAACAGTCTAGTGAGGCTGTGTGTATTCTGGCAACATTCTAGCGAGACTATGTGTGTACTCTGGCTCCTCTGAACCTTAACTGTACGCAACTGTGACCAAACCAAAAAACCAAGAGACATGACTCAGTATGTAATATATATTATTCTTATCATCAACTCTATCCCACATACACCAAATCCGCAGCAGATGACCCTGAAATCATCTTGGCAAACATCTTGAAAATATCAAAAGAATATGAGAAATGAGCAATTTCTCTTTTTGCCAATTTTTTTTCAGAAATCGACTGCTGCAGAGACGCCATAAAGCGCGTGTATGTTGGAAAGGGTTCAAAAGCACATGGCGTTATTAAAACACAATAACTTACATTAAAATATCTGTTAACACAACTATAATTATAATAAACCATTACCGTTACGACAATCCAATCCTTTTGTATCAATAAAGTATACTGAAAATTAATAAATAAATAATAATACGCGGAAAGTATCCAAACTGTATAATCTCCAATACCCATCCGACATTATAATCAGATGATACGATGTGCTGCATGTATCAAATAATTCACGACAAAGTGCGACTTATCCCGGAACTATGCGAGCGGCATAGACCTAGATCAGCCGTCTGATCTGGATCTTCATTGACCGTGATTCTGTCATTTAAATGTTACTGTACTCTACTGATAACAGGTATGACTATACAATAACACTGTTATACCTTATAGCTTGATCCTTATCGTAGTTTATTTAGAAACAATATTAAGGTCGATTTTCCCTTGGTAAGGCTGAAATATTGATCTATCTTTTAAATATGATTTTCTATTTCCCTTTATACTCTATCCCATCCCCATATACCGTATCTATTCAGAACATGACTTTTAAGACATCTAGTCAAAAAACGAAATATCTGTATATCTTGGATAAATTTTAAAACATAGTGGGTATAGTAGAGAATTTGCTTATAATGAGCAATTTCTCCTTTTGCCACAATGTTTTCGTCTACTACCGATGCATCAAAAAGCGTCTGCTTGGTGGAGGGGATTACGCTTCAATAACATATCCCTTTTCCATACAAGTTTAGATATGAAGCACTAGTATAATGTCTGTTAACATCACTATGTCTATAGAGATACAGCGGAAATAATGTCGAAAATGCAACTTTTATATTTTAGTTTCATTACGCATTATTATTTCTGTAACATCTACGATCATCTACGATCATCTACGATCGTCTACGTTTATTTTAAAGCAGTTCGATAACCATGTGTGTATATCTCGTTAAGGATACGATCTTCTTTTCTATCAAACTTGAATACACGGATGCGCATTGACTATCGGATTAACGCAACCGTTACAGATTTGTCTTTTGATGTTTTTGATCATTTTTGTTGATGCTGAAAGGACTATGGAAAGCCAAAAATAGAGCTGTTATCAATTGGTCTACACGTAACCCTTTCTCTGATGTGAACACTTAAAGTCGTCTGCTTAGGAAATACATAAGGGAATAATAATAAAAAAATGTTTAGATGCGAAATTTGTGGGGGAAAAAGAATGATTTTCTCACTTGGAGCAATGGGTCGTTTTTCCCAAAATATATTTGGGACCCTTTCCATCTTACAGTATTATTTGACGTCTCTTTAGTTAACGACATTTAAACCATTGTGACAAAAGGATGAATTGGTCATAATGAGCCATTTTAATATTATTTCAGGCGACAGATGTTATTATCCCTGGGTAAACAAACCAGTACTAGTCTAGAAAAATTGACTTGACCAAGGGCACTCCACCATGATGTGAATATATCTAATGATTAGAAATATTATATAATATGATGTACAACACAAAGATCAAGCCAAGACACGTGTGTCTTATATTCATTCAATAACCACATTCAACATATATATATATATATATATATATATATATATATATATATATGAAGATGAACATATATGGAAATGTAAGAAATATTGTGTAAATATATATCGATTAGAAATGTAATCTCAATTATTCAGATTTTACATTCCTTCCTCTCCCGAATGTTTTTCATGAAACTTTTCCGAATCGTGTTTCGGTTTGTCTTGTTCGTAGATTAACATTCGATGTAGAAAAGCAGCCAGTTGCTTGGAATGAATGTTGTGTGGAGCACTGGTCTGAGAGAGACAGGGAACATAGGGTATGTCAACTGGTCGCCATGATATGACTGTTGAAACGGCGTTAAACTCCAAATCAATCAATCAGTAGTAAAATGAATGTTAATTGAACAGATGTTAAACCGGACAAAAGGATATTAATTTCTGACACTTGCATGCCCAATGTGATGTTTCATTAAATGTACATTTGAAATTTGGCGTGCCAGGGTTGAGAAATGTTGAGAAATATATTCAATGCATCATGTCTTTTTAGAAAACTGTTGGTTTCTTGATCGATCATTCATCCACTCATTAATCTGTACGCTCGATCAATTACTCATTTATTCATTCTCTCTTACGTCGATCATTATTTACGTTATGATTGTACATTATTTATTCCGCTTTTTGAATGTAGTTAGACGTGTTTAAAGACTAAAATGTGTTTTGATTCTACAGAAAAGTACCGTATTGTTGCGTTGCTCATACTCAAAACTGTATTTAATTCTCATCTTTAATCCATGTTTAATTCATGTTTAATTCATTCATCATAACTATAAATTTAGAATTAAGTATGTTTGTTCGTATTTTCCTGTTATGTATATTGTACTATGTTTAGACAATGTACTGTGTACACGCCATTAATTAAATGTTCTGTCTGTCTGTTTGTCTGTCTGGGTAAATGATCTCAGCCGGTCTAACGTCTTATGATGCGGAAACTATTGATCCGCGTCGTGAGAAATCGGGTGGTGTCGCATCTCAGTAGTGTTATCAGCTATAGGGACTATGGAGTAAAACATATAAGGCTCAACCTTTTCTCGTTTAAATTTACCCCTACACTTTTGGTATCATGTCGACGGAAAGTGAAGGGTTTGTTGTATTCACATACTCTTGTCGCATATTTGAAATGCTATATACATGTAAGTACCATTTGCGTCAAACGCGGCACAATTAAATCATTATATATTATATTTAATACGATGAAACGGTGCATCTTTAAAAGGATTAAACTTCATTTTGTATGACATCATTTCTCTAATATAGACACCTTATCATCTCTGCAGCTGACAGTTTTAGTTAATATTTTGGAAAGGGGAGGAATTGAACAATTTTTAGCAATTTCCCCTATTCTCACAATGTTTTAAAAAATGTAACAACATTTTACCACATCTGTTCACTTTCATTGTGAAAATAGAATAAATTGAGAGTTGGTATTGTTCTTCATCTCGTTGGTCTCACGACTTTCTAACGGTGACTTAAAACTGCACCGGCGGTGTAGTGTTAGCTCGTTCGTTGTTGGTGCGGGAGGTCGCCGGCTCGAACCAGTAATGGCTTACACTCCTAGGCGCACAGAGTTGTGAGGTAAGCATTACGACTGACTAACTGATGTCAGGATAAATGGACCAGAAGTTCAGGTAACTTACACAGGAAACGACACGATAACACTGAAATAATAATGAAAGCGGCGTAACATCATACCTACAAACAAACTAGCACACCACGGTGACTCAAAATTCTAATTTTTGCCATTAATTGAACCCTCTTTGGTATATAACAACTAGTTTTGGGCAGACCATTTTGAAAACATCCGAACACAAAATACGGAAAATCTCTGTTTAATACCAGCATATTGATTAAATAAAATGGAAAACAATGTGACAAAATGAGAAATTACATGCGATGTGTGTAATTGTAACTAACCGTCTGGGATGAATGTTGTGTGGGGTATTAGTGCGAGAACGTCACGAATCTCAGAGGTACGTGAACCGTTCACCGTGATGAATGTTGTGTGTGGTATTAGTGTGAGAAAGTCACGAATCTCAGAGGTACGTGAACCGTTCACCGTGATGAATGTTGTGTGGGGTATTAGTGTGAGAAAGTCACGAATCTCAGAGGTACGTGAATCGTTCACCGTGATGAATGTTGGGTGGGGTATTAGTGTGAGAAAGTCACGAATATCAGAGGTACGTGAACCGTTCACCGTGATGAATGTTGCGTGGGGTATTAGTGCGAGAAAGTCACGAATCTCAGAGGTACGTGAACCGTTCACCGTGATGAATGTTGCGTGGGGTATTAGTGCGAGAAAGTCACGAATCTTAGAGGTACGTGATCCGTTCACCGTGATGAATGTTGTGTGGGGTATTAGTGTGAGAAAGTCACGAATCTCAGAGGTACGTGAACCGTTCACCGTGATGAATGTTGTGTGGGGTATTAGTGTGAGAAAGTCAAGAATCTCAGAGGTACGTGAACCGTTCACCGTGATGAATGTTGTGTGGGGTATTAGTGCGAGAAAGTCACGAATCTTAGAGGTACGTGATCCGTTCACCGTGATGAATGTTGTGTGGGGTATTAGTGCGAGAACGTCACGAATCTCAGAGGTACGTGATCCGTTCACCGTGATGAATGTTGTGTGGGGTATTAGTGTGAGAAAGTCACGAATCTCAGAGGTACGTGATCCGTTCACCGTGATGAATGTTGTGTGGGGTATTAGTGTGAGAAAGTCAAGAATCTCAGAGGTACGTGAACCGTTCACCGTGATGAATAGTGCGTGGGGTATTAGTGCGAGAAAGTCACGAATCTTAGAGGTACGTGATCCGTTCACCGTGATGAATGTTGTGTGGGGTATTAGTGCGAGAACGTCACGAATCTCAGAGGTACGTGATCCGTTCACCGTGATGAATGTTGTGTGGGGTATTAGTGTGAGAAAGTCACGAATCTCAGAGGTACGTGATCCGTTCACCGTGATGAATGTTGTGTGGGGTATTAGTGTGAGAAAGTCACGAATTTCAGAGGTACGTGAACCGTTCACCGTGATGAATGTTGTGTGGGGTATTAATGTGAGAAAGTCACGAATCTCAGAGGTACGTGAACCGTTCACCGTGATGAATGTTGTGTGGGGTATTAGTGTGAAAAAGTCACGAATCTCAGAGGTACGTGATCCGTTCACCGTGATGAATGTTGCGTGGGGTATTAGTGTGAGAAAGTCAAGAATCTCAGAGGTACGTGATCCGTTCACCGTGATGAATGTTGCGTGGGGTATTAGTGTGAGAAAGTCACGATTCTCAGAGGTACGTGAACCGTTCACCGTGATGAATGTTGTGTGGGGTATTAATGTGAGAAAGTCACGAATCTCAGAGGTACGTGATCCGTTCACCGTGATGAATGTTGTGTGGGGTATTAGTGTGAGAAAGTCACGAATCTCAGAGGTACGTGAACTGTTCACCGTGATGAATGTTGTGTGGGGTATTAGTGTGAGAAAGTCACGAATCTCAGAGGTACGTGATCCGTTCACCGTGATGAATGTTGTGTGGGGTATTAGTGTGAGAAAGTCACGAATCTCAGAGGTACGTGATCCATTCACCGTGATGAATGTTGTGTGGGGTATTAGTGTGAGAAAGTCACGAATCTCAGAGGTACGTGAACCGTTCACCGTGATGAATGTTGTGTGGGGTATTAGTGTGAGAAAGTCACGAATCTCAGAGGTACGTGATCCGTTCACCGTGATGAATGTTGCGTGGGGTATTAGTGTGAGAAAGTCACGAATCTCAGAGGTACGTGAACTGTTCACCGTGATGAATGTTGTGTGGGGTATTAGTGTGAGAACGTCACGAATCTCAGAGGTACGTGAACCGTTCACCGTGATGAATGTTGTGTGGGGTATTAGTGTGAGAAAGTCATGAATCTCAGAGGTACGTGATCCGTTCACCGTGATGAATGTTGTGTGGGGTATTAGTGTGAGAAAGTCACGAATCTCAGAGGTACGTGATCCGTTCACCGTGATGAATGTTGTGTGGGGTATTAGTGTGAGAAAGTCACGAATCTCAGAGGTACGTGAACCGTTCACCGTGATGAATGTTGTGTGGGGTATTAGTGTGAGAAAGTCACGAATCTCAGAGGTACGTGAACTGTTCACCGTGATGAATGTTGTGTGGGGTATTAATGTGAGAAAGTCACGAATCTCAGAGGTACGTGATCCGTTCACCGTGATGAATGTTGCGTGGGGTATTAGTGTGAGAAAGTCACGAATCTCAGAGGTACGTGAACTGTTCACCGTGATGAATGTTGTGTGGGGTATTAGTGTGAGAACGTCACGAATCTCAGAGGTACGTGAACCGTTCACCGTGATGAATGTTGTGTGGGGTATTAGTGTGAGAAAGTCACGAATCTCAGAGGTACGTGATCCGTTCACCGTGATGAATGTTGTGTGGGGTATTAATGTGAGAAAGTCACGAATCTCAGAGGTACGTGATCCGTTCACCGTGATGAATGTTGTGTGGGGTATTAGTGTGAGAAAGTCACGAATCTCAGAGGTACGTGATCCGTTCACCGTGATGAATGTTGTGTGGGGTATTAGTATGAGAAAGTCACGAATCTCAGAGGTACGTGAACTGTTCACCGTGATGAATGTTGTGTGGGGTATTAATGTGAGAAAGTCACGAATCTCAGAGGTACGTGATCCGTTCACCGTGATGAATGTTGCGTGGGGTATTAGTGTGAAAAAGTCACGAATCTCAGAGGTACGTGAACCGTTCTCCGTGATGAATGTTGCGTGGGGTATTAGTGCGAGAAAGTCACGAATCTCAGAGGTACGTGAACCGTTCACCGTGATATAACTGAAACACGGTTAACCTGTTCCCACCTATAGGCGCATTTTGACGCGTCTGCAGCAAACGATCTTTGAAAACATCATGACAAAAGGAGAAATTGCTCAAAAGGAGCAATTTCTCCTTTTGCCTCAATATTTTCAAGTTTTTTCAGTAATTATACCTACAATTATAGAGATTTTCCTTATTTTTGTGTAGACATTTTATATGTCGTCTGCTGCAGATTTGCTGTATGTGGGAAATGGTTAACCAAACAGACGATTTCTGACGCATCTCCAGCAGACGGCTTTTGCTACAAATTGTTCAACCCTATTCAATGAGTATATAGACATTTTTAATTTCATTGCCTACATGTGTTTACAGTCGTATGCTGCAGAAGTGTTGTATGTTGGAAAATGTTAAATCAAATCAAACACCTAGAGTTCATGCTGTTGTAGAACACAGGTTCTGATTATGTAACATATTTTGTCAGTTTCGTTTACGTTATAAGGTGATACTGTGACAACTATTTTTGTTCTAAACGTAACTGCATTAATTTCTCACGCTCAAATTCAAGGATGGTCAAGTTCATTTCCTACATGCAGACGTCTCTGTAGCAGACGGCGTTTTAAAACATTGAAACAAAAGGAATGTTTGTAAGTTTATTCAATAATTGCTATTTCATTTACAGAGAGTATCTATATTTATGTTGACATAATGTCTATCCTTTAATCACATGTTTTCAACGCTATTCAATAATTTAGCTTTAATTCAGACCTTTTCAAATTTTTACCCAGACCTTTTCAAAGTCGTCTTCCACAGATGTGTTGTACGTGGGAATATGGGTTAATCCATTCCCCGATTACAACCTTTATTTGACGTGCTCGTGACAAAGGTCGTTGGACATGTTCTCCTTTTCCCGAATGAGTTTTATCTCTTGATCAAAATGAAATTTCAAATATGCAACATATAAAGATGATACGTGTTTGTTTTTAGTATAAATAATTCTTAACATTCATTTCTAAAATTGAATTATTAAGGACTAACTTTGTCCTGTTGGTAGGTGTATTTCACGTAGTGCCGGGGTTAGCTTGCGCGACGTCTAAGTGATCCCCAACTGTATTATTTTACACTTTCTCTAATATAGAAAATCTTCAGCAGACGACTTTGAAAAAGTCTGGGCTAACACTTGGAAATGTCTATGAATGAATGCATAATTATTGTAATGAGTTGAATACAATGTGACAAAAGGATAGATTGGTTTTCAAAAGTCGCCTGCTCTATCAGTGATTTTTGATACCTGCGAGTCTCGAGATCTATACTCACAATTTATACAAGAGACTCATAAATAGGAAAGCTTTAAGTCTATGGCACTACCTATGTTTGCATAATTGAACAATGTTACAATATCATATACCGCCTCGATGGTGTAGTCATTGAGCATCCGCCTCGTGTGTGGGAGGTTGTGGGTTCAATCACCGGTCGGGTCATACCAAATACTCAAAACATGGCAGTAATGGCTGCCCTCCTTTGCGCTCAGGATTGCGGAACTGACTGGTGGGTGTCAGGAATAAATGGACCGGTTGTTCTGGTAACTTACACATAAAACGTCGTGATATAACTGACTGGTGGGTGTCAGGAATAAAGGGACCGGTAGTTCTGGTAACTTACACATAAAACGTCGTGATATAACTGACTGGTGGGTGTCAGGAATAAAGGGACCGGTAGTTCTGGTAACTTACACATAGAACGTCGTGATATAACTGACTGGTGGGTGTCAGGAATAAATGGACCGGTAGTTCTGGTAACTTACACATAAAACGTCGTGATAAAACTGACTGGTGGGTGTCAGGAATAAATGGACCGGTAGTTCTGGTAACTTACACATAGAACGTCGTGATATAACTGACTGGTGGGTGTCAGGAATAAATGGACCGGTAGTTCTGGTAACTTACACATAGAACGTCGTGATATAACTGACTGGTGGGTGTCAGGAATAAATGGACCGGTAGTTCTGGTAACTTACACATAGAACGTCGTGATATAACTGACTGGTGGGTGTCAGGAATAAATGGACCGGTAGTTCTGGTAACTTACACATAAAACGTCGTGATATAACTGACTGGTGGGTGTCAGGAACAAATGGACCGGTAGTTCTGGTAACTTACATATAGAACGTCGTGATATAACTGACTTGTGGGTGTCAGGAATAAATGGACCGGTAGTTCTGGTAACTTACACATAGAACGTCGTGATATAACTGACTGGTGGGTGTCAGGAATAAATGGACCGGTAGTTCTGGTAACTTACACATATAACGTCGTGATATAACTGACTGGTGGGTGTCAGGAATAAATGGACCGGTAGTTCTGGTAACTTACACATAGAACGTCGTGATATAACTGACTGGTGGGTGTCAGGAATAAATGGACCGGTAGTTCTGGTAACTTACACATAGAACGTCGTGATATAACTGACTGGTGGGTGTCAGGAATAAATGGACCGGTAGTTCTGGTAACTTACACATAGAACGTCGTGATATAACTGACTGGTGGGTGTCAGGAATAAATGGACCGGTAGTTCTGGTAACTTACACATAGAACGTCGTGATATAACTGACTGGTGGGTGTCAGGAATAAATGGACCGGTAGTTCTGGTAACTTACACATAGAACGTCGTGATATAACTGACTGGTGGGTGTCAGGAATAAATGGACCGGTAGTTCTGGTAACTTACACATAGAACGTCGTGATATAACTGACTGGTGGGTGTCAGGAATAAATGGACCGGTAGTTCTGGTAACTTACACATAGAACGTCGTGATATAACTGACTGGTGGGTGTCAGGAATAAATGGACCGGTAGTTCTGGTAACTTACACATAGAACGTCGTGATATAACTGACTGGTGGGTGTCAGGAATAAATGGACCGGTAGTTCTGGTAACTTACACATAGAACGTCGTGATATAACTGACTGGTGGGTGTCAGGAATAAATGGACCGGTAGTTCTGGTAACTTACACATAGAACGTCGTGATATAACTGACTGGTGGGTGTCAGGAATAAATGGACCGGTAGTTCTGGTAACTTACACATAGAACGTCGTGATATAACTGACTGGTGGGTGTCAGGAATAAATGGACCGGTAGTTCTGGTAACTTACACATAAAACGTCGTGATATAACTGACTGGTGGGTGTCAGGAATAAATGGACCGGTAGTTCTGGTAACTTACACATAGAACGTCGTGATATAACTGACTGGTGGGTGTCAGGAATAAATGGACCGGTAGTTCTGGTAACTTACACATAGAACGTCGTGATATAACTGACTGGTGGGTGTCAGGAATAAATGGACCGGTAGTTCTGGTAACTTACACATAGAACGTCGTGATATAACTGACTGGTGGGTGTCAGGAATAAATGGACCGGTAGTTCTGGTAACTTACACATAAAACGTCGTGATATAACTGACTGGTGGGTGTCAGGAATAAATGGACCGGTAGTTCTGGTAACTTACACATAAAACGTCGTGATATAACTGACTGGTGGGTGTCAGGAACAAATGGACCGGTAGTTCTGGTAACTTACACATAGAACGTCGTGATATAACTGACTGGTGGGTGTCAGGAATAAATGGACCGGTAGTTCTGGTAACTTACACATAAAACGTCGTGATATAACTGACTGGTGGGTGTCAGGAATAAATGGACCGGTAGTTCTGGTAACTTACACATAGAACGTCGTGATATAACTGACTGGTGGGTGTCAGGAATAAATGGACCGGTAGTTCTGGTAACTTACACATAGAACGTCGTGATATAACTGACTGGAGGGTGTCAGGAATAAATGGACCGGTCGTTCTGGTAACTTACACATAGAACGTCATGATATAACTGACTGGTGGGTGTCAGGAATAAATGGACCGGTAGTTCTGGTAACTTACACATAGAACGTCGTGATATAACTGACTGGTGGGTGTCAGGAATAAATGGACCGGTAGTTCTGGTAACTTACACATAGAATGTCGTGATATAACTGACTGGTGGGTGTCAGGAATAAATGGACGGGTAGTTCTGGTAACTTACACATAGAACGTCGTGATATAACTGACTGGTGGGTATCAGGAATAAATGGACCGGTAGTTCTGGTAACTTACACATAGAACGTCGTGATATAACTGACTGGTGGGTGTCAGGAATAAATAAACCGGTAGTTCTGGTAACTTACACATAGAACGTCGTGATATAACTGACTGGTGGGTGTCAGGAATAAATAGACCGGTAGTTCTGGTAACTTACACATAGAACGTCGTGATATAACTGACTGGTGGGTGTCAGGAATAAATGGACCGGTAGTTCTGGTAACTTACACATAGAACGTCGTGATATAACTGACTGGTGGGTGTCAGGAATAAATGGACCGGTAGTTCTGGTAACTTACACATAGAACGTCGTGATATAACTGACTGGTGGGTGTCAGGAATAAATGGACCGGTAGTTCTGGTAACTTACACATAGAACGTCGTGATATAACTGACTGGTGGGTGTCAGGAATAAATAGACCGGTAGTTCTGGTAACTTACACATAGAACGTCGTGATATAACTGACTGGTGGGTGTCAGGAATAAATAGACCGGTAGTTCTGGTAACTTACACATAGAACGTCGTGATATAACTGACTGGTGGGTGTCAGGAATAAATGGACCGGTAGTTCTGGTAACTTACACATAGAACGTCGTGATATAACTGACTGGTGGGTGTCAGGAATAAATGGACCGGTAGTTCTGGTAACTTACACATAGAACGTCGTGATATAACTGACTGGTGGGTGTCAGGAATAAATGGACCGGTAGTTCTGGTAACTTACACATAGAACGTCGTGATATAACTGACTGGTGGGTGTCAGGAATAAATGGACCGGTAGTTCTGGTAACTTACACATAAAACGTCGTGATATAACTGACTGGTGGGTGTCAGGAATAAATGGACCGGTAGTTCTGGTAACTTACACATAGAACGTCGTGATATAACTGACTGGTGGGTGTCAGGAATAAATGGACCGGTAGTTCTGGTAACTTACACATAGAACGTCGTGATATAACTGACTGGTGGGTGTCAGGAATAAATGGACCGGTAGTTCTGGTAACTTACACATAGAACGTCGTGATATAACTGACTGGTGGGTGTCAGGAATAAATGGACCGGTAGTTCTGGTAACTTACACATAGAACGTCGTGATATAACTGACTGGTGGGTGTCAGGAATAAATGGACCGGTAGTTCTGGTAACTTACACATAGAACGTCGTGATATAACTGACTGGTGGGTGTCAGGAATAAATGGACCGGTAGTTCTGGTAACTTACACATAGAACGTCGTGATATAACTGACTGGTGGGTGTCAGGAATAAATGGACCGGTAGTTCTGGTAACTTACACATAAAACGTCGTGATATAACTGACTGGTGGGTGTCAGGAACAAATGGACCGGTAGTTCTGGTAACTTACACATAGAACGTCGTGATATAACTGACTGGTGGGTGTCAGGAATAAATGGACCGGTAGTTCTGGTAACTTACACATAAAACGTCGTGATATAACTGACTGGTGGGTGTCAGGAACAAATGGACCGGTAGTTCTGGTAACTTACACATAGAACGTCGTGATATAACTGACTGGTGGGTGTCAGGAATAAATGGACCGGTAGTTCTGGTAACTTACACATAGAACGTCGTGATATAACTGACTGGTGGGTGTCAGGAATAAATGGACCGGTAGTTCTGGTAACTTACACATAGAACGTCGTGATATAACTGACTGGTGGGTGTCAGGAATAAATGGACCGGTAGTTCTGGTAACTTACACATAGAACGTCGTGATATAACTGACTGGTGGGTGTCAGGAATAAATGGACCGGTAGTTCTGGTAACTTACACATAGAACGTCGTGATATAACTGACTGGTGGGTGTCAGGAATAAATGGACCGGTAGTTCTGGTAACTTACACATAGAACGTCGTGATATAACTGACTGGTGGGTGTCAGGAATAAATGGACCGGTAGTTCTGGTAACTTACACATAGAACGTCGTGATATAACTGACTGGTGGGTGTCAGGAATAAATGGACCGGTAGTTCTGGTAACTTACACATAGAACGTCGTGATATAACTGACTGGTGGGTGTCAGGAATAAATGGACCGGTAGTTCTGGTAACTTACACATAGAACGTCGTGATATAACTGACTGGTGGGTGTCAGGAATAAATGGACCGGTAGTTCTGGTAACTTACACATAGAACGTCGTGATATAACTGACTGGTGGGTGTCAGGAATAAATGGACCGATAGTTCTGGTAACTTACACATAGAACGTCGTGATATAACTGACTGGTGGGTGTCAGGAATAAATGGACCGGTAATTCTGGTAACTTACACATAAAACGTCGTGATATAACTGACTGGTGGGTGTCAGGAATAAATGGACCGGTAGTTCTGGTAACTTACACATAGAACGTCGTGATATAACTGACTGGTGGGTGTCAGGAATAAATGGACCGGTAGTTCTGGTAACTTACACATAGAACGTCGTGATATAACTGACTGGTGGGTGTCAGTAATAAATGGACCGTTAGTTCTGGTAACTTACACATAGAACGTCGTGATATAACTGACTGGTGGGTGTCAGGAATAAATGGACCGTTAGTTCTGGTAACTTACACATAGAACGTCGTGATATAACTGACTGGTGGGTGTCAGGAATAAATGGACCGGTAGTTCTGGTAACTTACACATAGAACGTCGTGATATAACTGACTGGTGGGTGTCAGGAATAAATGGACCGGTAGTTCTGGTAACTTACACATAGAACGTCGTGATATAACTGACTGGAGGGTGTCAGGAATAAATGGACCGGTAGTTCTGGTAACTTACACATAGAACGTCGTGATATAACTGACTGGTGGGTGTCAGGAATAAATGGACCGGTAGTTCTGGTAACTTACACATAGAACGTTGTGATATAACTGACTGGTGGGTGTCAGGAATAAATGGACCGGTAGTTCTGGTAACTTACACATAGAACGTCGTGATATAACTGACTGGTGGGTATCAGGAATAAATGGACCGTTAGTTCTGGTAACTTACACATAGACGTCGTGATATAACTGACTGGTGGGTGTCAGGAATAAATGGACCGGTAGTTCTGGTAACTTACACATAGAACGTCGTGATATAACTGACTGGTGGGTGTCAGGAATAAATGGACCGGTAGTTCTGGTAACTTACACATAGAACGTCGTGATATAACTGACTGGTGGGTGTCAGGAATAAATGGACCGGTAGTTCTGGTAACTTACACATAGAACGTCGTGATATAACTGACTGGTGGGTGTCAGGAATAAATGGACCGGTAGTTCTGGTAACTTACACATAGAACGACGTGATATAACTGACTGGTGGGTGTCAGGAATAAATGGACCGGTAGTTCTGGTAACTTACACATAGAACGTCGTGATATAACTGACTGGTGGGTGTCAGGAATAAATGGACCGGTAGTTCTGGTAACTTACACATAGAACGTCGTGATATAACTGACTGGTGGGTGTCAGGAATAAATGGACCGGTAGTTCTGGTAACTTACACATAGAACGTCGTGATATAACTGACTGGTGGGTGTCAGGAATAAATGGACCGGTAGTTCTGGTAACTTACACATAGAACGTCGTGATATAACTGACTGGTGGGTGTCAGGAATAAATGGACCGGTAGTTCTGGTAACTTACACATAGAACGTCGTGATATAACTGACTGGTGGGTGTCAGGAATAAATGGACCGGTAGTTCTGGTAACTTACACATAGAACGTCGTGATATAACTGACTGGTGGGTGTCAGGAATAAATGGACCGGTAGTTCTGGTAACTTACACATAGAACGTCGTGATATAACTGACTGGTGGGTGTAAGGAATAAATGGACCGGTAGTTCTGGTAACTTACACATAAAACGTCGTGATATAAATGAAAAGTTGTTGAAAGCGGCGTAAAACAACATGCACAGTTCTATAGCATAAAGGACTCAATGTTTTCTATAGGAACTCCCTTGATATTCAGTTAACCCTTTCCCTCATACGAAAAATCTGCAGCAGACGATTTCGAACAACCTTTGTCAAAAAATAGAATTGAATGGATAACCTATGACTAAAAGTGGAAAACATCGTAGCAAAAGGAGAAATTGCTCGTTTTGAGCAATTTCTTCTTTTGTCACTATGTTTTCAAAAAGCCGTCTGCTGCAGAGGCGTCAGAAAGCGTCTATATGAGGGAAAGGGTTAGCAAGTCCTGAGGATTCATACTTTGAAACTTGTTAAGATATCATTGACTGTAAATGCGTCGAAATGCGTCTATATGTGGGAATGAGTTAAGAGTCGTTTACTCGGAAAACATTTAAGGAATGAATATTTTGTTTAATTCATTACATTCTTCAGTGTGGAAATAATGGAGAAATAACATGGAAATATATAGTGATTAATTAATTGTTTCAAACAATGAACTTGTAAATGATAACTTTCAGTTGACTGTGTCTTTAATCCAGCCCTATTTTCCATCAGTTAACTCTTTCTCACATATAGACGCTTTTTGATGCCTCTCCTGCAGACAGCTTTTGAAATCATTGTCGCAAATGGAGAAATTGTCCATAATGAGCAATTTCTCCTTTTGCCACAATGTTTTCAACCCTATTTAATATTCATACATGTAATATCATATTTTGCCTACATGTGATCAACCTCGTCTGCTGTAAATATGTTGTACATGTATGTGGGAAAGGGTTAAAGCATGGAATTAATAGAACAACTGTTTGTTTAGAGGTAAGATGAGGATATACATGTTTTGTCATTCGCGAACTAATACACACAAACAAAGTTTCATTCCCTTGATGTTTTTAAAGAAAAAAAATGTAAAAGGTTGTGTGGCGATACAATACGTATACAGCGTCAGGTTACCTGGATCTATATGTAACAGTTTATTTAACTGTGAGACACACCGACCTTTTTTGTTCACGGCAGTGTACGGTTCTCACGGTACTTATATAATATTTGACGTATAATCAGCAGACGATTTTCAATTTGTTTATTTATTTATTGGGGTTTTACGCCGCTTTCAACATTATTTCAGTTATATCACGGCGACAGTTCACTTATTCATGATCCCTGGGTAAACAAACCAGTACTAGGCTAGAAAATGTGCCTTGCCAAAGGGCACGCCACCATGACCGTAGTGCCGCGACATGGGATCGAACCCGGGACACCCGGTCTCGAAATCCCCGACGCTAACCACTCGACCACAGCGGATTCCAGACGATTTTCAAAAATAAATAAAAAATCTTACAATTTAATTTTTTGCAACAACGTTCAATCTCTTTTCAATAAATAAAATTATCATTATTAGAGATTTTCCATATTCTTGTCTCCTATATACATTGTTTACACGGACTATACTATGTATTATTCGATTCAAGTGTGTGTTTAAGTCCCTTTCCCACATACAACAAATCTGCCGCAGACGATTTTGAAAAAGTCCAGGCAAAAATATGTTAAATCTGTTTCAGCGCAAGTGTACTTATTGAATAGAGTTGAAAACATTGTGGCAAGTGGAAAACATTGCTCATGATTTTGCTTTCAAACGTCGTCTGTTGCAGATGCGACAAAATGCATCTTTATGTGGGAAAGGGAAACAAAATAAAATATTCTTTCCGGAAATATGAATGGTAATCCAGAAAATATTGATCTAAGTCAATCTCTTTCACTAATAACCCAAATTAATATCTTCTTCAATTTGAAAATAAATGAAATTGTACGTACAATAACTGGATACAAACAAGATGTGTTTGTGAAACACTGATGCCCCCCAATGGCAACATCTAGGTCAAAGGTCAAGGTCGCCAGGTCAAAAATGTTGGTACTGACAGAAAGGTCATGTCACAAGGAATACACATGTGAAATATGGTAGCCGTACCTGTTATGGTTCAAAAGTAGTGGTCAAGGTTAAAGTTTTTTTCGAGAATGGCAACATCTAGGTCAAAGGTCAAGGTCGCAAGGTGAAACATTTTGGTACTGACAGAAAGGTCATGTCACAAGATATACACATGAAATATGGTAGCCGTACCTGTTATGGTTCAAAAATAGTGGTCAAGGTTAAAGTTTTTTTTCGAGAATGGCAACATCTAGGTCAAAGGTCAAGGTCGCAAGGTGAAAACTTTGGTAGTGACAGAAAGGTCATGTCACAAGGTATACACATGTGAAATATGGTAGCCGTACCTGTTATGGTTCAAAAGAAGTGGTCAAGGTTAAAGTTTTTATTGAGAATGGCAACATCTAGGTCAAAGGTCAAGGTCGCAAGGTGAATAATTTTGGTAGTGACAGAAAGGTCATGTCACAAGGTATACACATGTGAAATATGGTAGCCTTACCTGTTATGGTTCAAAAGAAGTGGGGAAGGTTAAACAAAAATTGAGAATGGCAACATCTAGGTCAAAGGTCAATGTCGCGAGGTCAAAAATGTTGGTACTGACAGAAAGGTCATGTCACAAGGAATACACATGTGAAATATGGTAGCCGTATCTGTTATGGTTCAAAAGAAATGGCCAAGGTTAAAGTTGTTTTCGAGAATGGCAACATCTAGGTCAAAGGTCAAGGTCGCAAGGTCAAAAAGGTTGGTACTGACAGAAAGGTCATGTCACAAGGAATACACATGTGAAATATGGTAGCCGTATCTGTTATGGTTCAAAAGAAATGGCCAAGGTTAAAGTTGTTTTCGAGAATGGCAACATCTAGGTCAAAGGTCAAGGTCGCAAGGTCAAAAAGGTTGGTACTGACAGAAAGGTCATGTCACAAGGAATACACATGTGAAATATTGTAGCCGTACCTGTTATGGTTCAAAAGAAATGGCCAAGGTTAAAGTTTTTTTCGAGAATGGCAACATCTAGGTCAAAGGTCAAGGTGACAGAAAGGTAATGTCACAAGGAATACACATGTGAAATATGGTAGCCGTACCTGTTATGGTTCAAAATTAGTGGTCAAGGTTAAAGGTTTTTTCGTGCAGACAGGCCAAAAACTACATCTAGGTCAAAGGTCAAGGTCGCAAGGTCAAAAATGTTGGTACTGACAGAAAGGTCATCTCACAAGGAATACACATGTGAAATATGGTAGCCATACCTGTTATGGTTCAAAAGTAGTGGTCAAGGTTAAAGTTTTTTTCGTGCAGACAGACAGACGTGCAGACAGACAGACAGACAGACAGACAGACAGACAGACGTGCAGACAGGCCAAAAACTATATGCCCCCCGAATCGGAGATTCCGGGGGGCATAACAATGCCTACAAATATCACGAGAGAAGAGTACATTGTGCAATTTCCATGATTCATCATTTATTAATACTCAGCTGAAGAGTTGTTGCAAGATGGATGAAAGAGAAAAACGATTGATAATACTGCCAATTATACTAGTATTTAATGACACTTTCTGCAGGTGCTCGGCGCATAAGAATAACAGTTTTATGATTTTTACAATAAAACTGTCAGAATGAATATCGATTGAAAAGAAAGTTTCTTCATCAATAATCTTACAGCCTTTAACGACAGAAATGTAATTACAAAAGCACATAAAATGGTGGCTATTCTTCTGACAAAAAAATAAAGCATCTATTTTGTAGTATATGTACGTTCCGCGTTAATACGAGGGGTGTTTAACAAGATTCAAGTCTCTTTAATAATTAAAAAAACAACAACAACATTTGGCCTGTAAAAGATAAATCAAAGCGCTGATAGCACTGATGAGCGAAGTACCTTCATTGATGTTGACGCTATAACTGTGAAAACCAGCATGACAATAAGTATAAGACCTGTCTTAGGTTCAACACATAAGAAACAAATGAATTCTGTATTACAAAAAAAAGATCCTTTAACACTTTCCCTCATACGGCAATTCTGTAGCAGACGACTTTGAACATATTTTTTACAAAAAATGGAAAATTTCTATATTTGAATGGAAAACATAAGACTAAAAGTTGAAAACAGAGTGTCAAAAGGAGAAATTGCACGTGTTGTGCAATTTTTCCTTTTGTCACTATGTTTTCAAAAAGCCGTCTGCTGTAGATGCGTCAGAAATCGTCTATATGAAGGAAAGGGTTAAACTTTCTATGACTAACTTGTGTCCTGATCGGAATACGCAGATGCGCTAATTGACCTTAAAGAATAATTTGAGTATCTGTCCATTCGCAGTAAATTATGCAATAACACTACCTTGGTATTATCATGGATAAGATGGATAAGTGTATAGTCATCTTATTTGCATCAACATATATGGATTTACCCGTATTGTTGAAAGTGCTACTTTTGATATAAAAAAAGGTTATGCAAAATATTATATTATCCTTGTGTATGTTTATCCGAAAGACATTAATTAAACCTTAATTCAAAACACAGAGGAAAGGAATAAAGGAAGAGACCATTTATTCATGCCCTGTATGACCGCTCTCGGAACTTATTGAGCGAGAATCAGTTATATAATCGAGATAGTAACAGGAGACCGACCTCATAACCGTTTATGATATCTGATAGTTTTACAACTTACTTACCCTTTTTCTCTAAACCGAAATTAGAGGCCGGCAAGTGGTATAAGAATAGCTATAGAAAAGTGTGTGAAATCTAGAATATTGAATTAATTTTCATGCTACAGGTTTGAGACATTGTGTAAAAGGGAGGAATAAGTCATTTTGAGTAATTGTTACATTTTCTAGAAAAGTTTTCAAAATTCACCCGCTTGATTTGTGTCGTATTTTATCATGTAAAGGGTGAACACTGACAGTTCATTAATGAAAACGTTCGGAGCCTGCCATTTCAAAGTGTTCCTCTGAGTTTATCAGTTTTCTGTGTACATGTATATACATTATGATATTATAAAACGTTGTTTAAAGTGACTGGGTGACTAGTCTACAGTGTGATAATATTGAATGAAATCAAACGTATTTGACATTATACATATTGATAACAATCTAGTCCACAGTGGAATTACTTTTTGAAATCATTCATGAGGAAGGCGGACTCGGGCAAACAGGCGTGTTGAAAGTAGTGCGATGCGATTGACAGCCAATCAAATGAAGTAATCTCAAATCCTTCCGCGGTTGACTGTGGTTGCAGCTTTAAATTGGATGTTTGAAAGCAGGCATGACTATGAGCTTTCGGATCGCTTCGCGACCCTTCGCGACCCTTCGCTCAAAAATTGTTTTCTGTAATAACTCTTAAACTTTATAAAGACTTCAAGAAATATCCGAATGACGCGTGATTGATGAATAATATCTGACTCAATGCTTCTTATTGGCGCGCAGAAAGTGTCGACTGGGACAAAGGATGCAATCAGATCGGGACAAACGATATGTGTAGAGTGCTTCTTCCTACTGTTAAACTTTCATTACAAACACTCTGGCCGAGCCCCAAGTAGCTCAGTCGATAGCGATGCATGCTGTCAAACCAGGGATTGCGTGTTTGAACCAGATGGGACATCAATGCGACACACGTCGTAAGCCAATGGGCTAACAGTCTACCTGAAAAAGCAGCAGGTTGCTTGGAAAGACTTACATGCATGTGCAGTATTGGTGTGAGAAAGCCAGGTAACACATGGTTAGGTGAATTGTTTTTGTTTTTGTTTAGGAGGCGTTACAATGCAATCAATCAATCAATCAATCAATCAATCAATCAATCAATCAATCATTTTGATTACTCCTCGAGATTTATTTGGTATTACTACTTTCTCTGCGCGCGATGGAACTAGTATGAGGACAAATAAGGAAGCTACTATTGAGTATAAAAAACATACATTTCCCCTTTAGTTTGTTTATTGCATCGAATGGTGAAGTCATCAAAACATTATATAAACAAACACTTTAGTATCGTAATTTGTTCTGGGTATTTGTGTTGTCATACTGTTTTGAATATGAGCAGGGAAGTAGAACTAAGTGTATTCTACATCCCTGATATGAGTTATGTTCTCGGAAAAATGAATCATATCACATAAGCGACCAGTTCCATATCTAGAACAAAGACAAGCGTTGTGCTTTTGGAAGTGCGGTTTACTCCTTATCTACACTTGTCTTACACATCTCAGGTTGGTATTCCTCGAGTTGGTTGGTATAAACCTACAGCAATTGTCCTACAAGCTATGTACAGATTCAAGTGTGGACTGGACACTTTATACGGGTTGACCTACCAAATGTAAAAAATGGTGTTGCTTTATTAACCTGTCCCCATCTTCACTTATTAGTCGCCGGGCAGAAGCCCGCGACTTCTATTTTTAATAGGTTTTCGGAAATCACATGGGAGGGGGGATTATTATTAGAAAGAAACACATTTAGATGTCTTGAACATATTACAATTGTGTTTGTCTAAAAACACTAAGTAATGACACATCTAAAATGAAATAAATATTCCGATGTTTTAGGTATTTCCAGTTTCTTTATTTTGACTCGCATTTATGTTTTGTTGTTTTATTTACGAAGACAAAACAGTCCATATTAGCTAGACTGGTATACTTTATTTTTACACTATATACTACATGTACTCAAAAGGCGATAACTACAAACTTTTACGTCGCAGTCTAATGTGTTTACATACGCGCACCTGCTTGAAGACCAACTGCGTAGATCAATCTCCTTTGCAGAGAGCCGTCTTGTTACACTCACATACAAATAGTAAATCGTAGGTGATTTAAAATGTTTATTTGGTTCGAAACAAATGAAGAAAAGAACAAACCGAGATTAAAACTAGTTTTAATAGAAAAATTACTTTGAACGAACACTCTCTGCCTATAAAGAGAGTTTCAAGAACGACACCTCTGCGAATAAGAAAGAATCGGGTCTTTCGTACAAAATTATTTCGTCCTTGACAATTTTAAATGTGTCATTTAATTTCCTAAAGGCATATTGCTTCCGATCTGCATATTGTTATGGATCATTGACACAAGGGCGCTCATCATAATATAATTTTAAAACATGAGTAGTTTTGTTATTTTCATTATAAAAAAGGAAGGAAAGAATTAAAATAAATTAACATGTTGTAGGGCTCAGTTTATGCAGGGACAATATATACACGGTCCCTGGTTTATGTTCGAAATTAAGTTTAAATTATACAACAATTTCAATGAGATTTAACTGTTTAGTTGATATTATATTTCGAATGTGGTCTAATTTATAAATATTGGACTACATTTCAACATTTGTTAAAGTATGATATAATTAGGATGCCAAGCTAATATCATTTTGAGAAAAAGAGAAAACTCAGCGATTTAACCCTTAACTCATTGTTTTAAAAGTATATTGCTGCAAAGGTGTCCACTGTTGACTTTAATAGAGGAAAGGTAAAATGATGTGCTATTGCATGCAAATCATAAATTGTCTGTTTTGTGGTTTTATTGAAAAATAATAAATTCAAATATTCTGACAAACATCTTGAAAAGTGTATGTGGAATTCACAAATCTTATAATTACAGTATTCCTTAATGAAAGCACTGTATACATACTAAGACTAACGATTGGCAAGATTTCTCATTTCCATTACTGTTTATGATCAATAATTAGTTGGTTGTGTGTCTAGTCAACCTACTTTGGAATGGAGATTGATCATAAACAATGAAAGGCTTCAATTATCATTCACTTCGTTGACAAAACAATGCAAGTTATGATACATTTTCACTTGACCCCACCCCTGATGTTCCAATATGCCCCTCAGTTGATAACTGTTTATTCAACTACTATAATGTTAGTGTTATGCATAACTGCACTATGGATATCCGGCGACTTTGATGCATTGCATCAACTTTCTCTTGTAGACGTGTTTTGACGCATTTGCAGCAGATTACTATTGAAAAACCTTTTGGCAAAAGGAGAAATTGCTTCTAATGATCCATATCAAATCTATTAATAACTATACATTATTTTTTATAGAGATTTTCTTTATTTTTAGCTAGATGCTTTCAAAGTCGTCTGCTGCAGATTCGGTTGGGCGAACATTATCTGATGCCAAAACACCTGAAGCAAGCATAATGGCCATTTCGTGTAAATTCGTTTTTGGAAACGCATAATTAATTTCCCTTTAAAACACTCTAATTTGTATCTGTTAGGGTGTTAAGCAGGGAAGGTAACCAATGTTAACATGATAGTACTGTACCAATACGAGTTACTTGCCCTGTGCTTAGTCTAATACAATGTAGATAATAGCTCTTTAAGACAGGTAGACGACACCGTTCTTACAGGAAAACACATCACGCGGACATATCTGAGTAAGTGGTCTAAAGCTTAACAGCGGGTATTGAAAGCCACATCTGATGTACATAAAAAACTAATCAAACACTGTTAGATCAACAAGGATTGTAAATAGTGCACATGTATCTATA